>LPNX010907628.1:6973-91835 GCA_001517045.1 Pseudotsuga menziesii
ATTAATTAAAAATAATACAATATACCTAATTAAATAAATTTAATTTTCAATGTCCTAGAATTAGGTCCAATCAATTGAAATGAATAACAAATTCAAATAACAATAAACTTCAACAGTAATAAAGTTATATTACAGCAATTACATAGTTTTCAGATTTGAAATGAATAACAAATTAAAATAACAATAAATTTCAGCAGTGATAAAGCTACATTACAATCCTTTTCCTTCATACCTCTATAATGATTTGAATCTATTCATTGATTTCCTTCAAACCTATATAATGATTTGAAACTATTCACTAATTTACAAATATATACTACGGTGCACTACACATAAACCAAGTTCTCTTTCCATCGATACAAACTTCTCGAAAGACCAACAATGCATCAACAACTATTGTAAGGCTTCATAGTCCACTTCCCCATTTGAATCTAAACCTTGTTCGTTATTCTCAATCACTTCCCCATTCTCAGTCTTCATACTATCTTAGTGATAATTAATGCATTTTCCTCCCATTTGATGTCCAGTTTTCCATTTTCCTCTGATTTTGGTTCTAGGCGCAATTAATGCGTTTTCCTCCTATTTGGAAACTGAATTCATCGTGAAAATTCAACTCTCATGGGAGGTGGTTGTATTGATAACAAATGGGCCATACCTTTTCATGCTTTAATATTTCATCCCATATGTATATACACACATAACCACAACCAAAGCTAGGAAAATAATAATCATTCTTCTGCACTGAAATTTTGGTAGAGGATAAAGCCAATGTTTCTGATATTGGCGTCCAGAGAAGAGAAAAACCATGGACAAGGAACCAAAAGATATACAATTCCTTGGAACCAGTGGAATCATTGAGGAGGATTTCAAGATCATCATCTCTTTCTCTTACCTACTAGGGGCTCTCACCCTAACGCTTGTTATGCCCCTTTGTTTCGCAATTACGGGGCACCATTTTTTCTGTGAATGTTTGGTTTGTAAATTATGTGAATTGGGTTGAATTTATAAGAAGGTGAAGGAGTATGATTATGAGAGTGTGGAGCTAGGGCCTATTGAGACGATTGGTACTACGGGGTAGGATTTCTTTGCAGCCTTCTCTGTTGTGCACAAGCAATTAAAACTGCATTTGCATTTATGTCCAAGATAATTCAAAATGCCACAGACTATTATCAAGGGGTTATTGTTGAAGAAGCTAAAGAGTGTATGGCCCCATCATATTCTAGGATGCATGACAAAGGTGATCTTGAAGAACTAGATGATATGTTGGTGGATATTGTTAGTTTTCCCATGTGCAGCTATCTTAGGATCATAAAGCATTTCAAGTTTTGTCCTTATGAATTAATTGTTAGCAGCACATGCTCATCTCTATATAAGCCCTTGTTGGACATAAAAGTAGAGGCCTTGTATGCTAAAATATTTCTACAATTCTAACTAGCAACTTATTTCATTGAGGGAGATTTCTTGACTGACCACTAATTCATTTTTTCCTAGGGAAATGTGATACTATCATTTGTGGTTTCATTTGTAATGGAAGAAACCTATGAGGATACTCATGTACAACCTAAAACATAGACCCTTTTTTGTATTTTCAATTTTCTCAAGTAGGGATGTGTCTTTGGATTGTTATGGTGCAGAAAATGTTTAGGAGATAGAGACCAAATTGAAAAGTTTCCTCTCTTTTTTCATAAATTGGATTCTGTCTAATGAGGATAAGTTATGGGTTTATTCAAATGCATAAGCCTCCTTTGACCTATTCATTTAAATTATGTTCCATAGATATGATGGATGTGGTTAACTGTTAAATCCACAAGTTTAGAGTGTTTGTTTAATGTGAAATGATACATATACTGTTTGCATACCAATAGTTATCGACTTGAATTGAATGATGAAATATACAAATATACTTATTTATGACTGTAACTAATTAACCATGCATATGGTTGTAGTTAATTGACCAAATGCACATTCACATGTCATCATTGAAGGTTTATTTGTTAATGAAGACTCGGGTCTTTCACGCAAGTTTCCAATAGTCACCATGAAGCAGTTGGGAATGGACGTGAGATGCACGGACATAACCACACCACGTCTTTGGAGAAAGCACGAATGAGAAATTTTAAACTTAACAATATATCTGCAGATTGGGTATACCCATTGACATGTTTATTTTCATTGTTTGAAGATTTATCTTACTGATGGAAGCTATAAAAAAATCAACATGGGCAGTAGGTTATCTTCACAATCCAATAATAGTCCACATGTTACACCTTTTGGAAGAGGAATAATAATAAAATTTCAAGAAGGACTGGTAGGAATAGTATATCATAGAAGAATAGAGCATGGTAGGGTCAAGGAAAAGGGGTAGGGTTACATGTTTAAGGTCGGTGTAAGAACATAGGACCAACAGGTAAGGATAAACACAAGACAAAGCTTAAACACCATAAATCAAGGATGGATAAACACCTATCAAACGACAAGATGAACAATGCAATAACAATATAGGGATAGAACCCATTTTATCTCTCTCTCTCTAATGTACAAGTGTTTAATACACTAACTGAAACTTCTATCATCACCATATAAGGAAGGTCTAAATTAAATGATAGTTTGATAGTACGAATTGTCACAATGACAATATGGTATTTGTTTTGCAAACAACATATAAATGGATTTGCATTTATACAAAATGGTCAACAGACCTATTTTCTAAGTTTTGAATTTTCTTTAAATGAAAAACAAATCCTATGTTTAACAGAGTAAGCTAGTAAACGAAGGCCTTATCTAAGCTAAATCTCATTTGTTTTGTTTTGTTTTCTATTTGTAATTTTATGGTAAATGTCAGTCGTATTATAACGTTTGAGACACATAAAGTATTTGTATAGTCATATAAAAACCACTAAAATATTGACAAATGAATATGGTGTGAATTCCAATGCTAGTATATCATGAGTTGAATACGTTCCAATGCTTCCAATGCTATGATTTGAGATTATGATGAAAAACATGAGGCCCTTCAGAGTTCACTACAACAAAACATGGATTTAGCGTTGAATTTAGCGTCGGATTTTAGTGTAATTTTTCCCAATTGTGGTGAACAATATGGCACTAAACGTGGTGCTATTGTACATTTTTATAAAACGCCATCTATTGCATCTTTTTTCCCTTCCTTTTTAACGTCCATTTTTGCATCTCCTTTTATGCCTTTATTTCTGCCCAATTTTGTAACTTTTATTGCATCTTTTTTGCGTCCTTTTTTACATCCTTGTTTGCACCCAGTTTCACGCTCAGTTTTGCATCCAATGTTGCATTTTATTTTGCTCCTAGTTTTTCATTGAGTCTTGCACCCAATTTTGCACCATTTTTTGCATAAAATTATGTTTCGAATTCTGCATCTGGGTTTGCATCGAATTTTACTTATAATGTTGCATCCCCATTTGCATCTAATTTTGTATCTTGTTTTACGTCTTTTTTTATATCCATGTTTGTGCCTAATGTTTCACCTCGTTTTACGTTGTATTTTGCATCTAGGTTTGCACCTAGGGTTGCATCCCGGTTGATGTCTTTTTTTGCATCTATGTTTGAGCCCAATGTTGCACCTAGTGTTGCGCCTAGTTTTGCACCCATGTTTGTATCTAATATTGCATCTAGTTTTGTGTCCAATGTTGCATCCCATCTTACATTCAATATTACGTCTAGTTTTACATCCAATGTTTTGTCCCATCTTGCATCCAATATTGTGTCTCATTTTAAGTTTTTGTTTGCGCCAAGTGTTCCTTCCATTTTTTCACTTGGTGTTACAACTAGTTTTATGTCCATTGTTACACCATATTTTGTGTTCAATTTGATGTCCAATTTTACATCTAGTTAGGAGTCCACTTTTGCATCTACTGTTGCATCTAGTTTTGGACCTCGTATTGCATCTAGTTTTGAGTAATTAATTGTGTCTAGTGTTGAGTCTCTTTTTGCATCCAATTTTGCATTTAGTGTGACATCCATTTTTTTGTCCATATTTGCATCTGACATAAGGTTGACTTTTGCATCCACTTTTGTGTTTGGTGTGACGTCCACTTTTACATCTTGTTTTGCATTTAGTGTTGTGTCTAATATTGCATCCATCTTGCACCACTACATTTTTTACCTTTAGAAATACATTCCAATATCATTATGGCATGGAGGAATTGAACCACCAACCTCCTGCTTGTAAAGCAGGCGCTCTTCCACTGAGCTAGCACCCTTTAAGAATCAGGAAGAGGAGCGATATTAACACATAGGTTTCATCATTTGTAATTCTAATAAAATACAATAAGATCAAAATACATTCATGCTTAAAATCCAATTTATTTTTTCAAACACACTAATAAGCACAAAAATATACCGTGCTCAGGAAACAAAATATCCTAAATAGTTACGTAATCTATTGAAGTGGCCCACAAAAGAGTCTTAGAGAACAACATAATGTATTGATGCATACCCAATAACCTAAAATTGATATGGAAAAAGAATAAGGGATGTGTTTAAGAAATAGTTGTAGAATCCAATTGAGGATGTGTGTCTTGCTACATAAATGTTGTTATTCATTGATGAGGTGATTTTGTTCAATGATGGGATGGTAAGAGAAGAAATCATGAATGGTTACTAAAATAAGATGCTTACTATGTGCAGCATATATGATATAATGAATATTATAACAATTAACACCGACAAAGTTGATTTATATTATGTGCATTATTTATAATCTAAAAATTAGCAAGATGTGAATAGGAAAAAACATCATACTGGTTTCCACAATTGATAAGGGTAGAAGGAGGTAGATGAAGTTCAGGGGTTTCTCATCTTATTAATGATTGCTCCATCAAGAGATTCTGAAGGGGCATTCCATCACTTCATGAACATAGCTTCATGAATCCTGCAAATTTCAGAAGCAGAGGTGGAGAGGGGGGTGCCTCCATGCAACATAGCTTCATGAATCCATTTAATAATAGCTAACGAAGAGAATGTGAAATAAGAACTAACAAAAACAACACAAAAAGAAAAAGAGAATTGTGGGATTCAGAGTAAAAATTAGTTAAGAGACATGGAGAAAGAATGAATAAAGCAAACTTTACATAGAAAAGAACAAATGTTTTCTTAAACTATTCAAAATTTGAAAAGGGTTTATCAACAAACAATATCAAATTGAAATTTATCTCAAGCACATTAATGAACAATTCATGGGTTCCATATTCGTGATGATGAAGACTAATTTGATTTATGGGGTTCTAAATACCAACAGTTTTAATAATGGACAATTCAATTTCTTTCCCATCGTAATTAGATGTGCCAATTTAAATTCAAAGATCATTGTATAAAATTGAACCTTAGAGAGTGAAGGGAGGTTGTAGACACAACAAAGTGGTCAACACAAGAAGAAAACCTCCAAAACTGCAAGGTTGTAGACACAACAAAGTGTCAACACAATTTGAGACTTGTCACCCTAAGTTTCCAAAACCAATGTTCCATAAGTGAACCTAATTTTGCAAGAATTAGAAGACCTGAACCACAGCTGAAAAAATCGGAGTTCCACAACAATACAAAGGCCACAAGACCACATAGTGGAATATAGAAAAGAATCACAACAGTATTTGAATAAAGAATCAATAGGTCAAGGACTTTAAAACTCTAGGTTCTATGTGTTTTGAGATTCTAACTCAACAACAAAACTGTTGTGTGTGCATGTATGGATGTACGTAAGTGTATGAGTTAGGAGAAAACTTAAAATCCTTGAAACTAATGGTCTTCCATATTTTAAGTGTCTCTTATACAAAAATTATTTGTATTAAGGCATGCGAATATGCATGTGTTCTTTATTCTATGCATTTAATCTAATTCTAGATCTGTAGGAAAAGAAAGACAATAAACTATGCATAAAGAAAATCCATTTGGAAATGCAATATTAATCACACAAAGCACAAGTTGAACAAACATGTATAACTAAGCCATGAATCTGAACACTATAGTCACATGAAAATGTTAAATCACAAAAAATGTTGTGTCATATCACTAGTGCTACATAAGCTAGTAGTTACACCATTAGGTTGCAATATCAAATATCTAGATATTAACCAAAATACAAGTTTCTTGAAGGAAAATCTGATAAAGTATGCCACCAAATACATTAGAATAAATCTACAAGTATTCTTAGTTTTCTAATCCAATATAGTAGATGCCAAAATCCATACAAGGAATAGAATTTAGATCCGGACTTCCCACCATGGATTTCATCCATTGGATTTTTATTTTTCCCTCCTTTCCTCCACTTTAAATACCTCGAACGACATACAAATTTGTATGATATCCTCTACATTCTATTTCCAACTTATCTATTTTTGGCATCCATGAAATTCATAGAGTTAAATCAACTTCAATTCATGTTGTTAAATCTGAGGCAATTCATATGATACATATGTCTCCAAAAAAAGTTATAAACACTAGAAACATAAATGAATTAGTGAGCATAGAACCTGAATGGATGCAACAATACTTATTCTAAAGCCGTAAAAAATTAATCAGGTTTGCAACTAAAGTTATCTAGTTTCAACATAATATGCAGTGTCAATATAGTGCCTCAAATCACACCTTCCATAACAACAATTAATGTATCTTTGACAATCTTGAAATAATATAGCTAACACCAATAACACTAATACTCTTTGAGTCCCATCAACATAAATTCAGAGCACCAGTAAAGGTATTGGGTTCTCATGGATGAGACACATGTTTAAAACCCATGGAGGACATTTTTAGGCAATAAGTTCCACAAAATGTCATAATTTTTACCATGTTAACACAGAGTCAGGTTCATATCTCCCTGTGCAAAATTTATAAGAGTTTACAAATTATAAACATAATCCTTTCAGCTTATCACACATCATCTTTAATGCATCATAATCCAAAATAAGATTATAGTTGATGTTCTTTAACACCATATTGTCTAAGATGTCATATCTCATTGAAATTTGTAAATAACATTCTTCACAATGAGAACATTACTATAGTTAAACATTATTTGACACAAATAAAGTATTGACCTTCGGCTTGTCTAAACCAACATAATCCCCCTTGTATTTTATTACTTTCCTTTTGTTGTTATATGACAAAACTAATCATTTGTTCTGGCTAAATATTTTATGTAAGATAGCATGAAATAGTAAACCTGAAAACTATTACCATGCTAGCCCAGACTTGATCCAGACATTTCCAAAACAATATTTGGTTTTCATTATATCGAACTAACGAAATTGCAAAAGAATATGTAAATACAGAGATAAATAGATAGTTATTGGCTCAACTGTTTGTTGCCAATATTGTTGGATGCTAGGCTAGTTCCGTTCCATCAGGTTCCCATCTCAGATACCTGTGGGAGGGGTGTATTAATATAGGCTGACAGGTTTACTAGGGATGTCATCCATGAATATGGAGAAGCATCCATCGAGTTTCAAGGTTTTCATTGAATAAAAATGATAGATATATAGATATTGGGATATATTCACCTGGTGAAACAGGGACAATAATTGCTGAGATAGGTTCAGTAGACCTACCAAATATATCTTTTATGACAGGTTTAGCAGACCTACCAAATATATCTTTTATGGCACAAATCTTGGTGGTCTTGTGCATATAAGAAATAGTGAGGAGACTGATATCAAACTCTCGAAAGCATTATACCCATATCATGGAGGTGATTTCCTGTAGCAACGAGTCATCAGTAGCCATGAAAGGTGTCAATTTGGATTTTAAGGCCTTATTGTAGCTTGTATTATGGAATTCAACACCATTTCAACACACTTATGTTAAGTATTTCAAATAATGATGCACTCTAAGAAACTTCTAAGTATCAAAAAACATTATATTGGCATATTTTTCAGATCTACGCAAACATCTGGGTTGAAGCAGCAAACAATATCCAAATTTGGGCATATTTCGATGGAACATTGATTGATTCTCAACGTCATATGAAGCATTTTGTTATTGCACATCCTAAAGACCCGTAAAAGCACAAATAACACCACATTATTTCAAATTTGGGCATGATTTCAGACTGTTCATATAGCATGTAAACAAGCAGTGAATTTTAAATTTTGGGCATAACTGTGTGTAGAGCAATAGTAAAATAATTTGGTTCAAAATCGTTTGTAGTAGGATATTGGACATTCATCTCTAAGAGTCTTTACATGCTTGATCCATATTCTTGTGAGATGGATCCATGCCCCTTTGTAGTATGGGACCCAAACATCCTTGGCATGTTTTCTCACTATTTTGGTGCCAATCTCATGAGACCCCTTGAAAAAACCATAAATCAACTTTAAAAACCGTAATTGCTACCTATAGAATAGCCATCACGTCAAGAAAAAGATGCATTATTTGGAACTAGGCATAGTTTGGAATTTGGCCATCATGCTGCATCATCAGTCACTGTGTGAAAATGTAGCATTTGTGTCTTCTATGATGAGGACCATGGTGCATTCAATAGTCACAATTGAGTCAGGTCCAAGGCACATCAAAGAGTCATGGCTGAGTGAGGTGCATTGAGGAGTTCAACAATGTCAATAGTGCATTGTGATAAACAGTGTGAGGAGACTTTCCATCATTTGGTCATCTTAGCATTGTTAGCCATAGGGTGAGAATTCGTGAGCAGCTACTAGCATTTGTCATTTTCTCAAACCAATGTTTTCTAGGCATGCTTATCCACTAAATTCTTTTGTGTGAATTCCTGAAATGTTGTAAGTTCTTCTGTGTGGTTTCCAAAATTCTACAGCATGATTTTACAATTTTAGCTACCTATGAGGTCTCTTAAATCCTAATAGTAATAGCTTATCACATGACATGTTCGATGTGTTTTTTGAGACTTCAGTTATAAAGAACATTGCCTGTTTTTTGTTACCTATAACTCGTTGAACACCTAAATATACTAAGGTATTAAAGTCTAATATTCTATAGTATAGAGTCTAGACTATATAGAAAATTGATCAAATAGTAAGATGTAGAGCTGTCCCTAATTGAACTCCATTTTGATTGAAAAATAAATAAAATACTAAATTCTAAGAGATTGCTAGGAGGAAAAATAGTTTACAATTGGCCTACATTTTGATGGAAATAAACCCTAGAGTCTAGGAATTGCTAGGAGACAGAACATTATAGGATTTTCAAGTTGTTGTGGTTATAATTACTGTTTCTTTAGTTGCATTAATTTCTAAAACTACAACTCCTCTTTCTATGCTCATCTTAAGTATCTAATGTTCTAGGGAAGATTTTTTCACTACCTTAGAGAATTGTGAAAAGGGACAACCATTACACATTGGATGTGTGAATTGGAGAGTTGATAATATCTTGTACTTCATAATTCTACTTACTTCTATGCTAACCATCTTTGAAATTTCAAATTGTGGAATCACTTATTGCAAAATTTTCATTCAGATGACTCAATAAGGGTGGAATGATGACAAAAATGTTATACATTGTCTAGGTGATCTCAGATATCTTTTAGGAGATCCTATCTTCAAGGAAGACACTAGGAAAAATTCATTATTTTGAGGAAGAATAAAAAATCTTGAGAAATGATCCCTTGACAAAGTCATTCAATATTATTTTAAAGGGGTTGGTTATCTTGAAGATTGTTCCAAGAAGGATGAATCACATTTCAAGGGGATATTTACACAAGAGGAGGACAATTGGACTTCAAACCCTTGTCATGCATTATTTTATTACTTTTGAGGAGCACCCTCATAGAAGAAATCTGTTACGCAATGAACTTATTGTTGTTTCTAGAAGAAAAAAGTGGATCTAGGATTCCTTTATTCATATTTTATTGTGAGAGGTTGAGCTAGAGACTATTTAAAGAGAAGCTTCATCACTTTTGGGGGATGGTTGAATTGGTGAGAGAAATCCTCTCTTAAGCAGAATTGAATATCTTTTGTAGGTGAAAGTGATAATATAAAAAGTTTATAATATCTATACATGTGTGGCTTCCATTTTCTTTCATATTTCTGATTAAGGTTGTTGGAATTTATGCTCAATACTGTTGTAATAAGGGTTGGCAAACTAAGGGGAATATTTGTTACTTGAAAAGGAGTTTTGAATGAGGTGCATTCTATCTAAATTTCTTGTTTTTTTACTATTGAGTTGAACAATGATTATATATATATATATATATAAGTAGGAAGATAAATATATAGATGAATTCTGAGAATCTACAACAATAAAGATATGTATTGGGTTATTGACCTTGTTGGAACATAGTTTTTTTAGGCCCTTAAGTGTTATTGAAAATCGGATTTTGGATGTGCAGGGGTCTCAATATATGGCGAGGGTAGTGGTCACATGAGAAATATTTTTCACACAATAATATCTCAATTAGCTGACCAATATAATCCAAAAGAGGTTGTTCAGAGCTAATTATTGCTATTGACTCATTTTCTAGCTAAATTAACTATTACAGAGGAAGCTGGAACCTCTTCTACTTCTCAGCAGTAGTCAAATTTGAATATATTTTCTCATATGTCTAAGCTAAGGAAGAAAATATCTAATTGTACAAAAATTATTTGGTTATAGAGCAATCCCATTCTAGGTTGCTCGCAGTAGCAGATTTTCAAAAAGGAACATTAAATTTGGCTCATTTGCAACCTTTGGTGAATAATGCTCAGACCTCTCAGGAATTTAATGTTACTCCAATGCAACTGAAGCTTGATGAGTTGAATATTATTGATAAAATTTATTTGCATAAGCAGACTAAGGAGGCAATCTATAGAGATTTAATGAAAAATACTGCTAGTATGACAAAAATATGTAAACTTGTCAGTAAGCTTGAGAGACAACATATGCATGAAAGAGACTCACACAAAGCATATATAAGGTCATTACTTGTAGGTGCATCTATAGGGGTTCTCAAGTGCCAACATTTGTTGATGTATTTGTAACTTCGGAATGTATTCATCTATGTATCTTATGTATTGTAACCCGATGTTTATTCTGGGATGTATCTATTATGTAATTGAGTCATGGTGTCATCCCCGATGTTTCAATCGGGAGAATTAATAATGTAAACAAGTCATGTCAATTCATAGTGGGTAACCCTCTGATTGTGTAAGAGTTAAAGTCCCTGCAGTTTCGAGGCACTGGGGTTATTAGACTCTCCAAGTAGAGGTCGGACCTAGTAGGGTCTTAGTCATGCTAGGATTAGTATAAATAGAGATCTGGGATCTTTATTTAGCACACATCACTCACACACTCAAGTGTAGAGCATGGTTGAGGAAGGAAAGACACTGGGGCTAGACAAGAAGAAGATTACTACTGTCGGGAGTGCATCTTACTGTTTTGGGGTTTTACATCTTGTGTTGATTCTATCTTTGAGGAAGTTGTGGGGTTTTCTCCATTTATGGTTTCCCTGATCAAAAACACTGTGTTCATTGTCTCTTGTGTTTGATTTTTGTACTTTTTATTCTCTTAGTAAAGATCCTAACATAATGCTAGCTTAATGTTGAAAAAATAACATGGAATAAGAGCTAACCTGAGAAGAAGACACTGTGCAGCTGCGGGAACTAGTGCTTCCTAGTTTGTAGATATTCCTCCATATATTTTCAGGAAAAGTAAGGTGGAACAACTCTCCTCCTTAGGGTGCATCTTTCTGTCGAAGCAGAATCCAATTCTGAGGTTTTTCAGTTTTGTACCTATCACTACTGTCGGAAATTAGGGATTTTCACAGAAGAGGAATTTTTCAGTGAGCCCAGGCCTATATTGATCTCCTCCCCAAAATCAAAGTTAGGGACAAATTTCAAGGCATTTGGGTGGATAGAACTCCAGAAAAGCAAAACCCTAATTTGCTCCTAAACCAGCTCTACAGGATTTCAGCTCAAGTCTTAGATCCGAAATCTTGAACCTGGTAAGATCTAAAATCTTTTGCATTTCCATTTGAGGTTCTCATTTAAGATGTCTCATCATACCAAGCTTGATGAAAATCTTGATGGAGCTAAAAAATTTCGAGCCTGGAAGTATAGAATCTCCTTGATCCTGGAAGAAAATGAGACTCCTACATTCATGAGGAGGTTCCAGTCCCAGAGGGAGATGAGGAAAAGGCCTTACATAAGAAGAATATGGTTATGGCAAAGAGGATAATTTCTGATTCTATAAAGGATCACCTTATCGCACAGGTGTCCTCTCTCAAGACACCTAAATCTATGTTTGATGCCCTAACCAAATTGTTTGAAGGGAAGAACACCAATCGAAAGATGACCCTGAGAAACCAACTGAAGAATGTGAAGATTCAAAATGCAGAAACAATCCAATCTTACTTCACAAGAGTTTCTCAAATCAAAGAGAAACTAGAAGCAGTTGATGAAGAAGTGGAAACTGCAGAGATTGTAATGACTACATTGAATGACCTTCCTAGGTCATGGGATTCTTTCATCCAAGGAATCTGTGCTAGGAAGAAGTTATTCAAGTTCAACAAACTATGGGAAGAGTGCTCTCAAGAAGAAGCTTGGATAGTAGCTCAAGAAGAGAATATGGGAAGTGAAGACCAAGCTCTTACAGTACGCTCCAAGTCTCACTCCAAGTTAAGCAAGATAAAATCTCATGGTTCTAGAGGTAAGCACTTTCACAAAGATAATAGAGATGTATCTAGGATCATATGCTATACTTGTGATGAAGCAGGACACTATGCAAGGAATTTTCCTAACAAACAAAATATAGTAAAGAAAAGCAGCAAAAGTAGACATCATGCTCATGCTGCAGAGGATGACGAACCATCCAGAAAGAGATCCATATATGAAAGTGAAGATTCTTCAAGCGAGGATGAATATGTTCTGATATCAGCTCTCATAGGTAACATTACTCATGGAAGTGATGATTGGCTTATAGATAGTGGGGCTTCTAAACATATGACTGGATTCAAGGAATCCTTTGTAAGACTGTCAGAGCATGAATCACCTCACAAGGTAAAGCTAGGAGATGACTACCAATATCTAATAAAAGGTAGTGGGGAATCTTCATATAAGTTAGAGTCTAGAAAATCTCTAACAATGAAAGAAGTATTGTTTGTACCAGGACTCAAGAAGAACCTTCTCTCCATATCAGCATTAGATGCAAAAGGAATGCAAGTTGCATTCATAGATGGTCAAGTCATCATGTGGCCAAAAGGAAAGACTATCGATGATGCGGTAGTAAATTGAGAACAAGAAGGAGGATTATACAAACTAAAGGGCCATCCAGAACAAGCCTTGGTCCATGACACAATAGAGCCAAGTGAACTTTGGCATAGAAGTCTTGCACATGTGCATTACAGAGAACTACCTATTGCAAGCAATGCTGTCGAAGGTCTTCCAGAAATTCAAGCAAAACATGATGGGGCCTGCAAAGGATGTGCGAAAGGAAAGAATACAAAGAATACATTTCCAAGCAGTGAAAGCAAAGCAAAAGGAATCTTGGAAATCATCCACTCTGATGTATGCGGCCCTATGTCATCAAACTCTCTTAGAGGGTATGCATATTATGTTTCTTTTATTGATGATTTTTCTAGGAAGACATGGGTTTACTTCATGAAGAACAAAGATGAAGTATTCAGCAAGTTTAAAGAATTCAAAGCTTTGATAAAAATCCATACTGAAAAGAAGATCAAGACCATTCGATCAGATAATGGTGGAGAATTCACTTCGAATGAATTCAAAGAGCTATGCAAAGAATCAGGGATTAAGAGGGAGTTGTCCACTCCTTATAATCTACAACAAAATGGAGTTGCGGAACAAAAGAATAGAACTATCATGGAGGCTGCAAAAGCAATGCTTCATGATCAAGACCTTCCTATACATCTTTGGGAAGAAGCTGCCAGAACAGCAGTGTATGTACAAAACCGTACTCCACATAGAGTACTCAAGAACAAGGCTCTTGAAGAAGTATTCTCCGGAAAGAAACCAGAAGTCAGCCATCTCAGAATATTCAGTTGTCCTATGTACATCCACATTCCAAAAGAGAAGAGGACAAAATTAGATCCTTTAGGAAAGAAGGGTATATTTGTGGGATACTCTGAAAGCTCAAAGGCTTATAGAATATATTTCCTAGGATATAAGAAGATTGACATCAGCAGGGATGTGAAATTTGATGAAGATACAGCTTGCAACAAATCCATAAAGAGACCTGCTGAAGAATCTAAAGAAGCAGAAGCACCCAGAATCCATGATACAACTATGAATGAAGAAACTCGAGAATTTGAAGAACCACAAAGACCTGTAGATCCACCTCTGGAGAAGAATCCTCATAAGAGGAAACTTGCTTGGGTACGAGAACTTATTCAAGGTGCGAAAAGATACGGGGCTCCATAAGAGAATCACAGAGAGAGAAATAGGACCAGATCAAATTCCAGGTATGTAGCTTTACTATGTGATTTCATTGATAAAGAATCTTCCAGTTATGAAGAAGTAGTAGAACAGAAAGAATGGAAGGATGCTATGATCGAAGAGTACCAATCGATCATGAAGAATGATGTTTGGGATGTTGTCCCAAGACCAGATGGGAATTCAGTTGTAACTTCCAAATGGATCTACAAGATCAAGCATGCTGCAAATGGTAGCATTGAAAAGTATAAGGAAATATTTGTAGCTCTAGGTTTCTCTCAGAAAGAGGGAATAGAATATGAAGAGACCTTTGCACCTGTAGCCAGATACACTTCCATCAGAACAGTACTTGCTTTGGCTGCAGTGATGAAATGGAAGATACACCAAATGGATGTCAAGACTTCCTTCTTGAATGGTGTAGTGGAAGAGGAAATGTATGTAGAACAACCAATCGGTTTTGAGACACATGATAGGGAGTCTCATGTATGCAGATTGAAGAAATCCCTATATGGTTTGAAATAGGAACCCAGGACCTGGTACAGCAGAATTGACAGTTTTCTATCTGGTTTGGGCTTTACCAAGAGTAAAGCAGATTCCAACCTTTACTATAAGGTTGAAGATGGCAACCCAGTGATGCTTCTACTATATGTAGATGATCTATTTGTGACAGGTATGGATGGGTTGATTATTGATACAAAGAGAAAGCTTGCTGCTGAGTTCAAGATGAAGGACTTGGGTATGATGCATTACTTTCTAGGTATGGAGGTGTGGTAGAGTACAGATGGAATCTTCCTTGGACAAGGGAAGTATGCAGTAGAGATCCTGAAGAGGTTTGGGATGATGGACTGCAAGATTATGGCCACACCTATGGCATCGAACTTGAAGCTATTGAATGATTCTTCTAAAGAGACGGTTGATTCTACGATGTATCGTCAAATGATTGGGTCATTAATTTATCTGACAAACAAGAGACTAGATATTTTCTTTGTTGTGAACACCTTGAGCCAGTTCTTAACAGATCCGAGAAATGTTCACTTGATTGCTGCGAAGCATATTCTGAGGTACTTAATGGGTACAATTGATTATGGGCTCAAGTATGATGCGAATCAAAAGATTAACCTGGAGGGTTATGTTGATTCAGATTAGGCAGGCAGTTCCATCGACAGGAAGAGCACTTCAGGATGTTGCTTCAGTATGGGATCAGGTGTGATCTCTTGGTTTAGTAGGAAGCAATCCTGTGTGGCATTGAGTACAGCTGAAGCAGAGTATGTCACAGATTGTTCAGCTAGTTGTGAGGCAGTATGGATGTGGAAGCTACTGTCTGATATATTTGATCTCTAGATGGATGCTACTTGTATACATTGTGACAATCAGAGTTGCGTGAAGTTGTCAGAGAATCCAGTGTTCCATGACAAGTCAAAGAATATCGAGATCATGTATCACTATATCAGGGATATGGTGCAGAGGGGAGCAGTGAAGCTCCAATATGTTGTGATGGAGGAATAGATAGCTGATGTATTGACGAAGCCATTGGCTAGGATGAAGTTCAAGTACTTCAGGGAGAAGCTTGATGTTCTCCAGATTGAGGTTTCCTCCAATAGAAAGTGATGAGACCCATAGCCATTCTGACATGGTGAGAGGATTGGTTCCTTCCATGGTCATATGTAAGGGCTGAGCCATTCTGTCATGGTGAGAGGATTTAGTTCCTTCCATGTCAGATGTGAGTGCTGGTCATTCTGTCGAGTAGGACAGATGTAAGGGCTACTGCCATTTTGACAAGTAGGTCAGATATAAGGGCAGATCCATTATGTTCACGACTAAAGGATTTAGTTCCTTCCATGTCAGATGTGAGTGCTGGACATTCTATCGAGTAGGATAGATGTAAGGGCTACCACCATTATGACGAGTAAGTCAGATGTAAGTGCAAAGCCATTATAACAAGGAGGTCAGATGTGAGTGCTGGCCATTCTATCGAGTAGGACAGATGTAAGGGCTACCGCCATTCTGATGAGCAGGTCAGATGTAAGGGCAGAGCCATTCTGTTCATGGCTAAAGGATTTAGTTCCTTCCATGTCAGATGTGAGTGCTGACCATTCTGTCGAGTAGGACAGATGTAAGGGCTACCACCATTCTGACGAGCAGGTCAGATGTAAGTGCAGAGCCATTCTGACGAGGAGGTCAGATGTGAGTGCTGGCCATTCTATCGAGTAGGACAGATGTAAGGGTTACTACCATTCTGACGAGCATGTCAGATGTAAGGGTAGAGCCATTCTATTCATGGCTAAAGGATTAGGTTCCTCCCATGTTATATGTGAGTGCTGGCCATTATGATGAGTAGGTCAGATATAAGGGCTACCAAAGACCTACAAGGAGGTAGGAATACACCCAGCATGAAATAAGGATGGCTCCGTATAAATTCTTATGACGAGATAGCACACACATGATGATGAACAGGTGAGATACAGATCGAGCTATGATCCAGATCTAATTATGATAACTCCGAGAGATCCAGATCGAGTGGTGATCCAGATCGAGAGATGATCCAGATCCAGATCCAGATCGAGTGATGATCCGGATCCAGTCCAGTGATGTTGATCCAGATTCGAAGAATGACAATGACTTGAAGATGATGATGACTTGAAGACTCAGAGGAATCGAGATGTAGATGCCAAGATGATCCAGTTGATACAGAGAAGAAGACCAGTGCTGAAAATTGTGTCGAAAGAATACCTTCCTAGTTAAGAGGGAGTGTTGATGTATTTGTAACTTTGGAATGTATTCATCTATGTATCTTATGTATTATAACCCGATGTTTATTCCGGGATGTATCTATTATGTAATTGAGTCATGTTGTCATGCCCTGATGTTCCAATCAGGAGAATCAATAATGTAAACAAGTCATGTCAAGTCATAGTGGGTAACCCTCTGATTGTGTAAGGGTTAAAGTCCCCGCAGTTCCGGGGCACTAGGTTTATTAGACTCTCCAAGTAGAGGTCGACCCTAGTAGGGTTTTAGTCATGCTGGGATTAGTATAAATAGAGATCCGGGATCTCTATTTAGCACACATCACTCACACACTCAAGTGTAGCGCATGGTTGAGGAAGGAAAGACACTGGGGCTAGACAAGAAGAAGATTACTGCTGTCGGGAGTGCATCTTACTGTTTTGGGGTTTTACATCTTGTGCTGATTCTATCTCTGAGGAAGTTGTGGGGTTTTCTCCATTTATGGTTTCCCCGATCAAGAACACTGTGTTCATTGTCTCTTGTGTTTGATTGTTGTACTTTTTATTCTCTCAGTAAAGATCCTAACATAATGCTAGCTTAATGTTGAAAAACTAACAACATTCTCACTCTTGCTTAAGTGTGGAGGTGGGATGATAATGTTTCCAACAGTAAATCCCCAAGGTATAGCTTAGTTTCTTCAACCCTTTCCACTAAGGCATAATGTTCAAGGAGGTTGTGATTTCCATTGCCACAAATCTCTAAGGGGTCATCAACCACTATTTTCACCAGAGAGTAATCCCTCAATCTAAAACCTAAGGAGGAGCGGGAAAATGCACTAAATGGCATTTGCAAGGTACTAGCCTCATTCTTTACTTAAGTGTGAGAGGGTTGGGGGAATTATTTCTCCAAGGGAATATATATATATATATTACAAAAGAGGGAAAAATAAGGGATAAGATAGATAAGTTATGCATATATGTATGTTGTACCAATAACATGAGGAAAACTATGAATACCTACTTGTAATATGTCAAGTGAAATTGAAGTGAAATTATTGTGAGACGTCAATTTACTGATACATTTTCAGATCTTTTCAAAATGATCCAGAATTTTGAAGTCAAAGATGAGACATCAATTGATATTTGATGGTTTCTCAATTTAGTTGTGTATCTCATCTGACACTTGCAATTTTTTTCTATTAATAGATGCTTTTGACATTTCTACTTTGTTGTATTTTAGTAGTGGAATATCAGTCTACTCGTTAGGTTAAATTCCAGGTGCAAGTCTTGGGTGATTATGGCATAAGAGTATGGAATTAGCCAAATGAAAAAGAGTTGTAATTACTGATTCAAATTTTTAAGGGCCATCATATTGGTAAAAACATGCCACTTATGGGCCTGACGAATTTGGGCCAATTGTAATCCTCTTGGAGTTAGACAGAAGGAAATTTCCACCTTAGAAAACAAAAACTTGCATCCATCACTTGGGTTTAAACAATAATATATAATATAGGTTTTGATTTCTCATGCAAGGTTTCAGAGAATCCCCGTGCAAGAACAAGGTTTTGCAATTATAGGATTAAGAAGAAAATATAGGCACATATTGGGAAATCAAAAAAGATTGTCGATAGCCATTGCAATCAACACATCGAAAATGAAACCGTATGAAAATATGTAAAAATTCGCACAAACCCTTGGACGACAATCGGTTATTAAAGCATGGCACAAGAAGTATATAATTTGATGTGGAAAATGCAAATAACAACAACAACATACCTCGCATACATAAAATAAGGGAAAACAAGTGGGGATGAAAAATAAAATGGTGTACCTTAGTGAGCCATGCCAAAAATCCCTTGACCTTGGAAAGCATAAGATCTCTAAGCCTCCATTGTCTGCAGAAAGTAGGAGCCTCCATTGTCTACAGAAAGTTATTTTACCTCCTCGTCTTTTAGTCGGTGCCATGTCGTAAAACCTTGATGGCAACAAAAAATGTAACCCTTATTATTATTCCTATCTGGCATACCCTGAACAAGAATTATACCCTCCCAATCCACCTCATCCACAATTTCCATAACACCATTAATTCCCATACGCCACAATAGTGTCAATGCCTATAACAATTGGTTACCTGTTAAATTGGTTGCGTGTTAAACTATCAATTAATATTTTTTTGGGGGAATATTTTCTTAGTTCCTTGGAATATGGAGGAATGGGCTCAGGATGGAATCAGTTGGCCGCAATTGATAGAATAAAGAATGGAACACTAATTGCAAGCGAATATTGTGATGGAGTTTAACCATTTTGACGATCTGCTCAATCTCGACCCAACCCATTTATATCTTAAGATTTAACATCTCCACCCTCCCATTGATATATAATTTCTTCTTTGGCATGTTTATGTATAAACAATAGGGAGTTTAATACCCTCTCTCTCGACCACATAGGATTTCAGCTCTTCTTCTTAAAGTTGTATTTTCTTTTATTTTTAAAACTAATGAGAAAAAAAGAAAAAGGTAAAAATTTAACAAAACATATTTAAGAAAATTAGCAAATAAATCGATTGCTATATGGATGTTTTCACCATAACGTCATGTCTAATGTGTTGTCATGTGCCCTAGTCTATAATTTCATCTCTATGTGGGAAATCTTTGGCTTACAAGCAAGAAATGGTCATTTCAAGCTCTGTGCGACCAAGAATAATTATCATGGATTGGGCCATATTATCAAGTCAAAACATAAAATCTAATGGAAAGGAGCTCATCAGTCATGTGTGATTCTGTAGACCACCTCAAAGGCCCTATATACACATAGATAATATTTATCCAATGAGTAAGATATGTCGGTCATTTTGAGGTTTGACACACCAAGTATGGCTTTCAGTCCCTAGGCCATGATTTGATGTGAAAAGAGTTATTGGGCCAAAACGTTTTTTCCTAAGGGCTCATGAACTATGTGTGGGGCCTTAGGCCACCACAAAGTCCTATAAATGGAATATTTGCATATGAGAAATATATAGTACCTCTTTTATGAATTTTGGTTAACCATGGATTTTTTTTTAAACTTAAGCAATGGCAAGGTCAAATGACATAGCCACATAACATTTTCATTTTGCCTTTAATCAAAATATGGTTGTAGAAGATTCTACATAGGGTGTAACAGAGAAATAGGAAAATACAACAACAATGGAGATTCCTTTGCATTTGTTCTTAGAAATCACGCTACATAACATAAAATTATAAAGAAGCCACATGAGTTGATTCAATACCCAATTCTTTCCATCTTCGGTATTTTGATTCAATCCCAAATTCTCTCCATCTTCAATGATCCTATTGAAGGAAAATGCACCGATTTCTTTAATGGAATGTGGAATTTGGAAGCTGGGAGGTCATCCAGAGGCTCCATAAGAAAGCATTATCATGATTGGTACTTGAGTAATAGGTAGTTTGAGAGCCGCTTGTTATAAATCCAAAGCTTTGTAGTGTTGTGTACATGATCTGTTAGTCCCTATAATAGAGCAGGCTCACTCGGTTCATTCTCAGTAGCCAACGATCGTATGGATTTGGCCCCTTGTCCCCGTAATTTATGTACCCTCATAGAGTTTGGGGTATGGCTACTTAGATTAGGTCTCCTAGCCGGGTCTTATCCTGGCTAGTCCTAATTAGTCCATATGTGTGAATCCTTCTCATAAAACATAGTTGTAAATACCAATATGTAGTAATACAAAATCCAATCGCAAGATAGCGATCTAAATTTTGGTGACCTAGCATCAGTAGCACAACCAGCATAGATATATATTATAGAGTATCTGAGAGAGAATCATCTAATATAGAGATAGTAGAGGCATCAAGAGCAGTAGATCTCCGATTTTACTTTGATCCATCCCCAAAACCAATTCTTTGAATGGCCTGGCCCGAGAATCAAGACACCCACGTTGCCAACTGGGTGCCCTGAGAAGTCCTCATGGGTAGAATAATATCAAATCCTCTCATGAACGAACTAAATCCTTTCATGGCCAAATTGGGGATGGACCAGAAGGACAAAATTAATACTCGTAACCTCGAATCCATAGATTGATTTAGCAGAATCCCCTTTGGGAAATGGGTAGTTGTACATAGATCTATATTTGAAAAATCCTTCATGTTTTGCTTTGCCTCCCTATGAAACTTCATAGGTTTTAATCTATATTTTAATTTGTATAATGTATAAGTAAATAATATGTGTATATATTTAATTATATTAAATCACATAACATATGAACTATAGTAACATATTTATATTAATTATATATTATTATTATATTTACATATTTTACCATTATTAAGGTGAAAGAAGTTTATATATCACAAGGGTGTTTATAAAATATTTACCTATTTTATAAATTCTATTAAGTATTATATTTACGTTTATTACAAGTATAGTATGTATGGACTATTAATGTATGGATTTTAACATAATTCCCTAAAATGAAGCATGTTTTGTTGGGAGAAAGAAAATGGGAACAATTTGAATATTATGTTTCCCTTGTCGTTTGAATTTTGTACTTTGGTGGGGTGTTTTAGAATAATCCCTCTTGTTATGCATGCTTTAAATGGTAAACATATCCCATATGCTTTAAATGATGATGATGATGAAATAGATGAGCATGATAGTGATGATGTTTTTGATGATGACGATGATGGAAATGATGATGATCCTGATGATCATTGTCATCTTTGTCATTGTCATCATGATTATCACAATAGTCATCATCATTGGCATAATCATCATCCATGTCATCATCATCACCATTTCCCTTGACATCATCATCATCATGATTATTGACATTTTCATTAGTTATTCATCATTACCTTTGGCATAAGAAATAACATCTACTCAAAATATGTGATTAGTGGAAAAGGGTCATGGAGGACACACACGATTTATGTATGAAAAATAACAAGTTATTTTTTAAGATGATCAACATCATCATTCTCATTGTATTCATCGTCATCGTCATTGTCATCATCACCATCATCATCATTCATTTCATTGCCATCATAATCTTTAGCAATGTCATCATTGCCATTATCCTCCTCCTCCTCCTCATCATAATCGTGATCATCATCATCATTGTCATCATTCTCCTAATTATCAGAAACATTATCATAATCATCATAACCATCCTATCATAATCATTATCCTCATTTTTATCTTCAACATCTGGGTGTAAAACTGGATGCAAAAGTGGATAAAAACATGGATGCAAAAAATGATGCAATAAAAGTAGGCACAAAAGTGGGCACATAATGGGGTGCACCAAAAATGGATGCAAAAGGTGATGCAAAAGTGGATGCAAAAAATGATGCAATCATGGAAGCAAACCATGATGAAAAAGTAGCACAAAAGTGGATACAACCATGGATGTAAAATTGGATACAAATTGGATGCGAAAGTGGATACAACAAACCTAGATGCAAAAGTAGTCATAACATGCAATGCAAAACCTGATGCAAAAGTGGATGCAAAAATGGATAAATAAAGGAATGCAATAACTGATGTAAAATTGGATGCAAAAAAAGATGCAAATGTGGATGCAAAAGTTGAAGCAAAAGTGGGTGTAAAAGTAAGCGCAAAAATGGGTGTGAATTGGGATGTGACAAAAGTGGATGCAATAGTAGATGCAAAAAAAGATGTAAACATAGATGCAAAATGGGATGCAAAAAGGGATGAAAATGTGGGTGCAACAGTGGACGAAAAAATGGATGCAAAAGTGGATGCAAAAATGGATGAAACAAAACAAGATGCAAAACTAGACTCAAAACAGGATGTCAACTTTGATGCAAAACTTGGCGCATGAAGGGATGCAAAAAAAGAAGCAGAAGTGGATGCAAAAGTGGATGTAAAAATGGATGCAAAAGTGGATGAAAATAAGGGTGTAAAAGTTGAGTCAAACATGGGCGTAAAATGGGGCGCAGTAAGAGTAGATGTACAAACTAGGTGCACATTTAGGTGCAAAACTAGGCTCAAAACCGGTTGCAAAACCTGATGCAAAACCTGACGCATAACCAGGTGCAAAACCTAGTGCAAATTACGCCACAATTTGTGCCATATTTAGAAAAAGGATGCAAAAAAAACCTAAAATAGCATCAACCCATGAAATTGAGCCATTTTGTCCAAAAAATGAAGAAAAATACATTGAAAGATGGTCTAGACGCAAAAAAAGATGCAAAAAGAGATGCTAAATCCAGTTTTTGTTGTAGTGGTTGTTTATCTTGTGACTTGTTGACAATTTTATTTCGTAAATAGAAATTCATAAAAACATTTAACTGTAAAAGGTGAGATAATAAAGACATGCCTATATATATTATAGATATAAAGATATATAATGGTCGGTCGATTTCAATTCCACGACAAAAAGGAAAGTATATACATACCAAGAAATCACCATAGATATTACATTAAAATTTATGTTTACATAGTGATTTAAAGTTAGTTCAACAAAATATGCAAGTTAATATGCCCTGCAAAAGACCTTTTTTGCATATCAGCCCTTGCATCAAAGTCATGATCAAGAAAGTTAATACTTTCTTTTAGAAACTTACCTTTTTTTTCGTGGCATTGAAATCAAACGACCATTGTATACCTTTATATATATAATATATATGTAGAATGTTCAACATGTCTTTGAATGGATAGAGATGGACACTAAATTACAGTATATTATTAAAAATTGCATTATATTATATAGAATCATACTAGTAAAGTACGTCAATGGAAAGAAAGGAAAAACAAGAAACACACGTCTATACATATTAATGCTATGATTATAGACAATCGTTGTTCGATTTAAATTCCACAAGTACAAAGGAGAGTTTATACATAGCCGGAAAGAACTATAAATCGTATATGCAAATATATTCTTGCATTCTGATGTACAATGTAGTTCAACAAAAGATGTAATTTAGTATGCCTTGAAGAAAGTTTTTTTTTATAAAGATGATCCTTGCATTAAATTTATTGTTGTAGCAATAATACACCTTAGTACCATGGTCATATACCTTAGGCGCATTTCATTTGCTTCCATGCAATGTTCTATGGTCTAGACTTAGGGATATTGATCATTTACCGATAGTTGAGGCGCTCCTAGTTCATCATTCTGATAGCTAAGGCACTCTAGGTTGATCATTCTGACAAACCAGGCACCCTCATTAATGAAATTCAACCGATATGTGCTCCCCCATCCCCATAGTCATGGATTGTGTTTGACTTGAGGCATGAGTGCATGATTTAGGTGTTTTTTTCCTTCCTTGGGAATTTATTTTCCTCCTTCAGCCACTCCCACTCACCCATGTGCTCACCCAAACCTTTCATGCCTTCATTTATATTCCATCATGCCTTGCACTCATTCACACATGCATTCGTGACCATTTGGGATGATTGCCAGGCTGATTCATCCACCTAGGGGGGTTTGAGGGATAAAACTTGATTTGACACTTGTATGCATCTAGATGGCCTCCAAGGCTTCACTATTTTTCACTATTGTAATGTATATATGATCAATACATAGTTACATGTTGGAAATTCATAATAATATATGTTATTGACTTGATGTGTGTATGTATGTTTCAGTCTTTCAGCTATTTTATGCATATTTTGTGAACAATATCAAATTATGAGAATACACTTGGCTCTTAGATCCTAATAAGAATCAATTATCACATGGTATCATAGCTATTTGGATCTGCAAATCAAATCTATAGTGTTTTAGTTGTTGTTTGAGGGATTTTCCAAATAGATTTGAGTGTTTGCATTGCAGGTAGAATCAACAATATGTCACCAAGAGCGCAAGAAGAAATGGAGAAGACCCATGTTTTGTTGAATCCATTCAACTATTTCAAATGTAAGGACTAGATTGTGATTTGGCTGGGGTCGAAAATCCTATACAAGGTCACAATGGGGACAAAGGTTGAACCAGACTCTACTGTTGAGAAATTGAAGTTCTTCAACTGGCTTGATGAAGTGTTTGGAATGTGTTGTCTCAAAATTTTTAGAGGATTTCTCTTCCATGTAGATAGTATATATACTCTCAATAAATTATGGCTCAATCTTGAGGTATTGTTCGGAAAGAGTGATGAGATGAGAGGTCACCAGCTCGAAAATGAGCTAATCTCACTAAGTCCATCTCATTTTGAGACAATCAAATATTTCTTCACCAAGTTCAAATCGTTTTTTCTTCAGCTCAAGAAATGTGGCATAGAGAAGAAAGAGGAACAGCTAATATTTTCCATAATTTCAAAGCTAGGTCCAGAGTACTCAGTGTTTGTATCCACATTCCACTCTAGCAAGCTCACAGCTCGAAACTAGTGCATGCTTGCATTAGCTGACTTCACAGAATCATTGAATCAAGATAAAGATAAGCTAGTGAAAATGGGCACCATCAAATCTAGTCAATATCAAGCTCTTTATCTAGGAGTTTTGAATCCATCCAAAGGCAAGAATAAAGCCAAGGATTCGAAGAAGCAAGACAAGAAGAAGTAAGAAAGACCCAAATCTTCAGATGCGGGCTTGAATCCTTGCAAGGACAATGACAAGAAGAAGTAAGAGAAGAAAAAATGCACCTGCTGTCACAAAGGGTGGAATCCAGATAGTGGATGTATGAAAAAGACCATAGACATGATGGTGCAATTAATTGAGAAGAACAAAGTCACACTTCCTGAGGGCGCAAGGAACAAGGATAGAGGTTTAGGAAAATACAACAAAGAGAGGTTCCATGCATTGGTTGTTGGTTCTTCAGAATATTCTTCCTTCATCATATATTCGGGAGCTTCCATGCAAATGGCCTCTGTGGAAGAATTCTTCTCGGTCATGTATTCTAATAGTGGCCCAATTGCTTGAATGGGCAATGATTCAAAGATCCAAGACAAAGGGATTGGAAGGATCGATATTGATGATGGGTATTTTAAAAATGTTTTTTTTGTTCCTGAGTTGGCAGTGAATCTACTCTTAGTGTACCAAATGACTCACACCGGTGAAGCCAAGACAGTAACATTTACTCTAGACATAGTGGAGATAGCATAAATCTCTACCAATAAGGTGGTGGCATTCATGGTAAAGTGGTAGAAAAAAATGATGCAAAATTGGATACTACTTTGGATGCTAACATGGTGCTATTAATGAAGTCAAAGATCCAAAAGGGAAGTAGCAGGTGTAACCCTACACAAATGGGTATTTTATGTATTTTTGTTGTCTTGTTTTAGGAGTTTACATCCACATATATACTACTAAAGGAATTAGATTTTTTAGTACATATAGTAGCAGACTCAAAAATTTAGTATTTTTCCCAAGTGACTATGTAATTTTGGGTTCTTCAGTGCTTTTGGCTGGTTTCAAGCTTCACCATTTTTGTACTCTTGGATATATTTAGCCTTTTATTTAATATAATACTTTCATGGCTTCTGTTAAAAAAAAACATGGTGCTTTTAATGATGCTAATATTATGCTAACGGGGATGTCATTTAAGAAGCAAAAGAGGACACTCGTTGTGAAGTAAAATAGGACATTGTTTATGACGCAAACCTCGATGTTGTTTAGGAAGCAAAGTTGGACGCTATTCTGGAAGCAAAAAAATAGATGTTATTTTGGATGTCATAAAGGATGCTATATAGGAAGAAAAAAAGATGTTTTTTGAGATGATTTAACTTTTGTCCATGACGTGTCCCATTCAACATCTAGTTTGACTACTCAATGTAAAAAAAAATTACACTAAAAAGGGACACCAAATGGGACACTAATTCCAGGATTTGTTGTAGTACATTCGCAACTATGGGTGCAGGGGACTCCACTACATTTCATTGTTGATAGTGGTGATCAAGAGAACCTCATCTCAGTCAAGTTCGTCAAAATATTTAAGTTGCTAACGGTTTCACATCCCCAACCCTACAACATTGGTTGGCTGAGCCAAGGATGGGATAGTTATGTCAGTCAAGAGTGCCACCTCTCCTATGGAATCAAGCCCTTGAAAGATGAGGTAATGTGTGATGTTTCCCCACTTGAATTTTGTGATGTTTTTTAGGAGAACCATATATGTGGATATTTCATGATATGTATGAGTTTATACCTTGTACTATCATTATTAATTTGGGAAAGAAACTCTATAGGATACCAAAGACACTTCATGTTACTATAGTGTTTCTCATCATAGAGAAGTAGTGCAAGAAAGTAATCTCCCAGACAAGGAAATTAATACTCTTCATGGTTCATTTTTTGGGCGAGAAAAATATCATAGGAACATCCACCAAATCCATGTAGAACCCATATACATAGTAGAAATAGGTGGACAATATCGTGGAAGCATGTGAAGACATCTTCACCACACCTGTAAGGGTTCCATTACATTGTCAGTTCAAGCATTCCATTGATTTGATCCCTGGTGAAACTTTACCTAATGGGCTAGTATGCAGGCCTTCCCTCATGGAGAATGAAAAAATAAAACACCAAATTCAAGATTTAATACAAAAGGGGCACATTTGACCTAGATCCTTACCTTGTGGGAGCCCAATTGTGTTGGTACAAAATAAAGATGGGACATGGAAACTCTGTCTTGACTACCGAGCTCTAAAAAATTGCATAGTTTGGAATCGATGTCCCATTCCCTAGATCAACGGCCTCCTTGACCAGCTCAATGGGCCCAATTATTTCAGCAAGATTGACTTGAACTATGGCTATCATCAAGTGCCAATTGAGAAAAGCGATGTCTGGAAGACTGCCTTCAAATATCGGGAAGGCCTTTTTGAATGGTTGGTCATGAATTTTAGCTTGACTAATGCTACAAAAAACTTCATGAAGATGATGGATGCAATTCTATTACCATTCACCAATTCCTTTGTGGTCATATATCTAGACGATATCCTCATCTATAGTAGAACATGGGAAGAACATTTGCAGCATATCCACTAGGTCCTCAGCACCTTGCGACAACACAAGTTATATGCCAATCTAGAAAATTTATAATTTGGTATGGAAAAGGTCCAGTATCTTGAATACATTATGGATGAACATGGTGTTCATGTATATCCAGAAAAGATCAAAGACATTCTTGATTGAACGAACCTGACAACTCTCATAAAGATTCACAGCTTCCTAGGAATTACAAAATTCTATCACATATTTGTATTGGGATTCTCTATTATTTCTTAATCCCTTATATAGGTGACAAAAGGTGGATCTAAGGCCAATTTCATCTGGTCCAAACCACAACAACACTCATTTAAGGAGATGAAGCATCGCTTATGTTCATTGCCTATCCTTACCTTACCAGATCTGCAACAACCCTTTGAGATCGAGACATATGCTTTAGACTATGTCATTGGTGCAGTCCTCACTCAGCAAGGCCATCCACTAGCATATCATAGTGAGACACTTTCATATACAGTATACAAGTATCCCACCTATGAAAAGGAAATGTACTTCATTGTTTAGTCCTGCCTCCAATGGAAGCATTACATTCTTGGAAAAGAAACAGTCATCCACACTGATCATAAGCCCTTGAACCTCATGCAAACCAAAGGAAAGTTACAGAATGACCTCCACCAGAAGTGGTCCACTTACTTGTAGTATTTCAACCTAAACATTATATATTAGAAGGGAATCACCAAATTTCAAGTCATTGATTGTCTTAGTCGAACTCTAGTAGCAACATTAACCAGAATGCTCAAATCTTGTGGCCACGAGACCTATAGGTGGCCTCAACTATATGACAGTGATCCTGATTTCACTCCCATCTATCAATTCTTGTGTACAGGTACACTAGTGGCATAATTTCATCTTTAGGAAGGATTGCTATGAAACCTATGCCATCGTTGTGTTCCTTCAAGCGAGCATGAGAAGATGATTTGGGAAGCACATTAGAGTTGGGTGGAAGGACACTTTGAAACTAAGAAGATAGTGGTAGTCTTACATAAGTATTTTTATTGGTCCAAAATTCAACAAGACATCAACTGATATATCAGATCTCGTATTGTGTGCACCATCACAAAACCAACCTTCAAAAAGCATGGATTGTACACCCCGTTTCCCACTCTTAATGGGCCGTGGGAATCCATATCCATGGATTACATGTCAGGACTACCTTCAACTAAGCATTTTAATGACTATGTGTTTGTGGTCATGGATCGTTTCGCTACGATGGTCATTTCTAATATATTTCAAGAAGAGCATCTCTGTCGAAGCCATTTATTAGAGGAAATTTGGGGTCTAAAATGGGACTTATAAGAAAATGAGCCAACAATAAATTCTTGTAAGTTGGAATTAAAGAACCAATATAATTTCAATAAAATGAGCCAAACATAATGGTTGACTTGACATATTTGTCATAAAAAAACTACTTTTTTGTTCAAATTTTAAACATATCTCCCTGTGTTTTTACTCAAATTTTGAGCAGGATGGCTTGTTGGATACAGAATTAAATTTTGCTTCCAACGAATACCCACAATGTAAACTTTAGATGTACCCTACTACCCAAAAACAAGAAATACATGAAAAATGTGATGATGATGTCATCGTCACAGTTTTTAGGTATTCTTGTTTTTGGGGTAGCGGGGTTTGTCAAAAGTATGTAGTGTGGTACTCGTTGGATGCAGAATTAAATTCCACATCCAACTAGCCCTCCCGCTTGAAATTTGAGCAAAAACACAAGGATAAATGTAGAAGATCTGAACAAAAAACGTAGTTTTTTATTTCTTCCTCCAAAATTAATAAATATTATTTTATTATTTTCCCTAGGAGGCCCATTTTAGACCTCAAATTTCCTCTAATGGCTACGCTCTTCTTTGAGCATGTTTGGGTTCATTTTGGGATGCCGCAGATTATCATTTCAAATCAGGAAAGCAAGTTCCTGAGCACTTTCTGGTCTAGTCTATGGTCATTGATCGATACTAAGCTCAACAAATCAACTACCTTCCACCCCAAGACCAATGGACAAACATAGGTAGTCAACCAAAAGATTGTGCATATTCTGAGAATGTACAATTCTAAACATCCCTACACATGGGATGAGAGCCTTCCTTATGTTCAACATAGCTACAATAGAGCTCTTCATAGATCTACTGGTCACATCCCTTTCCAGGTGTGCCTGCGTTTCCAACCACTGGCCCCAATTGATGTAGCTATTCCCCTTACATCCACATAAGAGGACTATTCCCATGCTCAGGCTGAGGCTAAAAATACCACCAAATTTTTTTGAATGAATCCAACACATCCACTAATAGGTCCATGGAATTTTGGAAAAGACCAATGGTAAGAACAAGCAGCGACATGACCAGCATCGGGTTCCACCCAAGTTCTAGGTGGGGGATAAGGTTTGGTTTCATTTGGAGAAAGAGAGGCACATAAGACCCCATCACAAGCTTAGTCCACTACAATATGGGCCATACACCATAACCAAAGAAGTTGGTGACAATTCCTTCGAACTAAGCATTCCTCCATTCCTTGGCTTGGACCTAGTATTCAATGTGGAGCTCCTTCAGCCATATTTTGCACCACTGTTGAACTGATTTACAAATATATACTAGGGGTGCACTATGCATAAACCGAGTTCTATTTCCATGGATACAAACTTCTCAAAAGACCAACAATGCATCAACAACTATTGTAGACTTCATAGTCCACTTCCCCATTTGAATATGAACCATGTTCTTTAGTCTGAGTCACTTCCCCATTTGTATCTGAATCTTACTTGCTAGTGGAGACTTCTTTGTAGATGTGGTCAGTCCAAGTCCCACTCACTTCCACATTTGAATCAAAATGAGTGGCGATCACTTTCACATTTTTGGACCATTCATAATAATAAAATGGTTGTGATTAATATATAAATAAACAACTCCATCTTAATCTACATCGCTTATCTTTATTCCATACACACTCGTCTCTCCCTCATTTGAATCAATAGATTTAATTAGTGTTTTTTCATATTTTTGGATTATTTATAACAAATAAAATGGCTATGATGATGTTGATGATGATTAAAGTTTATTGAGACCAAATTAGGTTTATTGTTTATCGAATCTTAATAAGGATAAAACTTGGTTTACTTTAAAATCTTGTTCTAGAGCTCAAAAAGCTTTCCAAGCTCCCTATATTTTTGGCAAGTTAAGAGGTTATAAATGTTTGTATTGTAACAAATACTACGAAACTCAGATATAATGTGCGTGTAATAAGGACACTCCATCATCAACACACAAATGGAAAGCGCTTTCAACCCATGGAGTTTTAGGAATAGACCAAAGTTCAAAGTTTGTTCTAATCATGGCTATATTAATTTTATTCAGTGAGTCCAAGTTATGATTAATGACCTCCTTATAGTATCTTAATTTTATCTTAACCAATAAATTTTTCTCACACCACAATTTCTCAATGCCCTAATGGTTTAACCAAGCCATGGTATCTTTACACCAACATGGCTTGATGGGTTGTTGGTTTTGATGTGAGTTTAAAGCAATTTTAGGAAGTATCTCTAAATTTCCCATGTTATATATCTTATGCATATACATCAGGTACCTATTCATAGCCATGCTCTCCATAGGGGAAAGAATCACTTCTAAGAGGAATAAGATAAATGATTTGTTCAATCTTCCTCCAAGATTATTTAGAAATGTTTTACCCCCATACTTCATAACCATACAAGATAGCATGGACAACAAGATGCTCAAAGAGGAACTTCTTTTAATCCCACATAAAGAGATTAGCTTTACAGTTAGTTTCAAGACCAAAATAAGCTTTCCACCCTCCATTAATTATTTTCTCAATGTTATAATTCCAATATCAATTTCAAGATACTTGTAAGAAATCACTTCGTCTATATTTCTATTTTCATTATCATAAATAAAATTTACATAACATTTACAATAATTTTAATAAACAAATTTATCTATACAACATATGTTTATAACCATAAATAAAATTTACATAACCTTTAAGATAATTTAAATAAACAACTTTGTCTGTAACTTTGTCTATATAACATTGAAGCATAGCTTAATTCACAATCAAGTTACAATAATTTAATTATTCTACATCACCTCTCATTCATCGACATACAAACTTTGTGGTTTTTCAAAATTTGCAAACACGGACTATCTCGCTTGTACGGACATTTTTGCAATCAGAGATGCTTCAACTTCGGCATTGCATCGTTGTCCAATAAGGGAAACTTGTGGAAATATAAAAGTTCTAAGAAAAGCTCTTCTGGTTTGAGAAATGCCTTTGCTTGTCCAAAACACTTTGGAAAACTAGAAAAAACATGAGAAGAGTAGCCTTCTCAGATTAGGAATGTTTGATAGCTCTTTATAATCATCTCTAGCAGTGCCCCCCGGTGCCCTTGTAACTTGAGTTACTGACATCCAAAAAGATCAGAGGTATGAGATTCCTCATTGAATTCTGCAGCTTTTCGATCTTTGTACTGGACAAATTCAGGAACTTTAAATGTTTTAATCTTCCAATAGATGGAGGCACTCATGGGATAGAATTCCCACTTAAATATAATACATTGAGATATCCCAAATTATTAAAATTAAAAAGGAAAAAAGAAAAAGATTACTTACTTAAGGTTTCAACCATGCATAGCCTTCTCTCTAACCATTTCACAAGAATCTTTCTTTTCCGAACTCGTTTATTATTCCCTCTCTGCATGGGATTTATTGTAATTTGTCTGTCTTTCTTTTCAGTGTATGGTAGGATCAATGCGTTTATCTATTATTTACTGAATAGCTTGTAACCCATTAATATGTTAAGAATTGTATTTTTAATGAGCTACTATTAATTAGTTATTAATACTATATTAATTAGTTACTTAGTTGAGTAGTTGAGTTGGTCACATTATCTAAAATAAGAACCCATGGTATTATGTGATCCATGGTATTTGGGTTAATCTTGAGAAGGTAATTATGCTGTCCATGCAATCAATATGCCCATTGTGTGTTCCAACATCTTCTGCTTCTTGTCTTTAATATTTAATAAGCACATGGCCTGATCCATTTTTTTGGGGTAAGTCTTTTCACATAGTGGAAAGCACATACACACACACATATTGAAGCCAAAACACATTAGTAAGGATAAATTGGGTATAACATTTTTCATCTCTTGGAGTGGCCCCACACTCTGTCCCTATCAGGAACTACAGTGCCACCGCACTTTCCCTTCATACAAAGTGCGGTACCACCACTCTTTTTGCTTAGCCAAAGTGCGGTGCTTAGCCAAAATTGGTACCGCACCCCTCCAATGCATTGTGCTAGCTACACAAGTTGCGGTGCCTATTTTAACCAGTTCAAAAAAAGAGGTGGATCTCTTGTTAGACATATCAAGATGGCTACACTAAGAAAAAAAATTTAGAAGTTGAAGAGCAAGTATGGTTGACGCTGAGCCAAAAGATTGGACAATGTTCCAAGATGATTGAAGATAATAAAAAAAGATTGATTCTTGAAGATGGGGCTATGAGAAGCACTACCATAAGAGATTGAAGAGGTAAGAAATATATTAATACCAGAAGGCTTATGGAAGACCTTTCATGGTGATGAGTATGATGTATGGGAAATCAAAGTAAGAAATTTGTTAAGGTCACAAGATTTGTGGAATTTCTTACTTGAAGAGGATCTCATTGATCCATAAACATTTATTGCTTTGACAAAGTTCAAGAAATAAAGAAGGAAATTTGTTTCCTGGAGTCTCATACAAGACAATATAGACTATTCGATTTTTCATTATATTGTAGAATATTATACTCCAAAAAGAGCATGGGATATACTAAAAGACTTTGTTTATTGAAGAACCAGTTATAGAAGAAAGTGACTTTGCAAGTCACGCAAAACACCAGGAATCCCACAGTGAAGTGGAAGACAGTCAAGAAGAATTTGATTATGAGGCATCTAGTGATCATGTAATCCCAGCCAAGGTTGTTGATCGAGTTGTTTTAGCTAGCAATAGTAAACCTGTTAATGTAGTAGTACCCAATGATGTGAGTGATAGTCTCTCTAAGCAAGAGATAGTTGATTGTAGCACAAAAGAAACAACAGCAGACAGTCCACCCCAAAACTAGAAAACCAGAAGCTTGAGGTGGATTTATCAGCAAACTCATGTTAATGATGAGCATCTACACTATGCTCTATTTTCTTGTCATCCCACATTTTTTCAAGAAGCAGTGAAAGATGCATAGTGGGTACAAGTAAATGAAGAATTCAATGAGAATGACGAAGATGTGAATGCTCTCTGGGAAGAGCTAAGATATATTCATATAGTTTCTGACAAAAATTTTCAGTGTGCAGGTAAAGAGGACAACCAGAAAAATCATGTTGAAACAAAAGAAGACAACTTGCACTATGTTGTAGAAGCTAAAGAAGAATATGAAGAACACCTACTTGGCATCAAGATCCAGAATACAAAGAAGAATAAGTCCAAGTACACTTCAAGGAAGAAATTGAAGCTCAATATTTTGAATGAAATGTAAGCCTCGCTGAGACATAGACCAACATGAATCTTTTTGCATTAATAATGCTTAAAGTATTGTCTTGGTTGAGATTAAGAGGGTGTGTTAAGAATTGTAATCTCAATGGAACACTATCAATAGTGCATTGATTAGTTAGTTAGTTGAGTAGTTGAGTTGGTCACAATAGGTAGAATTAGTGACCATGGTATTTACTCATGGTTTTGTTATTATGTAGTCTTATAAATACTTGCGTTAATATTGAGAAGGTAATTCTATTTCCCATGCAATCAATATGCCCATTCTGTGTTCCACCATATTCTACTTCTTGTCGTTAATATTTAACATGGTATTATAGTCTATGGCTTGATACATTGTTTCAAGGGTAAGCCTTTTCACATAGTGGAAAGCACAGACACACACAGAGAGATTGAAGCCAAAACACATCAGCGAGGATAAATTGGCGTAACTTTTTTTCATCTCTTCGAGCGCCCCCGCACCTTGTCCCTATCAAGAACTGCGTTTCCACCACACTTTCCCTTAATACAAAGTGGGGTACGTTCCACTGCTCTTTTCACTTAGCCAAAGTGTGGTGTTCTTTGGTCACTTAGACCAAAAATTGGTCACACACCCTTCCAATGCATTGTGCTAGCTATACAAGTTGTGGTGCTTGTTTTAATCGGTTAAAAAAAAGAGGCAGATCTCTTGTTATTCATATCAAGATGGCTACGCCAAGAAAAAAATAGAAGTCAAAAAGAAATTATTGTTGACATTGAGCCAAAATATTGGACAACGTTCCAACATTACGCAGAAGATTGAAGAAAATCAAAGAAGATCAATTCTTGAAGATGGAGCTACCAAAAGAACTACTGGAAGAGACTGAAGAGGTAAGAAATATTTTAACACCAGAAGGATTATGGCATACCTTTCATGGAGAAGAGTATGATGTATGGGAAATCAAAACAAGAAATTTGTTAAGGTCACAAGATTTGTGGAATTTATTACTTAAAGAGGATCCCATTGATACATAAACATTTAATTCTTTGATAGAGTTTGAGAAAGAAAGAAGGAAAGTTGTTTCCTTGATTCTCATACAAGACAGCATAGACTATTCAATTTTTCATTATATTGCATAATATTATACTCCAAAAAGAGCATGGGATATACTTAAAGAAGAGTTTAGTCAAGAACCAGTTGTAGAAGAAAGTGACTTTGCAAGTCACGCAAAGCACCAAGAATCCCACCATGAAGTGGAAGACATACAACGATACTTTGATTATGAGGCATCTAGTGATCATGTAATCCCAAAAAAGGTTGTTGATCAATTTGTTTTTAGCTAACGATAGTAAACCTGTTAATGTAGTAGTTCCCAATGATATGAGTGATTGTATCTCTGAGTAAGAGAAGGTTGATTGTATCACAGAAGAAACACTAGCAAACAGTCCACCCTAAAACCTAAAAACTAGAAGCTTGAGGAAGATCTATGATGAGACTCATGTTATTGATAAGCATCTACAGTATGCTCTCTTTTCGTTTCATCCCACATTTTTTTAAGAAGAAAAGAAGAATGCAGAGTGGGTACAATAAAATTAAGAACTCAATGATAGTGATGAAGATGTGAATGCTCTCTAGGAAGAGATAAAATATATTCATATTTTTTTTGAAAAATATTTTCAGTGCATAGGTAAATAGGATAACCATGAAAAATCATGTTGAAACAGAAGAAGACAACTTGCACTATGTTCTAGAAGCTAAAGAAGACTCTAAAGAACGCCTACATAGCATCAATATACAGAAGACAAAGAAGAAGAATTCCAAGTACACTTCAAGGAAGAAATTGAAGCTGGATATTTTGAATGAAATGTAAGCCTAGCTGAGACATAGACCACTAGACATGTTTTTGCATTGATAGTGTTGAAAGTATTTTCCTAGTTGAGATTAAGGGAGTGTGTTAATAATTTTAATCTTAACATACCACTATCAATATTGCAATAATTAGTTAGTTAGTTGAATATTTGAGTTGTTCACATTACGTGGAATTAGTGACCCATGGAATTTACCCATATTTTTGTTTTTATGTAGTCTTATAAATAATTGTGTTAATATTGAGAAGGTAATTCCATTTCCAAGGAAATCAATATTCCCATTGTGTGTTCCACCATATTCTGCTTCTTGTCTTTAATCTTTAACATGGTATCAAAGCATATGGCCTGATCCATTTTTCTAGGGTAATCCTTTTCACATAGTGGAAAGCATAGAAACAAACAAGTAGATTGAAGCCAAAACACATCAATGAGGAGAAATTAGGCATATTTTTTTTCATCTCTTGGAGTTCCCCCGCACCCAGTCCCTATCGGGAACTGCGATGCCAGCGCACTTTCCCTTCATACAAAGTGTGGTACCCCGCTCTTTTCGCTTATCCAAAGTGCAGTGTTATTTGTTCATTTAGACCAAAAATTGGTACCACACCCATCCAGCACATTGTGCTAGTTATACAAATTGAGGTGCCCGTTGTTGATGTAATTGTAACTTCGGAATGTATTCACTTGTATTTCTTATCTATTGTAACCTGATGTTCATTTTGGAATGTATTGTAATGTAGTCATGTCATGTCCCGATGTTCCGATCGGGAAGTTTCTATAATGAGAAAGTCATGTCAAGTCATTGTGGGTAACCCTCTTATTGGTCAAGGGTTAAAGTCCCCATAGTTGTGGGGCCCTTGGGTTATTAGACTATCCTAATGAATTCAGCCCTAGGTGAGTCATTGTAAGTTGGGGAAATAGTCCCCACCATTGTGTTACCCTCCTATTGGTTAGAGGAGGCAAAGTCCCCACAAGTGGTGGGGCACTAGGGTTATTAGACACTCCTAGAGATGTCGGCTCTAGTAAGTAATTGTTAAGTAAGGCCGACATGTTGGAGTGCACTTCAAGTGAATGAAAGAATATAAATAGAGAGTGAGAGCCTCTCTATTTATCTCACTTGAAATACTCACACTGACTGATGGGGGGTGCATGAGTGAGAGGAGAAGCTCTCTCAGTGAGAGAGAGACAGACTGCTGCTGTGTGGAGATCATCTTAATGTCTTGGGGATTTTACTGTTTTGGTGCTGATTCTATCTCTGACAAAGTTGTGGGGTTTTCTTCTTTATAGTTTCCCGGAGGAAAACTCTTTGTGTCTCTTGGCTCTTGTGATGTGCTTATGTTTTATTGCTGTGCTTGTTATTCTCTCAGTGAAAAGATCCTAAGATCATAATGCTAGCTTATATGATGAAAAACTAACATGGAATCAGAGCTAACCTGAGAAGAAGACATTGTGCATCTGCAGAAGCTAGGGATTCTTAATTTTTGGGTCTCTCTCCACAATCCATCATCAAAAGCATGATAGGCTGATTCTCCATTGAAGGGTGCATCTTTCTGTCGAAGCAGAATTCGATTCTGAGCATTTTCAGTTTTCGATGCGAAAATTAGGGCTTTCTATAGAAGAGGAATTTTTGAGTGAGAACAGCATAGGATTTTTCTTCTCATCAAAACCGAAGTTTAGAGACCCGGATCAATAAATTTGGTTGGGTGAAACTCCAGGAAAGTCAAACCCTAGTTTGACCCCGAGCTAGGAAAAACCCTAAATACTAAAACTGATAAGTTTTGGTACAGTCGCTATATTCCAACATTGGTGAAGTATAAGAAGAGGGAAAATGTAGGAGCCTAAGATAAAATCCTGATGAACACTGTGTCCAAAAATCAGCATTAGATTCGCTATATTCTGGGAGATATGATCCCTCCAAGTTAGGGTTCTAGCCTCTTCTAGAATTCATCCCTAAACAGGATACCTGGGAAGAATTGCAATATATTGGGATACAAAGGTCCAAATGGAATTATCAAATATGTTCCATAAAGGGCACAGACTTTAATTTCAGTGGTCAGAATATCAGACTCAGAAGATCAACCAGTGACACGTGGCATTCCATACAACTTCGATATTTTGAACAGTCCTGTAACAGGTCACCTTGGGAAAAGGATCATAAATCCAAAATGGTGAACCCAATTCTGATGAAACATATGGTGTTAGATCATGGATATGCTAGGTTACCTTAGTGAAAAATTTCAAACATAGAGGAGCAGAAATTTCAGAGATATCACAGAAACAGTAACAAGCATTTCTGCAGAAGAAATTGGAAAATTAGGGCTTCCTGTTCCGGTTGCTTCCCTCCATTGTTTTCAGAAAAGGAGTACATTGGACAGATCCATTTGAAGAGATATATCTGTTTATCCAATCAGATATGAAATATTCTAAGTTTTGAAAATTAGGGTTTCTGTGACAAACCCTAGATCAGCCAGCTCCGGAACCAAGACGGACACCTCAAATCGGTAAGATCTAATCATTTGCTATTTTCATTTGAGGTTCTCATTTCAAAGTGATCTATCACATCAGCTTGATGATAATCTTGGTGAAGTTCACAACTTTCAAGCATAAGAGTATTTGATCTCTCTAAAGAAAATGGATTGGACACCTACATGAGTATAGAGGTTCCAGTTCCAGAGGGAGATGAGGCTAGAAGCCTTACACAAGAAGAAGTTGGTCAAGGCCAAGAAGATCATTGTTGATTTAGTCACGAATCAAATTGTACTACAAGTGTCTCCCTAAAGACACCAAAGATGTTTTGATTCCTTGACCAAGCTATTTGAAGGGAAGAACAGAAATTAGAATATGACCTTGAGAAACTAGTTGAAGAATGTGAAGATCCAGAATGCAGAGACCATGCAGTCATAAGAGCCTCTCAAATCAAGAACAACTTGAAGCGGTAAAAGAACAAGTGAAGAATGTAGAAGTGGTGATGGCCACCTTGAATAGCCTCCCAGGATCATGAGATCCATTCATGCAAGGAATGTGTGGTAGAAGGAAGTGATTACTTTTAGCAAACTTCGAGAAGAAGAAGAAGCTCGAATCATAAGAAGAGAAGAGAAGATGGAAGCAATTGAAGATCAAGCTCTCACCATCCAAAGAAGATCCCTCAAGCAATGAGGAATATGAAGAAATCAACTCTTGAAGAAATTCTTATCCACCTTAGCTTTTGGATAAGAAACGATGCTATTATGAATGAAGAAGATGATGAAGCTGAAGACTCAAGAAGGAGTCTACTCATGAAACAAATAAAGATAAGTATTCAATTGTCATTTCATGATACTGTTTTGTTATGCATTTGTTTATATTCAGTTGATGTATCATGCATGATAGGATGTTTGTATTGACGATAGTATACTACTAATATACATGTGATGGGTAATTAGCTCATGCTGCTATACAAATTCTCCATTTCTACTTATCTAGAATGAAACCTCTTTGCAGACATATTGGATTAGTGCACAATCTCAATGTTGTCCTGGTAGAGATGGAAGGAAGCAAGAAAGTTTCAGTGAGATATGGATGAATGTTGTATTGGCTAAAGTAGTTGCATGATCATATATTTATGCATAAATATTTTCCAGTATGAATATTCCTTATGAAATGTTCTAACCATACAAATGCATTTGACTTGTAGGAAAGATCGCATACATAATCGAATGCAAGCAAAGAAGGATGAAACTTGTTCCGAAGAACAAGTGACGATAGTTCAAGATGAAGAATAATATGATGAATGCAGCGACATCATTGATGCAGAATCTTCCAACTATGAAGAAGTAACCAAGAAGACCAACTAAAGAAGAATGATGTCTAGGATGCAGTATCGAGACCTGAAGATAAGTTCGTAGTTCCATCATGCAGTAGATGGAAACATCATGCGATACAAAGCAAGATTCATAGCACGAGGCTTCTCATGAAAAGAAGGCTTAGAATACAAAGAAAACAATTACAGCTACTAGAAGTGAAGTCACATGACATGATCATGTGTGCAAATGAAAGAAGGCCTTGTACGTGCTCAGAAAACACCCATGGGATAACACATACATGATGAGCTTGATGAATATCTTAATCTTTGCTACAAGGTTGATAAAGGATGACAAGCTCACAGATGGATGTGAGAAGAACTTTTGGAAAAGTTCAAAATAGAGGATCTTGGTATCCAATGATCCTAGATGGATACTACTTGTCACTCTAGTACAGAATGTTTTAGTGCATAGAGTACCGAAGACAGAGGGAGTATTATGCTTTGCTTCAGAGGGAGTTACTGCAAAAGATCCTGAGGTTCGACATGGTATGGTAGAATTGACAGCTTTCTATCCAGTTTAGGCTTTAGCAAGAGTAAAGTAGACTCCAACCTTTACTACAAGGTTGAATATGGCAACCCAGTGATGCTCCTACTATATGTAGATGATCTATTTGTGACAGGTACATATGGGTTGATTGCTGATACGAAGAGAAAGTTTGCTGCTGAGTTTGAAATGAAGGACTTGGGGATGATGCATTACTTTCTAGGTATGGAGGTGTGGCAGAGTACAGAAGGAATCTTCCTTGGACAAGGGAAGTATGTAGTAGAGATCCTGAAGAGGTTTGGGATGATGGACTGCAAAGCTATGGCCACACCTATGGCATCGAACCTGAAGCTATTAAGTGATGCTTCATCAGAGTCGGTTGATGCTACGATGTATCGTCAGATGATTAGGTCATTGATGTACTTGACGAACACAAGACCAGACATTCGCTTTGTTGTGAACACCTTGAGCCAGTACTTGACAGATCCGAGTAGTGTTCACTTAACTGCTGCAAAAGCATATTCTGAGGTACTTGAAGGGTACAGTTGATTATGGGCTCAAGTACGATGTGAATCAAAAGATTAACCTGGAGGGTTATGTTGATTCAGATTGGGCAGGAGGTGCCATTGACAAGAAGAGTACTTCAGGATGTTGCTTCAGTATGGGATCAGGAGTGATCTCTTGGTTTAGTAGGAAGCAATCCTGTGTGGCACTGAGTATAGCTGAAGCAGAGTATGTTGCAGCTTGTTCAGCTAGTTGTGAGGCAGTATGGCTGCGGAAGCTATTGTCTAATATATTTGATCTCCAGTTGGATCCTACTTGTATACATTGTGACAGCCAGAGTTGCGTAAAGTTGTCAGAGAATCCAGTGTTCCATGACAAGTCGAAGCATATCAAGATCAAGTATCACTATATCAGGGATATGGTGCAGAGAGGAGCATTGAAGCTCCAGTATGTTGCGACATAGGAACAGATAACTGATATATTGACAAAGCCATTGTCTAGGCTGAAGTTCGAGTACTTGAGGGAGAAGCTTGGCGTTCTCTAGATCGAGGTTTCCTCCAAGAGAAAGTGATGAGACCCATAGCCATTCTGACATGGTGAGAGGATTGGTTCCTTCCATGGTCAGATGTAAGGGCTGAGCCATTCTATCATGGTGAGAGGATTGGTTCCTTCCATGTCAGATATGAGTGCTGAGATCCATAGCCATTATGACGAGTAGGTCAGATGTAAGGGATATGCCATTCTGTCATGGTGGTAGGGTTGCTCCCTTCCATGTCAGATATGAGTGTTGGCCATTCTGTCGAGTAGGAAATATGTAAGGGAAATTTCCATTCTAGGAATGGAGGCACCTGGTCAATTACCAGGAACACTCAGTGTAAAAACTGAGTAGCCATTCTGATGTGATAGAGGGATGTGTTCCCACTTGATCAGATGTAAGGGCTGAACCATTCTGTCATGGCTAAAGGATTAATTTCCTTCCATGTCATATGTGAGTGTTGGTCATTCTGACGAGTAGGTCGGATGTAAGGGCAATTTCGATTCTCTAGGAGAATGGAGGTGCTCGGTCAGTTACCAGGTAGCTCAGTCAAAGAGGACTGGGGGCCATTCTGATATGACTGTAGGATTGGTTCCTACAATATCAGATGTGAGTGCAATCCTTTCCATCACTGTGGTAGGATGTGTTCCCTCCTGGGTGGATGTAGGTGCAGGCCCTTTCATCATTGTGGTAGGATTTGTTCTGGCCTGGGTGAATGTAAGTGTAGAAAGCTTTCATCATTGTGGTAGGATGTGTTCCGGCCTGGGTGAATGTGTAGAAATATTTCATCATTATGGTAGGATGTGTTCCATCCTTGGTGAGATTCATTCATCACTGTGGTAGGATGTGTTCCCGCCTGGATGGATGTGCCTTTCTGATGACTAGGTCAGATGTAAGTGCTGAGCCTTTTCACACATGTTAGTGATGTGATGTCCTATCATGCTGGTGAATGTGAGTGCTGGACCATTCTGATATGATTATAGGATTAGTTCCTACATGATCAGATGTGAGTGTTGGGCATGCCTTTCTGACGAGTAGGTCAGATGTAAGTGCTGGGCGAAAACCTACATGATGGGTAGGCCTACAACCAGCATGAAAAAGGGCTGGCTCTATAGAACTTCCTGTGATGAGAAGAATCATGAGATATCACCAGTGATGATCCAGATCCAATGATGACAGCTAGTGATGATCCAGATCGAGTGATGATCTAGATCCATCAGTGATGATCTAGATCGAGTGATGATCTAGATCCATTCCAGTGATATTGATCCAGATCGAGAGATGATCCAGATCCAGTCCAGTTATGTTGATCCAGATCGAGAGATGATACAGATCCAGTCTAGTGATGTTGATCTAGATTGAGAGATGATCCAGATCCAGTGATGATGTCCCATGATGATCCAGATCGAGAGATGATCCATATCCGATGATGAAGATGACTTGAAGACGAGATGATCCAGATGATACAGAGAAGAAGACTTGTGCTGATAAATTGTGTCGAGTGAATACCTTCCTAGTTAAGAGGGAGTGTTGATGTAATTGTAACTTTGGAATGTATTCACTTGTATTTCTTATCTATTGTAACCCGATGTTCATTCTGGGATGTATTGTAATGTATTTGAGTCATTTCATGTCACGATGTTCTGATTGGGAAGTTTCTATAATGAGAAATTCATGTCAAGTCATTGTGGGTAACCCTCTTATTGGTCAAGGGTTAAAGTCCCCATAGTTGTGGGGTCCTTGGGTTATTAGACTATCCTAGTGAAGTCGGCCCTAGGTGAGTCATTGTAGGTCGGGGCAATAGTCCCCACCATTGTGTTACCCTCCTATTGGTTAGAGGAGGAAAATTCCCCACAATTGGTGGGGCACTAGGGTTATTAGACACTCCTAGAGATGTTGGTTCTAGTAAGTAATTTTTAAGTAAGGCCAACATATTGGAGTGCACTTCAAGTGAATGGAAGAATATAAATAGAGAGTGAGATCCTCTCTATTTATCTTAATGTCTTGGGGATTTTACTTTTTTGGTGCTGATTCTATCTCTGAGGAAGTTACGGGGTTTTCTCCTTTATGGTTTCCCTGAGGAAAACTCTTTGTGTCTCTTGTCTCTTGTGATGTGCTTATGTTTTATTGCTGTGCTTGTTATTCTCTCAGTGAAAAGATCCTAAGATCATAATGCTAGCTTATATGATGAAAAACTAACACCTATTTTAGTCAATTAAAAAAAAGAGGAAGATCTCTTATTAGTCATATCAAGATGGCTACACCAAGAAAAACATTTCAAAATTTGAAGAGAAATTATTATTGACGTTGAGCCAAAATATTGGACAACGTTCCAACATTACTTAGAAGATTGAAGAAAATCAAAGAAGATCGATTCTTAAATATGGAGCTACCAGAAGCACTACCAGAAGAAATTGAAGAGGTAAGAAATATCTTAACACCATAAGGATTATGGTAGAACTTTCATGGAGATAGGTATGAAGTATGGGAAATCAAAGTAAGAAATTGTTTAAGGTCACAATATTTGTGGAATTTATTAGTTGAAGAGGACCCCATTGATCTAGAAACCTTTAATGCTTTGAGAAAGTTCAAGAAAGAAATAAGGCAAGTTGTTTCCTTGAGTCTCATACAAGACAATATAGACTATTCAATTTTTCATTATATTACATAAGATTATACTCCAAAAAGAGCATGGGATATACTGAAAGAAGTGTTTAGTGAAGAATCAATTGCAGAAGAAAGTGACTTTGAAAGTCATGCAAAGCACGGGGAATTCCACAGTGAAGTTGAAGAAAGTCAAGAAGACTTTGATTATGACGCAGCTAGTAATCATGTAATCGCAGCAAAGGTTGTTGATCAAGTTGCTTTAGCGAACGAAAGTAAACATGTTAATGTAGTAGTACCTAGTGATGTGAGTGATTGTATCTTTGAGAAAGAGACAATTTATCGTAGCACAAAAGAAACATCAGCAGACAGTCCATTCCAAAACTAGAAAACCAAAAGCTTGAGGGATATCTATGAGTGGACTCCTATTATTGATGAGCATCTACTGTATGATCTATTTTCCTAACACCCCACATTTTTTAAAGAAGTAGTGAAGGATTCACAATGGGTATTGTTATATCATTAATCCACCATAGTACCACGGTCATACACCTAGGACACATTTTGATTAGTCTTATGGATATGTTATATGGTCCAAAACTAGGTTGTGTTGGTCAACCTTGGTATATTTGGTGTTTTGGACTCATAAATGCACCCATGTGCTCTCTTTTCATCATTATATCTTCCCATGCCCCCTCATTAATGACATATTAGACCTTGGTTCGCTCCACATACCTTAAACAAGGGAATCTGGTTGACTAGAGGTGGTAATGGATGAATTTGGTGGTTTTTTGCTCTTCTTGGTCATTTATTGCTACCTAAAGCCACTCCCACTTACCCATGCACTCACCCATGCATATACTACCCTCATTTGTGTACTACCATCGACATTCATATAGGAATTCATGACCGTTTGGGATGGTTTGGGATCTCATTGGTCCACCTAGGTGGATTTTGAGGTCAAATCTAAGCCTTCCATATGTATGCATCCAAATTTCCTCCAAAGGATAATGATTTATACCTAATGTAATATAAACCTCATCCGGACATATTTACATGTTGTTCAGTCATAATAAACTATATTATTGATTACACTTCTGTGTTAATTTCACTCTTTTTACCATTTTTTGCATATTTTGTGAGTAATATTGAATTGTGAGATTCCCTTAAATCCTAGATTGTTGGTTATATGGGCAAACCCGGGTTTACTGTAATGTACCAACAACACCCCTAGCTCACTGGCCCTTTTGGCGATAGACCGCAGAGTGGCCTGAAGTCTCACCCGAAGTGATTCTAATGGGTTGACCAAAGACTCAAGTGTCTTTGACCATGTTTTGTAGCATCCTGGGGTCTCGTAGCTCTTCTTAGCCAATGAGGTCTCTCTCCACAATGCGCAGTCTCTCTTACTCGCGGGTTCTGACAGGGGAAGAAATCCTATCGCATCGCAACAAATTTGGAGATGTGTAACTCTCTCTTTCGCTTAACCCGCGATTTACACTATCTCACACCGCAGCTCCTCTGATGGTGTGATACCGCCTACTGTCAACGTGATATCTACTATAGTACGGCCCACTGCGACCCTCACGGTCCAAAGACTATCACACTAGATGGAATGACTTGGCTAACTTTCAACAAGATAGTAACACTTTGACTTGACTTGAACTTCCACAGTTCAACACACTCTTCCTCAACTATACTCAACTGGCTGAATAAGTATACTGGAAACACTTAACAGAATGACTTATTACTATGTGAAACAAACACTGATAAACTCATATGCAGACACTCGGTGCATGTAAATATACCTTTAACCTTCAATAATGTTGTAACTGAATGAGACATACAGACATTTACTAACTGATAAACAACATTCATGTAACAAATAACAGATATCAACTAAGTAAAGTGTAATCACATGAAATAATCACATAACACACTGGTTTTACGTGGCTCACTTCCAGGGTAGAAGCTACGTCCACAGAACTGTGTTTACTATATCTTGAGAGAGTACACAGTTCTGCTGCAACCTGATGTGTAGCTAGAGATCTTCTGGGTAACTCCGCACTCATTGACAGGATCCCTTCTCTCCTAGATCTCTTTTCTTCCTCTATATTGCCTTCTTACAATATTCTCTCTCTCTCTCTCTCTCTCTCTCTCTCTCTCTCAATCCCTACGGATTGTTACATATATATTTCTATGAGCCAGCTGCTGGTTATAGTAAGATACTACAGACTGAAGACAGAACCAGAGCTCAACTCTATTACAATACAAAATAACTAACTGACCCAACGACTAACTAGATACAGGTTATCCAACTAGCTAACTGACCCAATGGCTAACTGGCTACAGGTTATCCAACTAGCTAACCTTTTACAATAAAAAATACATCCCTTTATAGGCGTCCCGAAGGTCTCGCCATTACAACACTCTGGGCCTGTCCCAACAGTAACCCAAAACCCTAACTAGTGATAGTGGGCATATATGTACTTGGAGTAGCTCCTTTTCTTATCACCACTACTCTCTGTAGTATTCCATGCTTCCAGGAACTAACCATGGGTACTGGGCTTCGCTTCCTTTTCTGTCCTTCATCTTCAATACCTTGGCCTTGTTTCCCTTTTTCCTTTATGAGGGTAGCTGAGCCCTCCTATCTTCCACCACTACCTTGAATGCAGTGGGTGAGCTCTCTCTTCTCAGCCGCTGCCTTGAATGCAGTGGGTGAGCTCTCTCATCTCGGCCGTTGAGGTACTTTAATATTATTTTACTTCTCTGTCTTGATAGTCACAGTTTTCGGCTCTGATCTGCAGCTAGAAACATGCTATGACGTCGTAGCTTTACCTTATCTCTTATATCTCCGCAAAACTGTCTATCCACCAAAATGGCAGCTTCTCCTGTAGCTGTGGGACCCTACTCCAATAGTCCCCTAACCCTTACTTGTGGCTCGTCCTCGAGACACTAACAGCAGGATTCTCCTGCTATAGCTTCTCCTTGGCTTCCCGCGACGTCTTTTTAAATTTGTGCCAAAGTCTTGCAACTTCTTTTTCCATAGTTTCTGTAACTTAGTTCATTGGTCTCTCTTATCTTTCCTTCCCTTATTATCATGGTCTCGCTCTCATTTCTTGCGATACCTTTTAAGGATCTTCAGGTTTTGAGAAGTTTTCCACAGATATCCTTTCCTCTTTATCTAAGTTATAACTTTTATCACAAGGAAAATATGTATCCTCTATCCTTCTCAAACATTTCATTCGGTTTGGATCCTTTCATACAAACTATACAGGCCTTGAATTCCATTCCGAGAACCTTCGTTCCTTTCCTTTTTCCTTTTGTTTTCCTACATCTTGGATGCCTATTTCTTGGTCCTTTCTTATTTCCATGAGATCTTCTGGGAAACTCCATGTGCACATTCAAGAGCCCATCTCTCTTAGATCTCATTTTTACTTTCTTCCTGCCTGTAGGTTTCTTCTCATCAGTCTTCTGCTCTCTTTTCTTATCTTCAGTGATCGGCTCATCTTTCTGCTTCTCTATAGCAAAGAATTTGATGACATCTTCTACATCTGGCACTTGACTCCTCATCCTTGGCAGCTATCTGGTCTGTGATGAACTTGGTTTCATACTCTTGGGTGGTGTCTGTTGTACAGGATAATTCACCTAATAACCTAGGTCTAGGGGGTTGCCAACATACTCATGACTTGCAGATAGTTTGACTCTAAAAGCACAGAATAGGAAATAGGAAAATAGAAGGACTTACTTGTATTAAATGAAGGTTGATCCTTGCTATCTTCTCCCTCTCTGATCCACTTCCAAAGTCTCCAGGATAGTTCCTCCTTCACCTATTTATAAACACTCTTCCAGATACAAGATGATTCATATATATAGATGCAGGTTAGGAAAATCATATATTATATTGAAATGTAAACATTTACCAATCTACAAGATGTGAAACACATGTGGAAGAAGTAATATCTTTATTAACAATAATAGAAAGAGTTTAGGTTACAACCCAATGTCTGAACAAGGACTCCTCTATCACCAAAGGACTCTGAGTTTCTCTGCTCCAAATATTTCTGTAGACAATCCACCAGCATAAATTTTCTCTCCAAGTATGAATCTATAACACCCTCCCCAAGGCCTCCATTTATATGGATGAAATGAGGCAGTTCTTGAAGGTTAGGGAGGTTGTGGCAGTTAAGAAGATTAAGTTAAATGAGTAAACTAATCTTCCATTAGCGCATGGTTTTATGTTTTAATGTTGAGGAAACCATTCGCGGGTCTGTAGTAGAGCAACCCACGAATCATTCATGACTCTATAGAAGAGAAACCCATGAATACAAGGATTCGTGACTTGCTGTATAGGAGACTCACGAATGATGCGCAAGTTGTCAATATAGAGAGTCACGAATACAACTCAACATGGTAAAATGGCAAAGTAACCAGTTGGGTATGTAGGGAATGTACTTCATCATAAGCCAAGGTATAGTGAATATAGGAAACCTAAATCCATAAGTGTCCTTTTGTGTGCCAACATGAGGGGTATCAGCACTCGGATGGAGAGGTGCCATTTAGGTATATAACAGATGCCCCCTAATGTGTGAGGTCAGAGGGAAACGATGGCCGAAATACATTATAATAGTTAACTCTGGAGAAAACTCAGAGATCCAATGGAGCAGAAGGAGTACCTGAAACAAATACATAGTAATGTCATATACAAAGTTACATCTGAGGATGCTATGTTCAATTTACTGGAACACTAGCTCCTTTACAATATTTGAGTACATCATATGATACGGGTAAAAACCACGTATTTACAAAGGTGGAGCAAAGCCACAATACAATAATGACGAGTCTTCAAAGATCTGGAAGCCGGATATAGAAATGGAACATAGTCTTGCGAAACTTAGTTCATGAGTGAGGAACTAAGGTCTTCATAAAAGATCCCAAAGAACCAGTACAAATCCAAGCCATGTGAATAAGGGTAAGCGAAATTTGAACATGGAAAGGATTCAACAGTTTGTCAACCAATAGATGATAATTGACAACTGAAGCAAAGGAGTTCACCAATGATGAAAATGAATCTAGGGGTACCATTGTCAAAAATCTAGGTCTTCGTCATCAGGAAGTACTGAAATGGAACCATACTATGATAGGGAAGGCAATAGATCCTCCAACGGATCACAAGAGTGACTAGGAACTGGGAAAAAGAAGGGAGACACAAGTAAATGGATAACAGATATAACAATGATGGGATCAGGTGATAAAGCAGACATTAGGTATAATCCTTGAATAGTGAGCACGACACAGAGATGACCCAAGGCAGCATATAATGGATAGATAGAACAACTAGACTTATCTGTCATGTAGGAGACATGATCAGATTCCCCAGGTATAATGGACAAGAGGAGGAGTCAAAACTCAAAGTGATAGCTGAACACAAGTGTATACTGAAACATGGATATCGGAAAGCAAAGAGTGCTATGTTCAAGGATGACATGCTGCCATTACTGAAAACAAGAGAAAACTTATTCCTTACCTTCCCTGTTAAGTTTTAACGAGTCCAGGAAAGTAAACTCGGTTCCCTCTTCATTTTTTAACAAGCTTGAAGAGATGGGAAAATAATGCTTGATACACTGATCCGTGGATTTAATGAGCTCGAACTAGTACATGCTCATGCGGTATTTTCACATTTAGAGAGTCTGAAAATGCCAAAGAAGACTCCAGGGGGGTCCTTTTTCGTCCAATTTAGTCTCCTGACGCCGGAAAAGTATAAATCAAACCATAGAATAACTCTCTTAACTTCCGAAGAAGAAAAGGTGAACCTTTTTCGTACTTAATCGGGAAGGTCCGAAAAAGGTTAAATTACCACCTACCCAACGCTCCTTCCATAACAACATAAAATAGCTTGAGTTTTACGAGTGTGAAGGAAAGCAAGTTCACTCGGAAAGATCCATTTGGTTACGAGAAATGGGGCTTACAACAATAAAATCGTTGCTTTGTTCTTGAGTGTTTAACGAGCATGACAAAGACACAAAGTACACTCGAAATATTTTTCATGTTTGGGTCCAGAGCACGAAAAAGAGAAAACTAAGCTCAAAACGGGTGTTCCTTTTCCGTAAATTTAGTCCCTCAGGTCCGGAAAAGTGATAAACCTATAGCTGAGAATACTCTTCTCAATTCTGAAGAAAAGAGAGTGATCCTTTCTTGTATTATTCCGCATGGTCCGAGAAAGAGATAACCTACCACCAATGCGGATGACCGTTCACATATTATTAACGAGCTTGAACAGACGAGATAACTCGGCAGTCAAGTCTATTTTGAAGGAGTCAGACCTGGGCCTAAAGAAACTTCATAAGGGCGGGGAGTCCTATAAAGGGATAGCTTGTAAAGAGAGATTCATAAGAAGCTCTATTTGGGGTGAAAAATAGCTATGAGGAAACCCCTGGGCCTGAAACAGTGACGGAAATGAGTATCAAAGGATGACAATGGCATATAAGAATGACACTCATGAAAAGGGATCCTAGCCATGGAAGAACAATGGTAGAAACAAGGGATTAATGGCTTAAAATACCATAGTCCGTGGCAAAAATGTTGAGTACTAAGGTTAATGTGGAGTGATAAGATGCCAACAAGTGTTGGAATGAGAAAAAACCACCCTATAGAAGCATCAACACTTTGTAAAAGTAGGTAAACCTGTTCCAAGGCAAAAAGGGGTAATATTAATCAATTACCATTTCAAACTATAGAGAAAGACCCACTTTACGAAATATTTTTTCTCTTAATAGTTTGAAAATCAAATCATTTCTTACCATTTGCACTTTTTGAACCAAAAACGGAAAGTTTACCCTCTAACTTTGATTACTTGCCATGAACAATTGGACCATCGGAATTCAGATCCGTCAGCTACAGGTAACTCTACACCCTGTGCTCTTCATTTTCATCCAAACAAATTTTAAAATTGTTGGTCAATTCAGTTTATTTCATCAACATAAAAAATAGCAAAATGTATTCGTGGGTTGCTACGCATGAAAGCCGCGAATACGCATTTCATGCGTGACTTGCTGCATAGGAAAGTCGTGAATGACTTGCGACTTGTCCCAATGGATAGTCGCGCATGCTGCGCAAAGGATAAAAGATTTAAAAATGATCAAAATTTTTAAATTTTTATGGTGAAATACTGAATTGAACTATGTTTATTTGTCAGGGAAAACATGGTGCTGGAGTGGAGGGAGAGGGAACATGAGATGATGGACCAAGCGGCTCTCCAAAGCCCGCCAACCATCCAAGCATTGCGGAATAGTGGGCTGCTCAAGTTCTTTTGCACATCACCTATGTGGGCCAATGTCCGCATATTAGAGTTCTTAGTCCATTACTGGGACCATGACCTAGGGATGTTCAATATCCAGGGTGAGACTTTGGAGTTTACCACACAGGACATCTATTTCATAACCGGGTTATCACATTGGGGAGCACCGGTGAACCTGGAGGGCACTGGAAGGGGTGGGGACCCCTTGAGTGTCCAGAATTATGTCGATGTATTCTGCAGGCCGGGTACTCAAAAGAAGGGCAGCAGTGTTCTCATAGCAGATATTCAGGATCTTGCCTTATAGGTATTAGCTAGTACTATAGTGAGACTTTCAGGGTCGGCAGGGTTACACATGGCCACCAGGACTCAGATGAGAGTGGCGGTGGACTGCTTTAGAGGCACACTCTTTGATTGGTGTACAGGGATTGCCCCCATTATGAGGAGGCAATTATCCGACTGTAGGAGGGGGAGGCGAAAGAACTTTGGCTATGCTATTATATTGGTAGCGTTCTTCTTTGAGAGGGTGCCAGCTATGAGCCCTGCGATACCCTTACAGGTCGGTCATCCACGGCAGTCGAGGCTGAGCCGGTGGGGAGATATCTTCCTCCATTAAGGAGGAGGAGATGTAGTACAGAGCATGTATGACGATGATTTCTATTCATGGTGGGAACGGCAGGTGCCGGTATTGGAGCAATTTCCATACGCTAGGTTAGATTTCCGAGGTGATCCAGATCTAGTCCTCCCTCCAGGAGGAGCATGGGGAGAGATGGGTAAGTCATTTTTTATTTTTTATCATTATCAAATTTTTATGGATTTTCAAATGATATGATATATACATATGCACAAGTCTAAATCCTCTTTATGTGTCAAAATGCAGATATTGGACCAGTCCTCCCTGTAGGGCACCCACGTACCTTTGTACGTCCTGTTGCAGGAGGAGATCCAGGATTGATCACGGTACTCGAGGTGAAGCTAGGCAGGCTGACCGAGCGAGTACCGACGATACGGATAGAGCATATTCCTGTAGCTATGCAAGAGTCCATAGTTGGGGTTCCACCGGCCTAGCTACATCTTTTTAGATGAGTAGCCAGAGTAGTATGTGTATATAGAGATGCAGTGGAGGATGCCGAAGCCGAGGAGGCTGAGGAAGCCAGGGGGCACAAAGATCACGGGGACCAAGGAGGTCCCAGTGGCCATGGCGGGCAGTCTTAGTGCTAGGGCATTTTGATGGATGTTGATCCACTTTTATATATTTTGTACATGATGGGATCTACCTATCAGACTTGACCTACCTATGTATGAACAGATATTGACATATATATATATATATATATATATATTTGTGTTTGGTTGTCAGCTTATTTACAAATGTTTCTTATGGATTTGCTGTATATTTTATGGAATGTGTGTGAGATGCCAGTCCAAAACATAATTAGCATATGCATCAGTTAATGAATTTTGGTTTCATGGAATGTGATTAAAAGTAATAACTTCAAAATGTCTTTCCAGTAAACGTATTTGCATGAACTGATGTAATAATGTAGGATTATGCACCTGGTAAGCTCGATTGAGTTGGGAAACAACCAACTGAGAATCCAAACGGACTTCCAGTTGGGTGATGCCTCATGACAAAGCATCCCATAGGAGCTCAATAAAAGCCCTATACTTAGCAACATTATTGGAAGCAGGACCTAAACAAGTGCCACCCGCGACAACAAGCTGTCCTGAAGGGGAATAGATAACCCATGCTGCTGAAGCCAGGTTACAAGTATGATAGCTGGAACCATCAGCAAAACCTACATACATCTCGGAAGACATCTGCAACAACCAGCAGATAGTATAAAAAATGAAATTGACAACCTAATGTACATAAAAATACATACATTAATATACAAGAAAAAGTGCTAAGCCTAGGCATAGTACTTCTTCAGGTAGAGCCCATTTCTAGGCTCAGGAAGCTTATTCCCATCATAATCGACTAATTCATATGCACCTTTACTCAAAACTTTAGACACAACATAGGGTCCCAACCACATAGCCTTGAACTTTCCTGCCCCCAGGGGTTCTTTATCTTGGTCCTAGAGCAAGACAAGTTCCCCCTCAGAGAAAACCCGAGGTTTGACCATTTTATCATATTGAGATTTAACCCTATTCTTATGAGCCTGATTTGCAGTCAACGCATCTCTACGTTGTTCATCAAGGTGTTCTAAATGGAGCAACCGTTCTTCAAGCTCAGTTGTGTCAGGTAGCACATGAATAGCTATCTGCAAGGATGGGATTTCGCATTCAATCGGTGTAATAGCTTTCACCCCGTGAACGAGTTGGAAGGGGGAAAAACCCGTAGCAGTTTTGACATTGGTTCGATAAGCCCAAAGAGCAGGATATAACATGATGTGCCAATTTGAATGGGCTGCATCAATAGTACGTTTAAGTATAGTTTTTAAAGTTTTGTTTACAGCCTCAACCTGACCATTTTCTTGCGGATAATAAGGAGAAGAATGTTCTTGTCGAAATCCGAGCATGGTGGTCAGTTCTGTCATCATGTGATTTTGAAAATGACTGCCATGGTCAGTGACAATCACTTTGGGAATACCAAACCTAGCAATAATCTGATTAAACATGAAGTAAGCTGCCATTTCCCCATTGTCTTTGAAAGTAGGCATTGCCTCTGCTCATTTTGTGAAATAGTCGACAGCGACAATGATGTATTTATGGCCCCCAGCCGAGGCTGGGTTGCATGTCATATAATCGATCCCCCACTTCATGAAGGGGCCTACCGAGACTACGGGAAACAAGGGAGCAGGATGTGACCGCATTTTTCTGGTGTATAGCTCACATGGATGACATCGTTTCACAGCTTCCACACAATCTTTAAAGATGGTGGGCCAGAAATACCCGGCATGTAATATCTTCTGGGCCGTTGCTAACCCAGATAAATGACCCCCACACACTCTGCTATGGGAATCATTTAGGACAATCTCAGCTTCCTCATGAGTAAGGCAGTGACGCAAGACAGAATCTACCCCTCGTCGATACAATGTATCTCCTATGATGAGGTAGTTTTTAGCATGAAGACGTAACTTGCGTCGATCCTCCCTAGAGCAAGTGGTAGGATACTTCAAAGTCTGAAGATATATTAGAATATCTCCATACCAAGGGTCAGAGGTGGATATAAGGAAGATGTGCTCATCTGGGAATGAGTCATCTTGAACCACTACATCTTCTTCCGTAGGGAATTCTGCTATAAGCTCGGCAAAAACTAAGGACTTTTTGGATTTAGCGGATTGGAAAACCAAGTCAAAATCTTGGAGAATGACTATCCACCTATTGAATTTTCCCCCAACAATCCGTCAGGATAAAACATATTGGAAAGGGTTTACATCCGCCACTACAGCAGTGGTCCTCAGTAAGATGTAGTGTCGTAACCTCTGTACAACATAAACAGCCGCTAAGGCTAACTTTTCGACATGGGAGTACTTAAGCTCAGGCCCAACCAGAGCACGGCTAAGATAATATACAACATGCTCAACGATCTTGTCATTCTCCTGAACTAGCACTACCCCAATGGTAGACTCCGATGCGGCCAGATATAATATGAAATCCTTAGAATAATCTGGCAAGCGTAATAAAGGAGCCGACAACAAGGATTTCTTTAATGCCTCGAACGCGAGTTGTGCAGTTTCATCCCATACAAATGGGGTGTCCTATTTAAGCAGGCGCATGAAACCTTTTGTGATCTTGGCATAATTAACGATAAAATGTCGAAGGAATTTAGACTTACCTTGTAGACTCTGAAGTTGCCTAAGTGAACGAGGAGGAGGCAGATTTACAATGGCCTCAACTTTTAAAGGATCCACCTGTATGCCCCTACTAGAGACAATGAATCCAAGCAATCTACCTGATTCGACGCAGAAAACACACTTGTGGGGATTCAAGCGAATTTTATAGTACCTGGATCTCTCAAAAATCAACCTTAAATGATCTGGGTGCTGAATCCTCTTGCGAGAATGAGCAGGCAGATCATCCAGGTAAGGCTCGACAATGGCTTTTATATCGTGAAAAGCAAATTTCATGGATCGTTGAAAGGTTGCCCTTGCATTTTTCAATCCAAAGGGCATTTTTCTATTCGCGAATGTACCCCAAGGGAAAATAAAAGCAGTTTTATGCTGGTCTTCCGGTTTGATTTGGATTTGATTGTAGTTGGAAAAACCATCCATAAACGAGAATACCTCACTACCTGCACATGCATCTATGATTTGATCAATAAACGGTGTAGGGTAGTTGTCCTTGGGACAGGCTTTGTTAAGGTCTCGAAATTCCGTACAAACGCGAATATTTCCTTGCTTTTTATCAACAGGAATTGGGTTGGACACCCACTCAGTCAAAGCAACAGGATATATAAAACCTGCTTTCAACAGCTTTTCTACCTCTGCCTTCACAGCCGCCGCTTTACGCGGGTTCACGGGGCGTAATTTTTGCCGAACCGGCTTAGCATCAGGATAGGTTGGGATCTCATGTTGAACAATAGATGGATCAATACCTGGCATCTCCTCATATGACCAGGCAAAGATATCACAGAATTCCTTGAAAAGGGTAGTATAGATGGCAATCTCCTCCGGAGAGCAGTTTGCACCTATATAGATATTTTCCACGACATATGGCTTTACAGAGATGTTGATCGGTATAGTAGCGGAAATGTTTGCCATATTCCCCTTGGCGAACACTCCTTCCCTAGGTAAAGGGTTGATAGGTGTATCAACATCATCTGACAGTCTCACGTGAAACTCCTAGTTTTCTATCTTGCTTAGCTCTGGAAGAAAATAAGATCGGTGATGAAGATCCTCACATATCTTATCACGTGAACACATAGCTTCTAGAATAGCCTCATCGGAGGGTAAGACAGTGTCTAAGCAATCTATGGAATGTAAAGAGTTTTCCGCCCATGCAGGCATGTAAACTTCTTCCAGATCATCCGAGACTGTAAGAGGATCTGGAATGGGATCTACAGTGGTTTGGGTAATAGCTTGATACACCACTTCCACTGCAGATAAGGGCACTTTCAGTTCCCGAGGGGTTGGGAGGACCCAAGGATCAGTCCTACCGACCACTGAATCAATGGACTTCCCTACAGTAGTAGAACCGATATAAAGGACTGGAGCTGGAATATCGAATGTGCCCATCAATGATGCGTACATTCCAGCCCCCAAGCTCTGTGCAGCAGTTTTGGTCTGATCAACCAATGGCATAGTGGAATCTTTAGACTCTAAGAAGCCTTTTCAAGTAAAATCAAGTTGGTCAACAGTGACCAGCTTGCCCTCATGTGGAAAAACCACGACACGAAAGACAGCAGATGCAACAGCAGACATTGCATAAGTCCAATTCCTACCCAGAAGCAAATTGTAGTCCAATGGAGCATCAATCACTTCGACTTCAACAGATACTGCTTTGCCAGCCAACTTAATCTTAAAAGCTGGTAGGATACCATGTGGACGGAAATACCTTCCATCAAAAGCAGTAAGTAAAGTGGTTGATGGGACCAGCTCTGGGGATTCGAGAGCTTTCCAACAGGCCAGGGACATAACACAAGTAGAGGCTCCCTCATCAACAACCGCTCGTCCAATGGTCTTACCACCATGGACAACATCTATCGATAAAGCTACATGATAAGGGAGGCGAATTTTGACATCAGAGAGATTAAATTTCGCTAAGAGACTCGAAGAGTCCATGCTACTTAGAGTTGCTAAGAGGGAATCCCGCTGAGCGGGACAACTCTATAGCACCTCCAAAGCTGACATTGCACAAGGAGTCTGGTCCAAGTCTTCAACCACAGAGTAGTTAGAAGCGGCTCAGGCATTTGGGTTATGCAAAGTCTTCTTAAAGATACCTTTGGGTATCTTTGGCATTATTTCTGCAGGTTTCTCTATAGTGAGAGGGTTGGAAGGTTCACCTACAGCTTTACCCTTATCATCAGTCTCTTTCTCATAGTTTTTGTTCCTGGTTTGTAACAAAGTTGAGGATCTAACCATGTTGATATAATTAGGGTCAGGAGCAGTTTGACTGCCCCCTGCTACGGTAGAAGCTGAAGCAGAATTCTGCCCTTGGTGAAATGGATCCTTTAGCACAGCCGACGGTTGAGCTTGTAACAACTTCTGAGCTTGTTCCATGAGGGGAAAAATATGAGTAAGATGGTCCCCTTGGCACAACTTACAAGGGAACTTGATTTTTTTCTTTTCCTTTTTCCCCCCATCAGCATTGTTCGCGGGATTTCGCTTGTTTTGATTTTGGTTTCCCTCTCCCTTTTTTCCTTTCTTCTTCTTCCCGTCGGGCTGCTGATTGCCCTTCGAAGAGGTTTGTACAAAAACATTTGCACTTTGGGAGGAGGGGGCAGGCTTTGTTGCCTCCACTGTAGACTATTTGACAGACAATTGGTGAAGTTGTTTTGTCAAAGACTCTACAGTGGGAGATTTTACGAACCCAACCACACCATCGGCATGGGGTCTAGGCTTAGGTTTCTCAGCCTGATGTGAAGGCCTTTGTGCCTCAGGGATAATTTCATATAGAATCCCAGACTGTGAATAAATAAAGTCCAACTACTGGGCCCTGAGTATGGCTTCTTCTTCACTAGTCACTACTAATGTGGAGACATCCTTAGAAATGTATGGCAACAATGACTTAAGGAACCACTCTAATAGAAACTCAGGAGGGATGGTAGCTTTGATTAGACTCTTCCACCTCCTCCACTCTTGGATATGATCCGAGATGTGGGTTGCCTTGTTTTGTCTGAAAGTGGACAACAAATCTGTTTCGAAATCGTAATGAACCGGAAGCTAGAAGTGACTAAGGAAAGCACTAGCTAGGTCCCAGAAACTACTAAAAGCAGCAGAAGGTAGTTCAATGTACAATTTTGCTGTAGTTCCAGTCAAGGTCCTCTGGAATAGCCTCAATCTCACTGAATCTTCATTCAATGAATTGGAAGAACACCATAGATGGAAGGTGGTGGCATGTGCCCCAAGATCTTCACTAGCCTTACCTTCGAACTTAGGGATGTCCGAGGGCAGTTTGGTGGAAATAGGTGGCCACAAGGGGTCATGCCTCACCGGGTCATTCATCAATTTTGATAAGTCTGGCAAGTTCAAAGTTGCCAGAAAAGGAAGTTTGGGCCTAACCGGTGCACTAGATGTGCCAGCTTGGGGATTAGAGGGTCCAGCCCCCAAATTCCCATAGGTAAAGGTGGGGTTTCCCCCTGACATCGGTTGTGGATTGGGAAGGTTTCTTTGGAATGGATTCCATCCGTAAGCCACCGGATTTTGGGTGGGAGGTGCAGTGTAAGTGGTTCGGGCCGTCCCCATAGAAGTTGGGGTTTGAAAGACTAGAGAAGGTATCCTTCCACTAAACAAAGAGAAGGGAGAGCTCGTGTATGGGACCGAAATAGGGGTTTGGTAGCTTTTCCTGTAAGAGGTGTTGTTGCCAAACTGGAATCCTACATATGAAGGAGGTGGACCTACGTATGGATTGGATGGGGGTATGTGCCCCCCATTCCAAGGGAATCCTTGGACAAAGGCCGAGGATCCCACCGGACCACTGTGGGTAGTGTAAGGGAAGGAAGAAGGAATTATCGGCATACTAGGAATCCCAGTAGCCATATCACTAGACATACTTCCTATGTTCGAGTAAACCGGTGGTTGGACCACTCGGCTTGCTGGAGTTAAGGGTGTGGAAGGTAAACTAGATCTAGGGGTACTAACCGGGGGAGGTAGTACCCCTTCAACCGGAAGGGTTGAGGTGGAAACAAATGAATTTTCTTCTTCAGAAGACATAGTTATACCTACAGGTACACCTAGCACTGGTGAACTAAAAGGCCTAACCTGCACGATCACTGGATCGTTCAAATCAGTCAAGGGGGTATTATAATTTCTTGCAAACTCATCAGTTTGCAATTCTTCTATCTTGACTGTGTCAAAGTCAAAGCGGTTAGCTATTAATTCCAGTTCACCAAGAACCTCACTTACTCCTACTGGTTCAAAAGAACCACATGTGCTTAATCTCCGCCTTTGGGGTAAAGGTGGAGGTTCCAGTGGTGTGAGAGGAGGAAGGTTTCTCAACCTTCTTGACCTTCTAAGCAGATGGTACTCCAGAATTAAGACTTTAAAAAATCACACCATAAGGCCAACTAAACACAAGCAGTTCCACAGAGCATACACTAAAAAGATCCTAGAGTCTCAAGCAATCAAAACAGGCTATAAAGATATGCTTTCCCGAAGAAAGCTGATGAACAGTTACTTGGCGTCCTTAAGGGGTTCTTAGGCACAAGCAGAGGAATCACCCAACCGCCCTCCTACACTTTCCACAAGGGTTACCTTCCAAGTCCATTCAAGGTGAACCAGAAATAACCTTCCGGTTTACCTGGGTATGAGCCCTAAAAAGACAAGAGACTAAGGCTACCTTGATAATACCTACTATCTGGGGGGACAGTCGCAAGCCAAACTCATACGCATGGGCAGGGTAGCTGAGCCTGAAACTCTATCTAGGATAGAATCCCCAGATGCGTAAAAGTCCTGGGTTACGTTTTGACAAGGATTCGGGGGGTTATCCCCTCTGTCCAAGCCTCCACGCGGCCTAGTGCTTCACTCCCGTTTGAGAGGAGCTTCCCAGATACATCGGTAGAACCAAGGATTTACCTAATGAATGGTCCACTACGTCTGAGTTTATAATTTGTGGGAAGTTTACACTCCCTAGCCCACAAATCTAGCCTAAGCTAGTAGGTGAAAGGCCCTAAAAATAAAAACTTACTAATAAATTTTAAATTTATGCGTTAATTTTAAGGGTTGTTCTTTACTCAAAGGAAGTGGAAGTGATGGACTGTGTGGTGTTTTGACTCAGTAGAAAACAAATGAAAGTAAAAGTGCATTTAAAGCAAACTAACAGTATAAAATAAACTTCTTTTCATTTTTTCAGATATGTATTGATGAATTAACAGCATTTAATAAGAGAAACTAGCCTATGTTTTTGTATTTTTCTGAGATAATATTCTTTAAACTGAAACAAACACTACTTTGTGCAAAAATTACAATGCAAAAGATTAACTATGTTTTGTTTTTCACTTTAAAAAATGCTCAAAAAAAGTACTATGCATCTACAATGCACTGCTTGAGTAAACTTGACACTTATGGACTGTAAAAAACTACAAACTGAAGTAAACAGGCACACAGGACCAAAAGACCAGCAAGAAAAGCAGGCTAGGACCCTAGCTTGGGTGCAAGCATTGACACAAAATCAAAGCAAACTTTAAATAGGCAAGTGCACACCAATAACTGACAGAAATCAGACTGGAAACACAGAGTCTAAGACCCTGATCACTGATCTAGACTCGAGCACTCTCACCAACAACCCAAACAGGCCAGGAAACTTCAAGATGCAAACAGTAAATAGAACAAGTAAAAAGAACTCAAGGGTTTTCAAAAGCACTTAAGATGTGATCACCTGAGACATTCAAAACAACTCTACATCACTCTAAAAGAAAATCCTTTCAGAAAACAGGACTTATAACAGGAAAAAGAACAAGCAAACTTTCACACAAAAATCCCAGTTTCCAGGACTACTCACGACTGTCAAGCAGTGCAAGTCACGAATGATTCGCGACTGTTCAGTGGAACAACCCGCGAATGCAACTCAAAATTCGTGACTGTCCAGAAGGACAACCCGTGAATGGGTATAAAAATTTCTCAAAAACAGAGAAAAAACCCAAGACTTTCAAATGCTAAGAGTAATTAAGAAGCAGGATAAAAATCACAAACAGACTTCAAGCAAACACTGGTCAGGAAAGCAGAAAAAGACCTAAAGCAGACTAGGCTTCCCCAGCAAAGTCGCCAGTTCTGTTGTACAGGATAATTCACCTAATAACCTAGGTCTGGGGGGTTACCAACATACTCATGACTTGCAGATAGTTTGACTCTAAAAGCACAAAATAGGAAATAGGAAAATAGAAGGACTTACTTGTATTAAACGAAGGTTGATCCTTGCTATCTTCTCCCTCTCTGATCCACTTCCAAAGTCTCCAGGATAGTTCCTCCTTCACCTGTTAATAAACACTCTTCCAGATACAAGATGATTCATATATATAGATGTAGGTTAGGAAAATCATATATTATATTGAAATGTAAACATTTACCAATCTACAAGACGTGAAACACATGTGGAAGAAGTAATATCTTTATTAACAATAATAGAAAGAGTTTAGGTTACAACCCAATGTCTGAACAAGGACTCCTCTGTCACCAAAGGACTCTGAGTTTCTCTGCTCCAAAGATTTCTGTAGACAATCCACCAGCATAAATTTGCTCTGCAAGTATGAATCTCTAACACCCTCCCCAAGGCCTTCATTTATATGGATGAAGTGAGGCATTTCTTGAAGGTTAGGGAGGTTGTGGCAGTTTAGAAGATTAAGTTAAATGAGTAAACTAATCTTCCATTAGCGCGTGGTTGTATGTTTTAATGTTGAGGAAACCATTCGTGGGTCTGTAGTAGAGCAACCCGTGAATGATTCGTGACTCTATAGAATAGCAACCCGCGAATACAAGGATTCGTGACTTGCTATATAGGAGACTCACGAATGATGCACAAGTTGTCAATATAGAGAGTCGCAAATATAACTCAACATGGTAAAATGGCAAAGTAACCAACTGGGTATGTAGGGAATGTACTTCATCATAAGCCAAGGTATAGTGAATATAGGAAACCTCAATCCATAAGTGTCCTTTTGAGTGTCGACATGAGGGATATCAGCACTCGGACGGAGAGGTGCCATTCAGGTGTATAACAGTGTCGCCATAGCGGACGCAAGGCCACCATGCTCGAATCGTCTCACAATGTCTTCTAAAGGTTCCTCCTAGGACAGAACCCACTCGGTGCAATACTCCGGATTGGAAATGGCTGCAAAATAGGAAAATCACAGCACTATGTAATGAAATTAGCTCTGCACAGGGAAAACTTAACAACTTACTCTATAGCTCTCAGATCTTGCAAAAGTAACCGTCCTGAATGAATGATATCTGCTTTTATGTTGAAGGCTATGATCCCGGATGCAACGTTCATCTAGGCTGAACCCATCAGTGATATTAATTGCATGGACAAGACAACACCCATCATTTCAATCCTCATTAAATGCTGAAATCCGATCAAATTTCCCTCGAAACCTGTGTGCAGGCACTGGTCTCGTCGAAGATTTACTAACTCTGGAAAATTTAATATGCTGTTGCCAAATCTACGGTAAGGTATACCGGTCATTTATTCATTAACTGCCTATTAGAAGGTGATTTGACTGGCCCTCTGTCCTTTTTCAAAACTAGATACGTGGTACGAGGAGTCATTACCTTATCGCGATGTCACACCGCATCACCTGTGCAAATGATTTACTCAATTTTTTTTTTTCATCAAGCCGCTTATGACTTGTGCAAAATGAACTGTCTTAATGTGATTCCCTGTACTTAGTATACCTTCCGGTGTAGACTAATTCCCAGTGCGATGCCTCCTTTCAACTACACTAGACATCTGCACTTTCATATCTGTCTGAGTTAAGGCTGGGACGTGGAGTGGCTAGCACTGTAAAGATTAAGCCTGCTGCCATTAATGAAAGTGGGAAGAAGCTCCCCATTCAGTTTGCTGAGCTGAACGGCTCCTCCCTCTGTAACTTGCTGAATCTGGTATGGCCCCAACCAATGCGTCTTGAATTTTCCTAGAAACTTCACAAACTTACTGTCGTAGAGGAGGACTAGGTCTCCTATCTAAAAAATCTTGTTCTTTACATGCCTGTCATGCCAAGATTTCTCTCGTGCCTTCTGTACTTTCTGATGGAATCCTGCGATGAACCTGTCTTCCTCTAAGGCAAGCAGTTGCGCTAGCCTTTCATTTGTCGTGTCTGTGTCTGTCATCCCGGTGATCTGAGCAATTCTTAGACTGGGTATAATATACTCCTGTTGACGGGCTGAAATGTTAAGCCAGAGTCAATTGAGGAACAACCCGATCCAAGAGTTTTTGAGATGCTCTCATTCGTTTGAGTAGCTATTCCTGATGGGGTTAAGGCCCCGTTGCCTTTCCTAAGTTATTCTATGCTACAGGAGAGGATTACGAAAAAGGGGAAAAACCAAAAACTATAGTTTATTAATCAGACCTATACCTATGAGTACACAAGTTAATACATGTTATATATTACAAAATCAATCAGTTAAAATAAAACCATTTCAAGCAATTAATTTATAATACAAAGAGTTAACTGAATATTAACAGAAGTTGATAAATTTACAGAGATATATTATAAACACTTGTACATTAATTACAAGAAAACAATCTAGATGTAGTATGAATATAAAGATCTGATTCAAATGTTTTCTTCTGTAAAATAATTAAACAGAAACTACTAATCTATTCTAAGTCCTATCCTGATTAGGGGCGTTAAACATATTAACCTGAAATCAAATCTGCCAATGAGACTACTGCATTAATGATCTTGAAAATATTCAAAAAAAATTCAGAGATTAAGCAAGATCATGCAATAGGCACATATATCACATGTGTTATGATGTCAATCATCAATTTTACAACATGACATACATCAGCAAATCGAAATTAGCATAAGTCAACAATTATAAATAATATATTTGCATAACTCATTAAAGAAATCATGACAAACATTAATAACATAGAGAATGTGACAAGACCAAGTGATAAGATACATATACGAAGTATAAATACTGTAAAGATATATAAGTATCACCAGTTCAACATACTGTAGCTGCTGACCATAAACAGCTTAGAGTCACAAAAAAATCAAACAGTGGTCTTGAATCCTCCTCAAATCATCCACCCTCTTCTCAATACCCACATGTCTCTTTAAATAACCCATTCATAGAGAAATGGTTCTATACAACCGGAAACCATAACATCGAAATCATACCCAATTTCGTTAAAAATGACAAGTGAAACATGTCATTTTTAATATACATTAAATGTTTTGAAATTGGATAAACTTAGTTCATAGCACAAAACCATGAAAGCGACAAAGGCACTAATTATACAGTGACACCTGGAAAATAGTCCTCGCCAATCGATTTGTTCCCGATTATGTAGGGATCATCTAGACCATAGACAATCATCAAAATCTGAGAGAGAAGATCCCAAACATTACCTGCTATACTGCACACAAAATAAATATAATTAAACACACATAAAAAGAAAATAAAATAAACTAAACAATAAATGAATTAATACAAACCAAATACCTGTAAGGAAATAACTTGATTATCAATCTATCATAACTTCAAAACTGGAACCAATAGTAGGTGCACTTCAACCCATTATAAATTGATAGGAGCGTTAAAAACCTGAATGTTCACACCACTTGATGGATTCTGCGACGGACCCTTTAATTGCATAAGAGTAATTTGAGCATTAAGCTCCCGTACTTTCTCCTCATTCTTATTATTTTCATTCTGCAATTTGAGGATTCTACGGATCAACCTATTCTTATTCTTTTTAAGAAGCAGCAAGGATTTAACATCTGAATCTACCTTCTCTTTCAACTTTAAATTCTCGGCCTCCACAATATCACGATGAGCCGACATCTCAGTCACTCTTCCTTCCATCCTATGTATCTTATCCAACAAACAGGTAACGAACATCGGGTGAATCATATCCCCAGCTTGATAAGAACTTGGTAAGTTTGTCTCTACAGTCTTTCCCTTAGCCGGAGGATCAACAAAAGGATCAACCCAAAGATCCTTCTCAAATGAAGGAGGACTGTCTTCTGTAGGGTTCGGTATAGACTCATGCTCAATGTCACGATCAACATCAGGCAAAACGGGATTCTGCTCTTCGTTGTCAAGCACGACAGTTTCAACATGAACACTATTGTTCATAGGAGGCTTAACATTCTGACCCTTAGCAACCACGCTTCGTGTGAACCTACCAACAAGCTTAGCATTCGGCCTCTTACCCATTTGTTTGTAGGTATCAACATTGCATTTCGCCGTCTCAGGAGATAGGCTCGAAGACTTGTTCATGTGCTTGAAGGGCACAGGAGTACTGGGACTGCTCACAAGAGGAGGAATAGAGTTATTACAAATGTCGGGGCTCATACGGCCAGTAGGGTTTGACACAGGCTTAGACACTGGTGGAGCCGAAACTCGATTGGGTTCCTGGTGCCTTAAACATTCTTCCAGACAGTCAAATTGACAGTGACAAAAGGCTGAGAAGCCATTAGACTCAATAAACTCATCCCATGACCAGTCTAATTTTGACAATTCCCTCTCTATTAAAATTCTGACCAAACCGTGATGAAACAAACTATGAATGATATTTTTTGGTCCCTTTTTAATAGCTGCGGATGTCTTAGACAAACTCTGGACTAGATAATGAGGTAGATTCAGAGGAAAGCCAATAAAAATAGACATTAACCGAAGGTGGTATACATAGGCTGAAGAGAGACGACCTTCATAGGTCACATACCTGTGGATAAGGTCCAAGACTGGTCGCCACTCCTTCTTAAAGTATTTTTGGGCCACACCAGTTCGGAACGATACGTCTTGACAGGGATTCTTCAGTAATTGCCTCCACTCAGTTATGTCCATTTGCTTGTACTTAAACCACCGCTTTCCTGTCAATGGAAAACCAGTAGAAAGCGCAACTGAACGCTCGTCCACTCGAAACTGAAGATCACCTACCTTAACCTGAGAATTAGTGAAAGACAGAGAAAACACCCTCGTCACTTCAGGGTTTGAATCCGAGAACTTATTGACAAACGGAAACCACCCGACAGCTTCGACCTTGGTTAAAAGGTCAGGGTTTGAATCAAGAAGCTTCATCTCACAGGGCTCGACTCTCACCACTGACGCCATGACTAACTGTGCATATGCACGCAACCTTACCCAGAAAAGATACCAAAGATCAAAACCCAACAACAAACTAGAGAGTGAGCACTCAGGGTGCAGACCGAGGAGAAAACATAAGAAATGGAGCCCGATACCTTCATAAACCAGCTGCGGCATGAATAAACGCAACCGATAACCCTGAAACTTCGGCATGAAGGAGAATGATAACACTACAAGGCAATCGGAAATAATAAATGACGGCAAACAACTCGAGATTGAACTAATCTTGCCATTATTTGTCTCTGGTTATTGATGTAAGACCACTCATTGCATGTACCACAGGTGTTGAACGAGGATAAAGCCACGACGTTGGTTACGTACTAACCATTGAATGTGATGGACAGATTCGAGTACAAACACAATGATACCAAATCAACCTTACAACAGGCTTATCGACTTTGGAGGCGATGGCATGGGTCGAAACAATCCTAAGGATTTAAACCTTGGAACGTTGATGCGTAGACCTTAAAGTATAACAGAATTACCTTCGAAGGTGGCAAATAAATTACATGGGGCATGCAGCATAACCATCGTGTCCACCTAGACCCCTTTCATGCAACAATATAAATCACAATACAAATCATATTATATAAGGTCGGGATTAATATTTGCGCTTGGATTATGCAGGACTCAAAGGTTAGAGTACAAGCTTTAGGTAGAACATGTCATAACCATGAAACCCAAAATCAAACTTTCATAGTATGGGGAACATTATAACAATCAACACCAAACATTAATAACATGAGCAAATATGATTTAGACGTTAAAGGATATACCTAGGATAAGACGTGTTTGCATAAATCATTAAGCTTTTGATATTTTAGGCCTTATCTAGTTTTCCATGAACCGATAACATATACCCATTAATTAATATTCAAACGAAACCTATGATAACATGCCAAACCATACTATGATCAATCATCCAAATTCGCAATCCTATCAATAACTATAATAATAAAATTGAATAGCAAAATCAAGTAATAACTGTTTGGATAAGACTTTAAGATTTTGTCAAATAATCTATAGTTTGCAAAGGTTGCTTAAAAACATAGAATTTCACTGATTTAGTAGCTCACAGAAAGTCATCATTTCAGTAGCTGGTGATTCATTGGATTTGTCCTAAGAAATTCGAACATTTCATTAAAAAAAATAGGATTTTGTTTGATGAAATATGTTTTTTAAAGGTTGTTGAGCAGGGGCACAACAACTCCATAGGCATAAAAGCCTCTTGTCCATACACCAAGCTGAAAGGTGTATGTCCTGTAAGTTTCTTGCATGTCGTCCTATACGCCCATAACACAACGTTAACTCTGAGGTCCCAATCATTCCTTTGGCTGTTCCAGATCTTAGTAAGAGCATTTTCTAGAATCTTGTTAAAGGCCTCCACCGTACCATTAGCTTGCGGGTGGTAGGGAGTGCTATTATGGTGCTGTATCTAGAATTCCTCTATCAAGGCCTCAATAGTGTGGTTCAAGAAATGGGTACCTGGATCGCTCATCAAAATTACTGGGCATCCAAATCTACTGATGATGTTTTCAAAAAGGAACTGTGCAGCTGTAGCAGCATCACAATTTCTTATTGCTTTAGCCTCTGCCCATCTGGTGAGGTATTCTATTCTTGTGATGATGTATCTCGCACCAGTTTGTTTTCCTAGTGGGTTGATAGGACCCAAAAAGTATATAGCCCACTTGTCAAATGCGCGCAGCGTAATCTGTGGTCGCAACGACATTTCATCTCTCCGCGAAGGTTTTCCTACCCTCTGGCAGATATCGCAGCATATGCAAAATTCCTTAGTATCCTTATGCAAAGTAGGCCACCATAATCCCGCAGTCAGGATTTTCTGCGCAGTCAGCTTTCCTGTGAAATGACCTCCTGCGGTACCGGAATGTGCTTCTCTGATAATGGCCTCTTTCTCGTGTGGCATGACACATCTGCGCAAGACTTCATCTGGACCTAACTTATATAATTGTCCTGCAATCAAAGTGAACTCTACTGCTTTAACAACCAACTGCTTCTTTTGATGCTTAGTAAACTCAACAGGTGCCCATCTTGTAGTGAGAAAGTGAATAATATCAGCATAGTACTCGTCTACGATCTGAATAGAAGACAATTGCGCATCGGTCAAGTTGTCTTCTAGGTTACTTGGATCTTCTCTTGAGTCTATCCTCGGAAGATGATCTAGTCCAACATTCAATTTCCCTGGTTTTACAATAATTTCAAAATCATACTCCTGAAATATGAGTAACCGTCTGCAGATTCGTCCCCCTAACACTGGCTTATTGACCAAGTACTTCAAAGCGGAATGGTCAATGAAAATCTTGAATGAGGCACCTAGGAGATAGTGCCTAAATTTTTGTAGAGCATACACCATGGCTAATCCTTCTCTTTCCATAGTGGTGTAGTTCTTTTCTGCGGTGGATAGTTTCTGCTTGAGTATGCAATAGGGTGATCGATACCTCCTTCTCCTGGCTGGGCTAAGACGATCCCCAGTGTGATGCCAGATGCATCCACATGTACATGAAATGGCTTGGTATAGCCTAGGAATACTAAGATGGGTGTTGTAACCATCTTCTCTTTAAGTGTGTCTAGACTTTTCCGGCATTCCTCATTCCATAGGAATTTTACATCTTTCTTTAATAGCTTTTCCATAGGTGTTGTGATCTTTGCATAACCTTTGATAAATTTTCTATAGTACCCGGTATGACCAAGTACTGTCCTCAATTGCTTGACTGAGTTGGGTGCTGGGAGGTTTACAATAATGGCAATCTTTGTGGGATCTACCATCAAGCCTTGTCTATAGACAATATGACCCAAAAAAATACCAAATGGCGCACATAATATACATTTTTTCAAGTTTAGAGAAATCTGGTACTGCCTACATTTCTCTAACATTAGTCTTAAATATCCTATGTGCTTGTCGATTAATCCAAATATAGTCCAATCATCAAAATAAACCTCTAATAATTTATGGATGTACTCTTTAAATACAACAACTACTGCTCTAGAAAAGATAGCTGGTGCATTCTTAAGACCAAAGGGCATTACTGTATACCGGAATGAGCCCCATTCTGTCACAAAAGTGGTCTTAGATAAATCTTCTGGATGGATTATGATTTGGTGATAGCCTAAAAAGCCATCAGTGAAGGAGTAGATCTCCTGTCCTCCCACATTGTGTAACACTTCATCAGTGAAAGGTGTCGAAAATGGATCATGAAGCAATGCATCGTTGAGTTTACGAAAGTCGACATAGATCCTGATGTCTCCTTTGGTTTTCTTTTCTTACATGACCATGGGACTAACCCATTCGCTTTCTTCCACTGGCTCAATGATGCCTGCTGCTAGCATCTTATCGATCTCGTCCTTAACTTTTTCTTTATAGCGTGGATTTAATCTGTATGGGCGCTGCTTGACTGGTCTAGCATCCTCTTTTAATGGTATTGTCATTAATCCTAGGTCTCCAACTATTCCCTTCATCTCTGTGAACTTGGTGGGGAATCGGTCCTGATAGTCATGTAGCAAGTCTGCAATCTGTCCTGTTGTTTCATCGTTCCAATAGTCTCCAATGGATGCAAACTTTGGTTCTATGCCTGTGCCAATGTTGATCTTCTTAATCTTGATAGGCTCCATGATAGCTAGAGTCTCTAGCTTTGGTCCATCAACATCGCGAGTCCCTTCTGACTCTAGAATGTTGATGTTACGAGGATCCTCATCCTCCTCCTCTAGTTCTGATCCAAAGTTATAGCACTCAAGCACCTCTTCTAACTGGATGGCCCACTCAGGTTGAGTATGTACCGATAGGGTACAGTCCTCAAAGATCTTAATCTTTATAACGTCTAAATCCTGATTAATGCTTGGATACTCAGATTCAAAAGCGAATGTGAGTAGAAAGCTGTCTATCATAAGTGGCCATGTGGTCGTTCCCTTGCGTAATTCAGTCTCTGTGTACCAGTTCCTTGGAACTGTGTCCAAAGTGTGAATGAATCGGTGAACCCATTCATTCTCAGGAATGTCCGACCAATTTTGTTCACAAGTCTGAATATGTGACCTGGGGTCACTCTGTCCTGTGTATTTCTCCTGGACATACTCTCTGTTAGTAGAGAATCTGATCGCCATCAGTCTCTTAAGATCGTCCCATGATGTGATATTCTCTTGATGTGCGAACCACCATATTGCAGGTGTGGCTCATACTACAAGGTCCATAACCACGATCCTCTGCTCGTGAGGAACTTGTTGTTCAAACTGTGGGAGAAAGTCCTGGAGATCTATTAGACCATGAAATGAGGGAATATCGTTAGTCTCTGCGCCAATCCATTGCAGTGACTTAGTCTTAAATGCACATCTGCGCACTGAGACTTCGTAAAGTCTGTTCTACCAGTTTTCTAGACCAACATCTAAATCTGATGCGCATGAGCTGTCGCATCGCCAACTAATGTTCCCTTCTACGGTTGGATTGATGTAGTCACTTTGGTTCGCAGTCATCTGATAGAGACTCTCCATGTTACATGCCTCTTCCTATGCTCGGATAGGTTCAATGTATCTAAGACCCTGAAGAGGATCCAACGGTGCGATGACCCGGATCTGCGCATCCTCAATGGTCATTTGTCTTCTCTTTAGGTCGATAATGACCATGTTACCGATTGCCCAATAAATTCCTAGTAATGTTGGATATGGTCTACTATCACCAATGATTTCTATAACTTCAAATTCCACAGAGCTGCGAACTCCATCAATGTCAACTGGCACCTACGGTAGTCGACCCAGTGGCGGTACCATTTGTTGATTGGCTAATCTCAAATGGATAGGTGCTCTGACTAACTTAGGGCTACCCATCTGTTCCCATGTCTGCTTAGTCAGAACATTTACCTCTAATCCTAGATCTAGGATCACCTCATCCATTTCAAATTCTCCAACTTGTGTTGTGAGTTGCATATGTCTTCCTGTTCTTGTATGGGTCGGATCTAGCTAGCCGCCGGAATAAACGCACCCATGCACATGGCACGCCCACCACCTGTCACTGCATGGCCTCAGGAAAGTCCTCGACTTGCACCATGGGAACTATATGAGTCAGTCGCATGAATTTGGTATGAATGCTCTGGAGTGTTCGCTCTGCATCCACACCTATGATGTCATCCCATATTCCCCTCCCTTTATGACATGGGAAGCCCTCTGGTCGCCATGGTCCCACATCTGCACATGAATAGTAGATGTCACTATGTGTTGTCATGCAAAAACATGTCTTTTTGATTTCACATAATCAAAGAAAATACAAAAAAATTAAATAACTCAAAAAACTTTTAGCAAAAAAAAAGAGTGAGAGTCGAGATTCTGTACCTATCTCTCCATATGCCGATCTTGGTGGCAATGGCATGTCCGGATCCCCCCGGAAATCTATCCCTCCATATGGGTAGTCATCTATGGCAACAATCTGTCCTCGTCACCATGGAAAGAAGTCAGCTGGATATGGGTTGGCCACCCTACCACCCCCTAGTCTATGCATAGCATCTGCCCAATGCCATTGGGCCGGATCTCAAACCCCGTGGAGAGGAACGTCCACTGTAGGGATTAATCCTGGAACACGCTCAAAGAAAAACGTGCTCAAAATGCTGTTGAACCTGAAGTTCCATATCCTACCTGCCTTACACTCACTGAGCTGGTGTTTCATGTTGCTCAGTAGCGTAGTACTCTAGTCGTATATGGTCGGTCTCATACACTCCACCGCATAGAACATCAATGGCCGCGAGGCCTGATGGAGTGAGGCTAAGCCTGCTATCCTACCTAGTGTCAGTAGTATGGCCTATAGGCCCAGCACCTGTATAGCATTGGTGGGGACTTGACTTCCCACCTTCTCAGTATCTGGGTAGTAGTACACAGCTACGTACTCATTGATAGTAAGCCCACCGCCTGGCCCACCTCGGGAACGAAGGTTCACCACCTCCTCTCGTCTAGATAGACCTGTGATAAAGTATATGTCTTCCACCTCTATGGTGAGAGACATCCCATCTATCCGGAAGGACTCTGAGTCTAGATCCCAATAGTCTACCAGCATCTCTAGCAGTCTTGGTTTGGCCCTCAGACCACCAAGACACTAAAAGTTGTAGAGGCCGCATGCTCTAAGAGCTTGTTGAGCCATCATGTTGGCCCTTACAGCTTCCTCTACTTCACCATGCTCGTGCTCTCTCCATTCTAGCACCATCCTGCAAGAGAAATTGCCACATTGCCCATTAGATTCTTATAAATTCACTTGCGCGGCGTCATACGCGACTGTTTTGCAAACAGCCACGTATGTACGCGGTTTCTAGCCTCTTTTCCACGTGTAGCCAGCCCTATACGCGGAAAAAGCTTCGATATCCACGTGGGCCGCAACGCTCATGTAGACATGGCCTAAACAACCTCATTTCACCATGAAAAGCAACAAAAATTATATTAAAATGCATGAGGAGAGCATGAGTAAATACCTAAAAGAAACGGTTGTGAATTTCGCCGACTGGATCTCCTAGAATTTGCAGTTGAAAATGAGAGCTCCAATGGGTAAAAGTTTCAAATGATTTATATTTTTTACTATTTATAGAAAAAATTTCAAATATTTGAAAATTTTTACCCTTTCCTATAGTTTTGACAGTTTTTAACCATTTTGGACCATTTTTGACATCATTTGTGATGTAGAAGACCATTTTCAGTTCCGTTTTAGCCATTGGATTGACCCGTTTGTACTGATATCAAGTATAACGTCTACACTGGCATATAGGTTAGGTTGACCACCGTTTGCATTTTGCATGACCTTATGACCATGTCACCATGACCTTAGGTATGAACCCACTCTATTATGTCATGGAACCTTCTTGCTGCTTTAAAAGTGGCATAATAAGAGTGGTAGAGCTTCACCTTACATGGGTAACCTAGTTAGCCCCTTATTTTCATTTGGTGCCCATGCCGACGTTTTCTCCTTTAGGGTGTGGGAGTCCGTTGTATAGTACTGCCATGACAATTCGCAAGAGCCTCATACTCCTCTTGATCTTATGCTGGCCTGTTTCCCTTCGGACTCCCCCCATGTCAAGTTGTGAATGCATTATCATGAGCTTTGCCTACCTTATTGAGCTTTATGCCGGATCCCCTGACATTGCGTTTCAGCCATATAACCCGAGCTTGTCTCATGCCTAGCCATGCAAAGCCATTTTATATATCCTTCACAGCTTGATTTCCCTTTGTACCGGGAGGGGATTTTCCCCTGAGTGTCGATTTCCTACACATGTATCCTTGCATTGAGCATAGGTATGTTCCACTTCTTGGAACTAGTTTGTTTGCCATAATGACACTCGTCTCCTCCTAGTTTGTAACTATAAAGCTAGTTTATTCTTTTTTCAAGCTTTTCAAATAACTGAAAAAGTCCAAAAAAAATTTTAAAACCAAAAAGCTGGACAAGGAAAGATGTTATATTTGGCAGCTGTCAAGTCGTGTCACCTTCGAACAGAGCACTGTATATCACATCCATTGGTTGGGTTATAGTTTGACTTTAGGAGCTGTACTCATTTATCTGAGTTTATCTCCACTGACTAGTTAAGCTTCCAGTCCCTATGGAGCCTCTGTTGATGCCTGCCGTGTCACAGAGATGTCCCAGTTTGTATATAGAGTCTATGTTACCTTCATTCAGTCACCATACGTTGTTATGCTCTTGTTCGAAGGAATTTGAAACCTGTGTCGGCCATTCCTCAGTTATCTTGACTTTGCATGTCGGCCATTCTCGGTATAGTTATTGGTTCGTACACCTTATGATCAAGTCCTTCCACATTAGACAGCTTTGCTGAGTACCTCGTGTTGGATGATGGGGGATGACTTAATGCCCTCCTTCCAGCGGATTTCATCCCATCGACTTTAGATCATTTATTCTAGGATTGGAATCTAGAGTTCTTTTGAGTGCCTTGAGACTTGCAGTCATCAGTGGCAGGTTCTCTCACCATCAACAGTTTCTTGGGAATACATCAATGTCCCCTGATCGATGGATTCTCTCAAGTGTTCGACCTCAACACATCTATTCACACTTGTTAGTTTGCACTCTAGTACCTTGATTCCCATTTTCATTATCAGTGGGTAATATTGCATCTGTTAACGGTATACATCAATGACCGGTAATCAGATGATGGACTACTATGTTCAACCTCGACACCTCTATTCGCATAGTAGGACATGTACTCGTAGCGGTTGGTGTAGAAGACTTTCCAGATTGGTGGCATCTCTTATACACTACCCCCTTGATCGTGCCAGTGTTCATGAGATTTCAGCTCTCGTGACTTGATACCAATATATGACAAATATTTCCAGCCACTATGGAGATCTTGATCTATTGTATATCTTCAGCCATTTTGGAGATCATGATCCTTTGTATATCTTCATCATGGATATTTTGATATATGTATATTGTATGTGGCAATGACGACATATGTGATATCATGTATTATGCCTATTCATGGCCATTGGACTCTTATGTATCCGAGACTGCTATATGTACTTGCAGTTATATGCAGAGTTGTATTATTGTACTATGTTGATTGGGTGGTTGGTCTTCCATTTGGGATCCTTCATCACCCCTGGGATGGACTTATAATGTATTTCAGCCATCATATGACCCCTATGACCTCACACATTAGGGGGCATCTGTTATAGCAGATTTCTTCACTCTAGGTGAATCACACTTTGTATGGTCTTCCCCTGCCTCGCTACAGACTCCTTAGACCCCATAGACCATCTTTTATCCTTTGATGTTTCCTTGATCATCCCTAAAACTATATGAAAAATGATATATGCATCTTTTTACCTGATAATCGCGTACATACGTGGGTTTGACCCCTATAACCACGTACATCGGGATGTGTGCATAATCCAAATCCTTTTGGAGTTTTCCTTGACATGGATTTGACTCATTCGAATCCTGGCCTTCCATATGCCTTGAGATCGCTCGGATTCGACCCTTCATTATCCCTTATGAAGCTATATAAGGAACCCCTTGGTACATTGAAGGCATATAGAGAGATTGAGAGCAAAGAAACTATAGTCCATTGTTGACGGAATTTGTACTTGAGTCTGCATCCCTTTGTCCCTTGGAGCACTTTTGTGTTCTTCCCAAGCTTGCCTTTTGCTAGTGAGCTTGCTATCGTGAGATGGAGGATTGAGGTGGTGGAGGCCCAAGTGGGGGATTCAGTTTCTCCGGTTCGCAGACGTGCCGTTAGAGGTTGTATCTATCTTGTAATCTCTGATTTATATTAATGGAAATATATTTTCTTGTCCAATGATGTGTATTTGATTAAATAGTGTATCCATTGGAATATGTCAAATGCTTTTACATTATTGATTATATATGCTAGAATAGATCTAACACCATGATATATAGTATGCTTTTATTGTTTACTTGTTGTTGAGGAAGTGATATATCAATTCAAGATGAAGATTGGAAAGCTCAATGGGGATCTACTTCAACCGTCTGGAATAAGGTACGAGGTCTGATCCTTTAGTGTTAGACATTTTATTTCTATTGCGTATTGGGAAAGATTGATTTTTGGAGTCAAAGTTGTCTGTTGTGGTAACCCAAGCCATAGGAATTTCTCTCTGTAACAGTCTTTTCCATGTAATTAATACCATCGACGGGTCTATCCAAATGACCGTTGCTTCAAATATTATCACATTCGTTATAAATTCAGAGATCATTCATCTAGAAGGGTTGCTTTTGCGATTTCTGAGAGTATAGAGCAATTTGTAAGAGTTTTCCCTGTGAAGAAATACTGCAGTTACAGAGTGTTGGTTTTCCCCAATTTCGTAGCCATTACCAGTTCAGAGCATTGCACCGAGTGGTTCATGTATGAGACAGAACCTTTAGAAGACATTGTGTAAAGATTCCAGCGTGGTGGCCTTGTGTCTGCTATGACGACGCTGCCCAAGGTTGTGAAATTAGGTACATCACAGGTCAGACAGCCACCAAGGATGAGGAGTCAAGCTCAGACAGTAGAAGAATCCAACCTAGAGCCAAAGGAAGAAGTTCATATGGAAACAGATTACATCGTTCCATGAGTTGAGGACGCACCAGAGGTAACCATTCCCAAGGGTGCTAAGTTTCCTATTCCCCTTCCACCGATTGATTCTCGTGTCAAGGAAGATGGAGATCTGTTAGGATATGCCCCTGTTCTCAAATTTATAGACTATAACCTTGGATACAGTAAGACATATCCTCAGTTTCGGCTGAACTGGTACCTCACGGTTTAGAGGAACCCGAGGACCGGCGTAGATGAGTTTTTTCCTATGGAACATGTCTAGATTCTTGAGCAGTCAGGCCTGCTCAATTTGTTGAGAATACCACATTTTGGACGAGGTGGAGAGGTTAATGCCGTGGTGCGCATGCTACTTTCTTGTGTACCTGGAGGTTACCTATGGATAGGTAACATGATCGATCTGAACGTCGATATGATACACCACATCACTAGACTGTCCAAGACCGGTAAGGACCCTCAGACACATATATCAACTAAGAGCAAGGATTCCAAGCTATCAATAACCCTAGTTAACAAGTATAAGATACAGAGAGGAGGTTGGGATTATGACCTCACAGCATTAGCAAATTATACCCTCAAATTTACAGCCAGTTTGCTTGCAGGAAGACTGTTAACCAAGGTTTGCCCAAAGGAAGTCACATGATCAGTAATTCACCTTGCCATACAAGTCGTGGAAGGTGAACAATTTAGGTGGTGTTTATTATTATTAAATATTTTTCTTCAAGAATGTTTGACAACACAAGATGAGCCGAACCACCCCTTCCATTTCTCATGGCTGCTCATATTATGTGCATTCGTCGGATGGAAAGAGCCGCCCCATACCCAGTTTCTACAGCTACAAATCGGCGAGCCCAGAGGTGCACGCTATGCAAACTTATGGGAGAGTACCATCCCAGCAAAGAAAAAGATCAATATGATACTATTCTATGAATACTATAAACTGTTGAAGAGAGTCATCCAGGAGACACTGCGGATTAGCACAGAGATTGTGGACATGTATGATAATCGGCTTGATTTCATGGTAGACAGCCATACAATCTACCTAAGGCCAAAAGGGTCTAGAACGGATAACTGAGAAAATGGTTCATTCAGGATGATACCACAGGATATAGAAGATGTCATCAAAGACTTTGATGAAGAGTGGAAGAAGGCATTAGAATATGCCACAGCACTACCACCAGGTACCGAACAAAAAGACCCATCGGACAAAGGAAAACACAAAGTGGCATCCCAGACAAAAGATACAGTAGAAGTGCCACCACTGAAACAAAAGAGAAAAGATGCAGAAGAGGTGCCACCAGGGACACCAAAGAAGAAGAAAAAAAAATCCTCAAAGGAACCTACAGAGACTGCACTGAAGGAGGATGACTATGAACTCATTGCAACAAGATTGCAGGATGCGATGCGAGACTCATTTCAGGCGATGCAGACATCACAGGACAAGCTGCAGAGCACGATTGATCAGCAGCTTTCAGAATTGAAAGCACTAATGGAGGAGACTGCTAAACTGAAGATTCCACCAGTCCAGGCAACGGAAAGAGAAAGTTCAACACCATCGACTTCACGTGAGGAAGTCTTAGCAAAGTGTTACCACCTAAGTTGTACTTAGTGGTTTTTATCAAGTGAGCCCGGTGAACCGGACAGGGCTAACTTGTTCAGAATTCAAAAAGACCTTTGGAAGTACTTCTGGGAAGTGCTTGTTGTACTATATCACATGTTCATACCCCATGAGGGAATTGTAATAAATGTTCTAGCACGATAGTGTTTGTAAAAGACTCGGTCTCTTAGACTTTATTTGTCAATCTGATCAGCCCAGGGTGTTTTTTCCCTTGGTTATTATTGGTTGTTGAACAAACGACTGATAATTTCTGAGTTTTTCACTCCATACCTCCAAAGTTGGGGTGGTCGGCTTGGCATTTAGGCCTATTGAGGTTATTAGAGTCTATGTGTCAATGTATAAACATGCTAGACATAATTTTTGAGTCATATGAACATGTCTAAGTCCCCCTAGGTGGTTTTCAATTTTTCAATTTTTTAGTTTTTTCAGTGTTTTTTATTAAAATTTAATTTTTCCAAAACTTAGGCTATTTTTTAATAATTTAATTGGAAAAATTGATTTTGTAATAAAAGTGGGCCAAATAATCAGTTTCAGTCATGTAGGTGCTCATTTTCAAGCTAAGAGCACCATGTAAACCCATGGACCCACTGTTTCCTAGTTTTGAGTGATTTTCCATCACTCAGGTCAGAAAGCCCCAAAAATTAATTATTGATTATTTTAATTAATAAATTGATGAATAATGGAGCAAATCCAAAATCATAAATCAATGGATTCTCAGCTGATTTGATCGAAATCAGTCAGATCTGAAGCAGATTGACTGGATCTGACAAATCCTTGACTGAAGGAGGTGATCAAATCAGATCCAGAGTTGATCTTGAGTATCCTTTATGAGGAATTTCGCCCTCCCTCTCTCCTCAACACGTTTTTGGCTCAACTGGATGATTTTTGGTGGATTCTTCAGTCAACAGGTTGAGGTGTCAGTTAGATCAGCCCCCCAATTGACAGTTGCACTCAGTGAGACTCCGATCTGGCTCAGTTAGACACAGATCAGGCATTGATGGACTCTCCATCAGTTGATTTCACTTGATTCCATGAGTAATTGTGCCCTCCCTGGGCTAGATGGCCTGCAAATTGTATATATCCAGGCACAGCCTCCTCTTCCAAGAGTTAGAACTGGGATTGAGGTGCTACTGCTATTGTATTGTTGTAAGTCTCATTTGAAATAAGAAAATATTTGGAGGCAATACGGTGTGGTGCCATTACATGTGTGGATGATTATTGCCATTTTTTTACTGAGGTAACTTGTATCTGTGGTCATTTTTTGCTATTTTCTTGTAGATCTGTGGTTAAGATTGGTAATTAGCTTATTACAATCTTGATAGGAAAGGTGTTGTTCAATAAGTTTATTGACTGTCACTCTCCTTTGATGCATGTTTAGAGATCTAGATTTAGCATGTCCTATAAGCTTATATGCATGTTATCTCGAATCTCTTTGTATGTACTAATCGGATCTCACAAGTTTCTTGGCAAGTTCTTTGATTTCAGCTGAGTTGCAGGTTCATACTTTGGAGAGGATGCTGATCTAGTTTGCTTCTTCATTCTCTTCAAAACATTTCAAAGGCATAGTCCCTCGGCATTCCACCTGAAATCTCTATTGTGGATCTTCAAGGAAACCAACATTCTTTCTCTCTCTTCCTCCTTTAAAAATTATTAAACTTTCCTCAAACTGGTTACTTTAAGGTTTCTTTTTAAATATGATCTATCTCATAAAGAAAAGAATACATAGATCTAATTATCAAGATCCCTTCAATTCTCTAGATCTTAGTTTCATTGTGCATATAAAGTTCAAATTCAAGAGATCTAGCTAAAATTGCCTTAGTTTCGCAAGTAGTTTATTGAAAAATTCATAGCTTGCTGTTAAGGTAGTTTAATTTGCTGTTCAAAAATTTCAATATTATGCAATATCAGTGCTTTTAATTGGCTGCACAAACAGCAAGCCAATATCCCAAGGAAAGCTTGCTTTCCTTGGTTCCTTTTTCGTCAGTTTAGCTAGTTTAATTTCATTAATTTTTGAGATAAAGTAGGCTGACCCAAAGGTACTCTTAAATTGATTTGGGGAATTTGTTATTCTAATTCTCTCACTATAATTTAGCAGTTATGACAGAGAATAAAGGAATCTATTGTCCAAAGTGGCTTTTGGAGCGCTCAAATCCCCCAGGGGTCTCTCTTTTGTCACATAATTTGTAATTTTTTTATATAAACTATAAGATCTTGGTTTTATCCTATATAAGGACCAAGAAATATCTATTTTATAAGTGCTTTGATATTGTAACAACTGTAATAAAATCATCCTTTGAATAGGCTCTTTCGAGCCCATTCCCCATCCCCCCTGGGGGGATTCGTGTCGGTGCCATTTTCGTCGTTTTCTGCTTATTTCGTTTTACTAGAATTGATCTGATTTGTAGGGTAGTATATTTTATCTTGTTGTTAATTCCATATTCCATATCTTACTTTCAAAAGTAATCATAATACTTACCCCACGATTTCTCGAGTGACCCGAAAGGGGAAAGAGATTAGTGGTAGGATTAATCAAAAAACCAGATTTGTATAGTTGTTTTATTTTTTCTATCATTTGTTTATCAGAAGCTTTAAAATTAACCCCTCCTTGATTCCCCGATTGAGATCCACTTGGATCGAAAGAGGTTCTTGGAGGCTTATTTTTTAAACAAGAACACATCTCTTAAAAACTTATTAAAATTTACAAGACTCTAGTGTGTATGCTCTGCACTTGGTTGCGGTTCATCCGATCCATCAAGCTGTATCAAAAGCACTTGGGTGACTAGCATAATTAGGACTCACCCTCCCCAATTAACAAACCATTAGGTGAAAATCCAACACCTCGATCAAACCTTTACGGTGGCAAAATACCCAAAGGAAGCGGGAACCTACTGAAAAGTGACCTCGAGGCACCGATCTCTATCACACCCTAACATGTGCGTTATGAACACAGCCCCAGAGACTCCATTTCAGCCCACATATTCCTTGCGGGTAGCCGTATAGGCTTTGTTTTGGACATACTCCAAGTACTCTCGGGTATATCTGGAGTCCCACTTTAGCCTAATTTAATCAATTCATACTTCATTTTTAACTTAAAACATACCTAGATGCAATCGCAAAACATTTATTCCAAACACATGCAAGCACACTGATCTATTTTGACTCCATTTTTAAGGCACTGGTCTTTTTTGCTTCATATATATATTGTGTATAAACTTTGTGCTTTCGTGTGTATCTTTGTATCTTGTCATCTTGATTGTTTATAGTTAAAATCTTCAAACTCCTAAATAACTGATTCAGTTTAACATCACCACAGTAAGAAATCATCCTTAGTAACTTAATAGGGTCTACCCCCCTTGGCTTCGTTAGGAGTTGAGCCTAAACGGAGGAGTCAAGAACAAGGTGACAGCCTTGACTCGAGACTTGCCCCCAAGGACACACCGAGTGGCTTGAAGATTTCTGCCACATGATCCAGGTGTGTGAAAAGGCGGCAACACTTTTTTGGCGCCGTTGCCAAGGATAAATATTTTTATTCCCGAGTACGACTTAGCTTAACTTTTTTCTAAACAACTAAAAAGATAAAAAAAACTTTTGATTGATCTAGTCTTTAAAAAACATAAAAATTAAAACTCGATCCATCTGGCGACTCCACTGTCTAAATTCCCTTCAAGAATTTCTACCCAAAGAAACTGTCGACAATTATTCAATCCTCTCCCTGATCTCGAAAGGTTTATTAGGGAAAGATTGAATAGGCAGACTTCTCGTAGAAACCTTGAGGATTTAGGAGACCAATCCATAGATATCCATCACATATTTGTAGAGAGTCATGTTCACTAATCTCAAGAAATGATGGAATTTTACAAACCCCTTGACTTTTCTCAGATGGCAGATGCTCCTCATAACATTCCAAAAGATGCTATCAAGAAGCTCCCCCGATTCGAGGGAAATAATGCTACCACTGCCAGGACTCATCTCCGAAAGTTTGAAAGGCACCTAGTCAGTTACTGTGATGATGTTGCCTCTAACCATGAGGATATCAAAATGAAGCTCTTTGCTTTATCCTTAGAGGATGATGGTGTGGAATGGTATGAAAGCCTTGGTGATGATTCATATAAAACCCTTAATGAATTCCTAGCAGGTTTTAAGAAGAGATGGGGGGAAAAGAAAGAACCAAGACATTTGCTTGCTACCCTCCATAACATAAAGAAGATCGAGAATGAAACCATTGATGAATTTAATACTAAGTTTAGGCGTGTGGTTGTGGACTTCCCTAGAGAAATCAAGCCAAGGGATGCCTCCATCCTCATATATTACATCGAAGCTTTCACTGGTGATTTGAGGTACCAATTAAGGGATAAAGATCCGGTCGATCTAAAAACTGCTCAAGATCTGGCCGAGAAAATAGAAAGGAATATGCAATCTTCGGGCAAGTCCAACATTTCGGGTTACACTAGGGGAAACACTTCATACAACGAATAAAAGGGAAAAGCCTTTGAATCAATAGAAAAGGGAACCTCTAAAGACCCCATGGAAAAGATAGATAGCATGTTTGAAAAAGTGATGACTAGTCAAGACCAATTCATGACAAACCAATCTGTGCAAATGAATAAAATCCAGAACAGAATAACCACACTAGAAAGAAATAATGGACCTAGGAATTTTCAGCCAAAATAGAATCAAGTGTATCAAAAGAAGTTTCCTCAGCAAGAGCCTAGGATTCCAAACCAGTTAGACTCAACTAACCTGGTAGATGAAGTAATTCCATGGTTTAGACCTTGTCATCAATTCCACCCAGAAAGCACTTGTTATGTTGCGAATCATGTCATGGAACATGGACTTCCCGAGGTTAGTAATCAGGAAACACATTCAAGCGAGCCTGATCATATATACATGGTAGGAGAGGCCTACCCTTTGTCACCATCCAAACAGTATAGGCCTGAGGATGAAACCATTGCAGAATCTTATAGTGAAACTTATGATGAAAACTGTAATATACATGATGGGACTACTATGTTTTCTCCTTATAATGATGATAGTTTGGAAGGTCTACTACCTTGTGACCTTTTCTCTGGAGAAGATGAGTATGAAAATGAGGACAAGTATATCTTGGAGCATGATACAAGTGACGAAGACTCCCTTATCCCCAACAAAGAGGTTGATGAGGAGTCCTGGACATTCATGGAAAATCCAGTCTATGACATGAATAAAGAGGAAAATAATGAACCAGAAAATTTTGATGGTTTTGTTGATTTTTCTGTCTATGACATATCTAAAGAAGAGAGCATGGACCATGTGGCCTTGGGAAACTTTTATATGAAAAAGGAGCATGCAGTTTATGCACATTATCAGTCTCATACATATATCAATATCAGTAATGAAGACAAAGAGAACTCAATATCGGAACCTGATATCAGCAATGGGGAATCCATCACATTTAACATAGATGATGGTGATGACTATTGGGATTTTTGTGGATATCTTTTTAAGAATCCTATCTATGCTATACCCAACGAGGGGAGTGTCTATTTAGAGATTTGTGGAAGTCCAATCTACTATAATTCCATAGAGGGAAGCATGAATCTGGAGACCTTGGAAAATCCCAGTATGGAAAAGCAGCATTCAAAACTATTATATGATCATTCAGAGTCATATCATGCAGATCCGCACAAGGGTATCAGTAATGAAGATATGGAGAAGCAATTTTGTGAAAAATGGATATGATGCAGTTATTAGAATATCAATCTCAACTATCATCTTCACATATAGAGTTTTCTCATGACTTGGAGCTGCTTGGGGCTTATACAGTGAATTATCATCCGGTAAGCCTTGATGATCAGTATGATGGTGTAGTCAATCTGCCTCATCATTCCAATTTGTACATCAACCCTATCCAGTCTTGGATAGAAGCAGCCTGCGCAAGCACTTACCAGTTTGGGAGGAAGTTTGACTACATTATTCATGCCTATGATTTCCCATCCATCCCGCCCCTTTTGGATCATCATGCAGGTTTGCATTTTCTGAATAAAGTATCCTTACTTTGGCTGGTAACCAAAGACAAGGAAATTTTTTTTTATGTCAATAAAATGCTTAGGTGGTTACATTGGATTTCTGATTACACTTAACCCTTTTTATATCATGCTTAGAGTAGGAAAATAAGCTCTTTGAAAGAGAGCATTTACTTTCTGCATCTCTATTTTTAGCTATAATAAAACTTTGCTTCTTTTAGTTAGTTATATCTATTTTGTTTAAATAAATCATCTTAATGGTTCATTTGGTTTTCACAAAACTTGTGCTACTGAGGTTTTTCTTGTCAAGTTGAGATGTTTTTACAGGGTATATAAACCAGAGATTCTGGTGTTCTCGTATCCTCTCCTTGCCTTAAAGACCAAATCGAGCATACGTCCCACAGTTGGAGCCAGAATGTTACCACCTAAGTTGTACTTAGTGGTTTTTATCAAGTGAGCCCGGTGAACCAGACAGGGCTAACTTGTTCAGAATTCAAAAAGACATTTGGAAGTACTTCTGGGAAGTGGTTGTTGTACTATATCACATGTTCATACCCCATGAGGGAATTGTAATAAATGTTCTAGCATGATAGTGTCTGTAAAAGACTCAGTCTCTTAGACTTTATTT
>LPNX010907628.1:92125-185785 GCA_001517045.1 Pseudotsuga menziesii
CCCACTGTTTTTCAGTTTTGAGTGATTTTCCATCACTCAGGTCAGAAAGCCCCAAAAATCAATTATTGATTATTTTAAGTAATAAATTGATGAATAATGGAGCAAATCCAAAATCATAAATCAATGGATTCTCAGCCGATTTGATCGAAATCAGTCAGATCTGAAGCAGATTGACTGGATCTGAAAAATCCTTGACTGAAGGAGGTGATCAAATCAGATCCAGAGTTGATCTTGAGCATCCTTTATGAGGAATTTCGCCCTCCCTCTCTCCTCAACACGTTTTTGGCTCAAATGGATGATTTTTGGTGGATTCTTCAGTCAACAGGTTGAGGTGTCAGTCAGATCAGCCTCCCGATTGACAGTTGCACTCAGTTGCACTCAGTGATACTCAGATCTAGCTCAGCTAGACACAGATCAGGAATTGATGGACTCTCCATCAGTTGATTTCACTTGATTCCATGAGTAATTGTGCCCTCCCTGGGCTAGATGGCCTGCAAATTGTATATATCCAGGCACAGCCTCCTCTTCCAAGAGTTAAAACTAGGATTGAGGTGCTGCTGCTATTGTATTGTTGTAAGTCTCATTTGAAATAATAAAATCTTTGGAGGCAATACGGTGTGGTGCCATTGCATGTGTGGATTATTATTGCCATTGTTTTACTGAGGTAACCTGTATCTATGGTCATTTTTTGCTATTTTCTTGTAGATTTGTGGTTAAGATTGGTAATTAGCTTATTAAAATCTTGATAGGAAAGGTGTTGTTCAATAAGTTTATTGACTGTCACTCTCCTTTGATGCATGTTTAGAGATCTAGATTTAGCATGTCCTATAAGCTTATATGCATGTTATCTTGAATCTCTTTGTATGTACTAATCGGATCTCACAAGTTTCTTGGCAAGTTCTTTGATTTCAGCTGAGTTGCAGGTTCATACTTTGGAGAGGATGCTGATCTAGTTTGCTTCTTCATTCTCTTCAAAAAATTTCAAAGGCATATTCCCTCGGCATTCCACCTGAAAGCTCTACCGTGGATCTTCAAGGAAACCAACACTTTTTCTCTCTCTTCCTCCTTTAAAAATTATTAAACTTTCCTCAAACTGGTTACTTTAAAGTTTCTTTTTAAATCTGATCTATCTCATAAATAAAATAATACATAGATATAATTATCAAGATCCCTTCAATTCTCAAGATCTTAGTTTCATTGTGCATATAAAGTTCAAATTCAAGAGATCTAGCTAAAATTGCCTTAGTTTCGCAAGTAGTTTATTGAAAAATTCATAGCTTGCTGTTAAGGTAGTTTCATTTGCTGTTCAATAATTTCAATATTATGCAATATCAGTGCTTTTAATTAGCTGCACAAAAATCAAGCCAAGATCCCAAGGAAATCTTGCTTTCGTTGGTTCCTTTTTTGTCGGTTTAGCTAGTTTAATTTCATTAATTTTTGAGATAAAGTAGGTTGAACCAAAGGTACTCTTAAAGTTCTTTGGGGAATTTGTTATTCTAATTCGCTCACTATAATTTATCATTTCTTACAAAGAAGAAAGGAATCTGCTGTCTAAAAGTGGCTTTTGGAGCGCTCAAATCCCCCCAGGGGTCTCTCTTTTGTCACATAATTTGTAATTTTTTTATATAAAATATAAGATATTGGTTTCATCCTATATAAGGACCAATAAAGCTCTATTTTATCAGTGATTTTATATTGTAACCTCTGTAATAAAATCATCCTTTGAATAGGCTCTTTCGAGCCCATTCCCCATCCCCCTTGGGGGGATTCGCGTCGGTGCCATTTTCGTCTTTTTCTGCTTATTTCCTTTTACTAGAATTGATATGATTTGTAGGGTAGTATATTTTATCTTGTTGTTAATTCCATATTCCATATCTTACTTTCAAAAGTAATCATAATACTTACCGCACGATTTCCCGAGTGACACGAAAGGGGAAAGAGATTCATGGTAGGATTAATCAGAAAACCAGATTTGTATAGTTGTTTTATTTTTTCTATCATTTGTTTATTAGTAGCTTTAAAATTAACCCCTCCTCGATTCCCCGATTGATATCCACTTGGATCAAAAGAGGTTCTTGGAGGCTTTTCTTTTAAACAAGAACACATCTCTTAAAAACTTATTAAAATTTACAAGACTCCAATGTGTATGCTCTACACTTGGCTACGGTTCATTCGATTCATCAAGCTGTATCAAAAGCACTTGGGTGACTAGTATAATTAGGATTCACCCTCCCTAATTAACAAACCATCAGGTGAAAATCCAACATCTCGATCAAACCTTTACGGTGGCAAAATACCCAAAGGAAGCGGGAACCTACTGAAAAGTGACCTCGGGGCACCGATCTCTGTCACACCCTAACAGGCGCGTTATGAACACAGCCCCAGAGACTTCATTTCAGCCCACATATTCCTTGCGGGTAGCCATATAGGCTTTGTTTTGGACATACTCCAAGTACTCTCGGGTATATCTGGAGTCCCCCTTTAGCCTAATTTAATCAATTCATACTTCATTTTTAACTTAAAACAGACCTAGATGCAGTCGCAAAACATTTATTCCAAACACATGCAAGCGCACTGATCTCTTTTGACTCCATTTTTAAGGCACTGGTCTTTTTTGCTTCATATATATATTGTGTATCAACTTTGTGCTTTTGTGTGTATCTTTGTATCTTGTCATCTTGATTGTTTATAGTTAAAATATTCAAACTCCTAAATAACTGATTCAGTTTAACATCACCACACTAAGAAATCATCCTTAGTAACTTAATAGGGTCTACCCCCCTTGGCTTCGTTAGGATTTGAGCCTAAACGGAGGAGTCAAGAACAAGGTGACAGCCTTGAATCGAGACTTGCCCCCAAGGACACACCGAGGGGCTTGAAGATTTCTGCCACGTGATCCAGGTGTGTGAAAAGGTGGCAACACAAAGGATCGCATTAATACAGTGCTGATACCGTCAGGGAGCATTTGACTCCCTGCATTGATAATCGATGTACAAATACAAGTTTGACAACCTGTCGAGGATAATCTGGCCCAGTTCCCTGTTGATCAATTACATATGATCCAGCAACAGATAGCCACAGAACTCAGGTATAGAGAGCTTGCGACTTATAAACAGAACACTCAGCCGAGGAAACAGAATGCAGAGCTCACTGCAGGCTTTCACAAACAGACAAAAGAGTTAAGGGTACATGAATAAAGAGAAGAGGATCTCAGTTAGGTCCTGCAGAACATCTCATTGGAGTTACCCTAGTGTAACATAGAGTTTTCCTTACCTCTAATGCAGAAGGTAAGAAGAATTGCAGACAGAGCAAAGCATCTGGAAGAAACAATGGTCAAGATGGAGGAAGACCACAGAGCGCAGATTGCCGAGCTTGAGGCTTGAGCACCAGGGACACCTTAGGCAGACAAGGAAGAAAGGGTAGAGGCCTTTAGACTCACTTCAACATAGATGAAGAGTCGTATAGATGACGCACATTCATTACTAGCTGATGCGATCAAGACATGGTCAGAGCTAGATGAGCTCCCAGATAGACTGGAATTGCAGCAGAGTATCCAGAACATAGAGAAGACCACAACAGAAATAATGAAAGAAGTCAAGATCTTAGGAGCTCTTGCAAAGATGAAGAATACGACAAAGATGAACCATTTGCAACAGGAAGCGTAGCGGTTAAGAGAAAAAGAGATATAGTTTAATAACCTGCTTCAACCATATCAGGAACAAATCACAGAGCTGGTCGATGCGGTTGAGCATAAGGTTAAGGAGTTCACTACAAGAAAAAGTGATATTGATGATACAAAAGACTCCGTCATTAGTCAATCTATGCTTGAAATGGCACAAGAGTATGTCGAGGTTATGAATAAAGAAGTCACAGGACTTCGCGAGAGACTTAAAAAGACTTCGCAAGAAGCCAAGGAGAAGCTACAGCAAGAGAAACCAGATGTTAGTGGCTCAGGGACTTGCCACAATTAAGTGTTAGGGGACTGTTGGAGCAGGGCCCCATAGCTACAGGAAAAGATTCTATATCAAAAGAAGAAGTCAAAGGAAATAGTACCCGAGCGGCCGAGAAGAGAGAACTCAACCACTGCACTTAAGGCAGCGGTGAAGACAGGAGGGCTCAGCTACCCACATAAAGGAAAAGGAGCAATGAGCCGAGGTATTGAAGACAAAGGATAGAAGAGGACTACAGAGGAAGCAGTGCCCATACCCACAATCAGCGTCGAGAATCATGGAAGACTGCAGGAAGCTGTGGTGTGATGGTAAGCGATAGCCCATGGTACAGATGCACCGACTGTCACAGTTAGGGTTTTTGGGTTACTGTTGGGAAAGGCCCACAGTGTTGTAACAGGGTGAGACCTTTAGACCTCCTATATAAGCATGTATTTTGTATTGTAAAAGGTTAGATAGTTGGGTATCTATTCAGACAATTATCTAGCTAGTCAGAGAGTCAGATAGTCTGTTAGCTCATAATAAGTTGTATTGTAAGACATTGAGAGAGAGTCAAGCTCTGGTTTTGTTATTTATTTTGTAGTTATCTTACTATAACCAATAGTTGGCTCCTTTAGCATGAATGTAACAATCCGCAGGGATTGAAAAATCCGCATGGATTGAGAGAGAGAGGAAGAGTATATTGTAAGAAGGCAATATAAGAAGAAGAGATCTAGGAGAGAAGGGCTCTCGGTTGTGTGTGTGGAGTTTCCCAGAAGATCTCAGGCTGCATAATAAGTTGCAATGGAACTCTGTTTACTCTCTCAAGATATAATATAAAAACTAGTTCCCATGGACGTAGCTTCCCCCCTGGAAGTGAACCACGTAAAACCCATGTGTTGTGCGACTGTTCATGTGATTGTGTTTTACCTGTTTGCTATCTGTTATCTGTTACATGAATGTTGCTTATCAGTTGATGAATGTATGTATGTTATGCTTTAGTTTATAGCACATAGAAGGTTAACCGCAAGTTGAATGTATCAAGTAGCCTGTATATGAGTTTATCAGTGCTTGATTCATGATAGTTGACAGTTACAGTGCTAAGTGACTCCAGTATATGAGTTCCACGACTTCATTGTAGTTGATGTTAGCGTGTTAAATTGTAGAGGTCTGAGTGAAGTGGTTTAACACCCTGGTGAAGGTTAACAAAGTTATTAGACCCAGGAGGGAGGTCGCAGGACCTTGAGAGTTGATACGCATATTGAGCCTCATTATAGGACATATTACAGAGTAGAAAGGCGATATCGCATCATCTAGGGAGCTACGGTGTGAGATATTGTAGGGAAGGAGATCAGCAGAAGAGTAAGTTTGCGTATTGCCATAGAAGCTGCGATGCGATAAGAGTCCGCTCCCTATCAGCGCCAGCTAGAAGGAGAGATCATTCTCACAGAGAGATCCCGCTGGATAAGAAGAGTCACAAGACCCTAGGATGCTATAGAACCCTGTTGAAGACACCTGAGTCTTCAGCCACCCCATCTAATATCACTTCGGGTGCGACTTCAGGCCACTCTGCGGTCTGTCGCCGAAAGGGAAAGTGAGCTAGGGGTTTTGTTGGTACAGTAAAGTAAACCTAGGTCTGCCCAGTCAGAACCAACAATTCTTCTCATGAATGAATCCCATGGTCCTGGGAGGCCATTCAAGGTGGCTATCACCACTTTTTCATTCTCCACTTCTTCTTCTACTGCTTCATGTTGTTCTGCATTCTGGATCTTCACATTCTTCAACTATTTTCTCAAAGCCATCTTTCGATTTATGTTATTATCTTCAAATAGCTGGATCAAGGAATAAAACATCTTTGGTGTCTTTAGGGAAGACACTTGTGGTACAAGTTGATCTGTGATTGAATCAACATTTATCTTCTTGGCCTTGATCAAGTTCTTCTTGTGTAAGGCTTTGAGCCTCATCTCCCTCTAGAACTGGAACCTCTCTACTCATGTAGGTGTCCAATTCATTTTCTTCAGAGAGATCAAATAATTCCATGCTTGGAAGTTATCAACATCATCAATCTCATCAACAAGTTGATGTTATAGATCACTTTGAAATGAGAACCTCAAATTCAAATAGCAAAAGATTAGATCTTACCGATTTGAGGTGTCCATCCTATTTTCGGAGCTGGCTGATCTAGGCTTGTCAGAGAAAACCTAATTTTAAAAACTTGGAATCTTTTAGATCTGAATAGATAGAAAGATAGATATCTTCAAATGGAGCTGTCCAATGTACTCATTTTTTGAAAACAGTGGAGGGAAGCTCCAGGAACAGGAAGCCCTAGTTTTCCAATTTCTTCTGCAGAAATTCCTGTCACTGTCTCTATGATATATCTAAAATTAGTGCTCCTCTATGTTTGGAATTTCTCACTGAGGTATCCTCGCATATCCCTGATCCAAAACCATTGGTTTCATCAAAATTGGTTTCCCCAATTGGGATTTATGATCATTTTACCAAGGTGACCTGTTACAGGATTGTTCAGAACAATGAAGTTGTACAGAATGCCACGTGTCACTGGTTCATCTTCTGTGTCTAATATTTAGATCATAGAAATTTCTATCCATGGTATTTCTGGAACATCATCAGGAATTCCATTTGGAATTCTGTATCCCAAGATATAGAAATTGTCCCTACGTGTCCTGTTTAGGGATGAATTCTGGAAGAGGCTGGAACCCTAACTTGGAGGGATCATATCTCCAATAATATAGAGAATATGAGGTGGAATTTTGGACATAGTGTACAGTAGGATTGTATATTTGGGCTCTAAAATTTTCAACTCCTGATCCTGTGCCAATCTCTGAATATAGAGAAAGTACCAAAACTTAGCAGTTTTAGTATTTAGGGTTTTTCTAGCTTGGGGTCAAACTAGGGTTTGACTTTCCCAGAGTTTCACCCAACCAAATTTCTTGATCCAGGTCACTAGAATTCAATTTTGATGAGGAGAAAAATCCTATTCCAGGCTCACTCATAAATTCCTCTTATGTAGAAAGCCCTAATTTTCCACACCAAAACTGAAAATGCTCGGAATCGAATTCCGCTTCGACAGAAAGATGCGCCCTTCATTGGAGAGTCAGTCTAGCCTTCTTTTGCTGATAGATTGTGGATAGAGACCCAAAAAGTAAGAATCTATAGCTTCTGCAGTTGCACAATGTCTTCTTTCAGGGTGGCTCTGATACCATGTTAAATTTTCATATGCTAAGCTAGATCATTAGTATTTCATTTCAAATTCATAACAAAAGCATATAAACAGGATCACTGAAAGATAGACAAGCACAACCATACAAAAGGAACACAAAGATTTATCTTGGGAAAAACCTAAAGGGAAAAACCCAGAAAAATCTTCCTCAATATAGATGCCCCAAAAAGATAAAAGGTAAAACCAACGAGGAGATCAAATCCTGATCCTCCTCCTTCTCCAGCTACTCTTCTCTTCTCCACTAATGCGCTACACAAGTGAGAGTGTGCGTTCCAAATGAGGAGAACTACACCTCTATTTATATTCATCCGTTCACTTAAGTTAACTCATCTGTCATGTAGGCTCAAGTTAATCATGTAGGCTCAAGTTACACATGTAGGCTCAAGTAACCACACTTGGGTGATAATGACCCACCTTTACAATTAGAGGGGACTGCCTCATGACTCTTTATTAGTTCTTCTGATTAGGAGCATCGGGGTACAAAGTAATACAAGTGGTTCTCCCGGTAGGACTATCAGGGACCACAAATAAATACATATGGAATATTCTTCGAAGTTACAATATTTCAACAACAGAACCTTCTTGTTGTTTTAGAAGTGGCACGGTATGAGTGGTAGAGCTTGAGCTTACATGGGTACCCTAGTTAGCGCCTTATCTGGAGTTGGTGCCCATGCTGATGTTTTGTCCTTTAGGGTGTGGGGGTCTGTTGTATAGTACTTTGATGACATTTCACAAGAGCCTCATACTCCTATTGATATTTTGCTGGCCTATTTCCCTTAGGACTCCTGTATGTCAAGTTGTAATTGCATTATCATGAGATTTTCCTGCCTTATTGAGCTTTATGTTGGCTTCCCTGACATTATGTTTCAGCCATATAGCTAGAGCTTGTCTCATGTCTAGCCATGCAGAGCCATTTTATATATCCTTTGCATCTTGATTCCTTTTCTACCGGGAGGGGATTTTCCTGCAAGTGTCGATATCCTACACATGTGACCTTGCATTGAGCATAGGTATGTTCCACTTCTTGGAACTAGTTTGTTTGCCCCTATGACACTCGTATCCTCCTAGTTTGTAACTGTAAAGCAGTTTTATTCTTTTTCAAGCTTTTTAAATATTTGAAAAATTCCAAAAAAATAAAAACAAACAAAAAGCCGAACAAGGAAAGATGTTATCTTTGGTAGCTGTCAAGTCGTGTCACCTTTGAACAGAGCACTGTATATCAAATCCATTGGTTGGGTTTATAGTTTGAATTTAGGAGCTGTACTCATTTATCTGAGTTTATATCCACCGACTGGTTAAGATTCTAGTCCCCATGGAGCCTTTGTCGATGCCTCCTGTGTCCCCGAGATGTCCCAGTTTGTATATCGAGTCTGTGTTGCCTTTATTCAGTCACCATATGCCGTTATGCTCTTGTTCGAAGGAAGTTGAAACCTGAGTCAGACATTCCTCAGTTATCTTGACTTTGCATGTCGGCCATTCCCGGTACAGTTACTGGTTTGTGCACCTTATGATCGAGTCCTTCCACATTATACAGCTTTGTTGAGTACCTCATGTTGGATGATGGGGGATGCCTTAATGCCCTCCTTGCAGTGTATTTCATCCCATCGACTTCAGATCATTTATTCTGGGATTGGAATCTAGAGTCATTTTGAGTGCCTTGAGACTTGCAGTCATCAGTGGCAGGTTCTCTCGCCATCGACAGTCTTTGGGAATACATCAATGGCCCCTAATTGATGGATCCTCTCAAGTGTTTGACCTCAACACATTTATTCACACTTGTTAGTTTGCACTCTAGTACCTTGATTCCCACTTTCATTATCGGTGGGTGATGTTGCATTTGTTAATGGTATACATCAATGACTGGTAATCAGACGACGGACTACTATGTTCGACCTCAACACTTCTATTCACATTGTAGGACATGTAATCGTAGCGGTTTGTGTAGAAGACCTTCCATATTGGTGGCATCTCTTTTATGCTACCTCCTTGATCGTGGCAGTGTTCATGAGATTTCAGCTCTCATGACTTGATTCTAGTATATGTCATACATTTCCAGTTTTGATGGAGATCTTGATCCATTATATATCTTCAGCCATTATGGAGATCATGGTCCTTTGTATATCTTCATCAAAAATATTCTGATCTATGCATATTGTACATGGTGACGACCACTTATGTGATATCTTGTATCATGCCTATTCATGGCCATTGTACTCTTATGTATCCGGGACTGTTATATGTATTTGCAGTATATGCAGAGTTCTATCATTGTACTATGTTGATTGGGTGGCCAATATTGCATTTGGGATCCTTCATCACTCCACTTCTGGGATGGACTTATAATGTATTTCGGCCATCGTATGACCCCTCTGACCTCACACATTAGGGGGCATCTGTTATAGCTGATTTTACCACTCCAGGTGAATCACACTTGTATGGCCTTCCGCTGTCCTGCTACAGACTCCTTAAACCCCTTGGACCATTTTTTGTCCTTTGATGTTTCCTTGATCATCCCTATAAACATGTGTAAATTCATATATGTGACTTTTAAACCCTTAATCGTGTATATACGCGGGTTTGACCACTAAAACTGCATACATCGGGATGTGTACAAAATCCAAATACTTTTGGAGTTTTCCTTGACATGGATCTGACTCACTTGACTCCTAGCCTTCCATATGCCTGGAGATCACTTGGATTCGACCTTTCATTACCCCTTTGAAAAGCTATATAAGGAACTCTATGGTACATTGAAGGCATATGAGAGAATTGAAAGCAAAGAAACTATAGTCCATTGTTGCCAGAACTTATGCTTGAGTCTGCATCCCTTTGTCTCTTGGAGCACTTTTGTGTTCTTCCTAAGCTTGCCTTTTTCTTGTGAGCTTGCTATCGAGAGATGGAGGATTGAGGTGGTGGAGGGCCAATCGGGGGATTCATTTTCTCTGATTCGCATATGTGCCGACATAGGTTGTATCCATTGCAATCTCTGCTTTTATATTAATAGAAATATCTTTTCCTCTCCAATAATGTATGTTTGAATGAATATTTTATCCATGGGATGATTTCAAATGCTTATACATTGTTGATTATATATGCTAGAATAGATCTAACACCAATATATATAGTATGCTTCTATTGTTTACTTGTTGTTGAGAAAGTAATCTATCAATTCAAGCTGAAGTTGGAAAGCTCAACGGGGATCTACTTCAACCATCTAGAATAAGGTATGAGGTCTGATCCTTTAGTGTTAGATATTTAATTTCTATTGCATATTGGAAAGGATTGATTTTTGGAGTCAAGCTATCTGTTGTGGTACCCTAAGCCATAGGAATTTCTCTTCGTAACAGTCGGTGTTTTCATTTTTTGTAAAGTTAATTGATGGTTTTTTGGGGGTTAAACGTGAGTCTCAACAAAGGTAGGCGATCCCCTCCACTTTATGTAAAGTCGGTCCCTTGCAAACCACTATAAGTTGATTTTAATGTTCATTCATTAAATGTTTTGTGTTGACTGAGTCGAGGAGGTTAAGTGTAGGTCTTTATTAAAGGCAGGCGATCTCCTCACTTATGTAATGAAGTTGGTATCTAGTTGACTATTGTAAGATAAGTCTGAGTCAGTCCAAAGTATTTGATCATCATGCACACGAGCATGCATCACACAATCTTACAGGTATTTTAAAAATATGACAATCACATTCAAGCCAATATCATACACCTACACAGTAAAGCGCTCCAACAAGACATGATGACAATGTACCCCTCATTATCAAAATTCTGAAATTGTTCTTGGGTGTGACCTGGGAAAGCCAGACGACAGAGAAATGGCATAGAAATTCAAAGAGACAAAAGGCCCCGCATGCCTGAACCGATGGAGGTGTCGGTCAAATGAGCCAGGGTGATGCTTTAAACCAAAAGACCTCATTGCGGAAGAAGATGGTTGCCCTCCATTGTGATAGGATGAGACTTCGATGGACTACTTCCATATTGAAGATGGAGGCTAAAGAGTAACTAGTCACAGTAAGAGACTTGTACATGTTTGTTTTCCTATAAAGCTGGAGGTTGTTGCTGCTGAGTTACCTATGCAGACCGGTATGCATGGTTGATGCATAGTGAGGACTACTTATGTAGTAGCAGAGACCCAGGATGTTGATGCGTATTTATTTGTTCTCTTCGGAAGGAAGAAACATTTTGTTTGTGGGCGAGATGTATAGGGGGGAACTTGACCTCTTAAATGTCATCATAATTTTATAATTACATAGTTTAAAGAGATACTAAAAAAAGAGTAGTTGGAGCGGGTACAACCGCTCCAACCTATATCATAATGTATAAATAAGCATCAAAGACGAATACAAAGGTGGTTTTGACATCCCTTCCCAATACTTGTCTTTGATGGCTATGTATAAGCATGTAAAGTATGCTTGAATGTGAGGTGAAATCCTAGCTTTCAACAGCCCTCTCCCTCATCTTTTCAAGGCCCTATGACTTCATTGTGCATTGATTTTATAAACTAGGGTTTTTCTTAGTTTCCTTCAATGCAACGCTAGCATTGGTGGGTCAATGCATGAAAAACCTCAATCATTCCTGTGTTGGTAGGGTTCCCATATGATCCTTGTGTAGGCAGACTTGTAGGAGCCAATAACATGAAATTTTGCTGCTTCACTTGTTTTTTCGCTCTCGGTCCGAAAGTCACCAAGTGTCCTTGAACGACATTTTTATGCAACTTTCAACTGGACATAACTCAGAAATCGGAGGTCGAATCGAAGAACTGTCTACTTTGTTGGTCTCTTAGAATGTGATTACCTCTAGGTGTCCCTCTCCCTTGATTTTTCAAGGCCCAGTGACGTCATTATGCTTTGATTTTGTAAACTAGGGTTTTGCTTTGTTTCCTTCAATGCAACTCTAGCATTAGTGGGTAAAATATGCAAAAACCTCAACCGTTACTGTGTTGGTAGGGTTCCCATATCGACCTTTCCCATACAAACATACAGGATCCAACGACATGCAATTTTTCTGCTCCATTTGTTTTTTCTCTCCCGAAACGAAAGTCACCAAGTGTCCTTGAACGACATTTTCATGTGACTTTCAACTTGACATAAATTGGATACCAGAGGTAAGATCAAAGAAACGTCGACTCCGTTGGTCTCCTAATATGTGATTACCTATAGGTGGCCATCTCCCTCATGTTTTCATGGCCCATTGGATTCATTGTGCATTGATTTCATAAAGTAGGGTTTTTTTGAGTTTCCTTCAATGCAACTCTTGCATTGGTGGGTCAAGTCTACAAAACCCTCGACTGTGCCTATGTTGGTAGGTTCCCATATAATCCTAGAGATCAAAGGATATATTATTCTTGTAACAAAGTATAAGCCAACAACCCACATAATAAAATTAGGGTTTACAAATTGAGACATGGAACTACAAACTAGGGTTTTATGACCTCTTTAGGTTTGAAGATCAAATTAGATTGGTTAGTATCATTTAAGTAGAAACCAAAAGGAAATATACCTAGGCTATGCACATACATGAAATAAAATGAATAGGGTTGAACATGGATCACAAGTGGAATTTTACATCCATGCATGACTTATAAGTAGAAACACATGTACATGAATAACAAGAAAAACCAACTAAGGTTTATATGACCTCTTTAGGTTTATATCATTAGACTAGTTTTATGACCTATTTACAAGTTATGATATGGAACTAGGGTTTTATGACCTCTTTACAATTTATGAGATGGAACTAGAAACACATGTACATGTAAAAATTGAAAATAAACTAGGGTTTCATGAACTACAAATTGCATGTTATAACTAGGGTTGAGAAGTTACGAGATGAAACTAGGTTTTGATGACCTCTTTACGCTCGAAGATCAAATTAGATTGGTTAGTATCATTTACGTAGAAACCAAAAGGCCATATAATTATTCTATGCTCATACATGAAACAAAATGAATAGGGTTGAACATGGATCACAAGTGGAAGTTCACATGCATGCATGACTTAAAAGTATAAACACATGTACATGAATAACAAGCAAAACCAACTAAGGTTTATATGACCTCTTTAGGTGTATATCATTAGATTGGTTTTATGACCTATTTACAAGTTATGAGATGGAACTAGGGTTTTATGACCTCTTTATAAGTTATGCGATGGAACTAGAAACACATGTACATGTACAAATTGAAAACCAACTAGGGTTTCATGAACTATGAATTGCATGATATAACTAGGGTTGAGAAGTTATGAGATGGAACTAGGATTTTATGACCTCTTTAGGTTTGAAGATAAAATTAGATTGGTTAATATAATTTAAGTATAAACCAAAAGTCCATATATCTAGTCTATGCACATACATGAAACAAAATGAATAGGGTTGAACATGGATCACAAGTGGAAGTTCACATGCATGCATGACTTAGAAGTAGAAACACATGTACAAGAATAACAAGCAAAACAAACTAAGGTTTATATGACCTTTTTAGGTTTATATCATTAGATTGGTTTTATGACCTATTTACAAGTTGTGAGATGGAACTAGGGTTTTATGACCTCTTTACAAGTTGTGAGATGGAACTAGAAACACATGTACATGTACAAATTGAAAACTAACTATGGTTTCATGAACTACAAAATGCATGCTATAACTAGGGTTGAGAAGTTATGAGATGGAACTAGGGTTTTATGACCATATACATAGACTATGCACATACATGAAACAAAATTAATATGGAATAATTAAGATACTTATGTCAATAATTTAATACCATTGTCAATTGAAATAATTAGTATAGAGTTTAGAATTGTATGTGTTTTGTAACATGTTTCAAGCACCAATGTATGATATTCAATGGACTTATGATTTACCCTTTATGTCCAATCAATGCACCTTCATAATAAGCAATAAGAATTTTAACAAAGTTCCGATTTTTTTTAAAAAGCAACAGTAAATAAATGATTTAAACTCAGAATTTGTAGTTTTAGGTAAAGATGGTAGGGTAAGGTTCTAGGGTAGTCTAGGATGGTGTACATGGTATGGTTATGATGTTATGATATTAGTGTATGGTATGATGTTAGTATGGTATGGTATGGTATGATGTTATGATGTTATGATGTTAGTGTATGGAATTTAGGTAGTGTATGGTATGGTTATGATGTTAAAAAGTTGATCATAGCCCTACATGCATTTATTAATTGAACCATGATCTTGGTATTTCATTAAGGATGGATTTCTAAAGTTATATATATTTTTGATTTTCATAGATACAAGTCATTTGTCTTGGTCTTGTATGAAGTTTTGATTATGTTTGTAGGATGTCTTTGTTGGAGACATTTACCACCATACAGACTCATTTTGGTCAATTTGTCCTAGTTAAACCACTATCCTAAGTATTATTGGCTTAATTAACATCAGTGGAGCATTGAATGTCATCAGCCAGATCACATCCATGCCTACCTTCAGTCAAAGAGGCTAACTTAGCTTTCTCCTACATTCGGGGAGGCTAACTGCAACACTTCAGGGGTGATCTGAGTGATATTAATGCACCTAATTGCTAAGTGATGGTTACAATCAGTTAAACAGGGTAGTGAAGGTGTCTCCCTTCATTAAATTGATTATTTAATGATTATTTAATGAACTGGAGTCAACAGGTTTTCCTCCAACCACTTATGATGTTCAATTACACTTCAGTTAACCTCATCGGGGTTCATTAGAGTCATTGAAGTGCTACCACTTGATGGTTGGATTGTTGTGACATGTGTCTGATCTCTTTCAGTTAAGATTTGGTCATTTATTGCACTTTGACTTCAGTTGAGTCAATTAGGGTTTTGATCAGTGGTTAACTTGAGTGTTGACTATGGCTTACATTCAGTTAAGCTAGACTCACTCATTCAACTCAAATGACCTCCTTAGGAATTTGAATTGCTTCTCATTCATGCTTGTACCATGACATTGTAATGTAATTATTCATTCTTTATTGAATATACCATAGCCTGATTTGCACCATTTCATGAGTTATTTGTTAACTAATATTTGATGATACTATTGTTTGGTCCCTATATCACTATGCAAGATTAATATGGTATCAGAGCTCACAGTGGGATGAAGCTCTATCTCTCAAAAATAAGTTTTTTGATAGATTTATGCATGAAAATTGAGAAATAGCTCAAAAATCCAGCACTACACCAGAAGCCAAGGATTTAACACTTAATACCCCAAGTAAATAACTTGTTGATCAAGATTACTTGATTGACTATGCTGGGTGTGTTGAAAGCCTAAAATGTGCAGGCTGTCTGACCATACATTACCCTTTTTGTTGTGATTTTCAAGTTTCCTACATGTGAAGCATTCGCTCCGGCAGATCTAGATGGCCTCCTTAGTAGATATTTTGACTCCATACAATTTCCACTCATGGAAAGTAGACATGGAGATTCAACTATGCTCTAGAGGACTCTATAGAGTCACCATGGAAAATGAAGATGAGCCTGGTTCTGCAATAGGGAAATCAATATTCTTGAACAAGAAGGATGAAATACTCAGGTTCTTATGCCTCTCTATTTGTCGGGATCTCCTTTTCCATCTTACAAGATTGAAGACTCCAAAACAAATTTGGGACAAATTGGAAGACCGATATGGAAATAAGGATGATTTGAGACTTTACTAGCTTGAAAATGAATTAATGTCTCTCTATCCCTCCAATTTCAATACCATGAATGAATTTTTCACAAAGTTCAAGCACAGAGTCTTATTCTTGAAGAAATGCAAAGTGGAGAAGGTGGATGATCAGCTCATCCTTTCCATACTCTCCAAACTTGAAGTTGATTATTCATTTTTTGTCTCTACATTCCATGCAGGGAAGCTCACAACCCCTGGATGGAATATGCCTACACTCTATGCCTTCATTGAGTCCCTAACAAGTGAACATGATAAGCTTGTCCATATGGGGATCATCAGATCCTCCCATGATCAAGCCCTCCATATCTTAGGGCCAAAATATATGAAGGTTAAAGTAAAGTAGCAGAGGAATCCAAAAACTAAATTAGAAGCTCCTAAGCCTAGATTTGAAAACCAACAACATGATGAGTCTTCTAGCTCAAGGAAGAACAAAGAAAAAGGGCACCATGGAAAGGAAAAAGTCAATTGTTCATACTGCGGGAAGGGCTTCCACCCTGAACATGCCTGCATGAAGAAGAAGCTTAATGAAGCAACCTCTCTCCTTGAGAGAAATCACATCAATATTCCGGAAAGCTTTAGGAGGAGAGATCAGTAATATTGGGAACCACAGCATGAAAAAGGTCATGCCCTCATGGCAAGCACTTCGAATTCCAAAGAACTATTGATTGATTCTGGAGCTTCGAACCACATGATGGATAAAAGAGACTCATTTTCATCCTTGGAAACTGGAAAATCCATCCCCATCCACATGGGATATGACTCCACCATGATTTCAGAAGGACAAGGTACGGTTGATCTTGAGAATGGCTATTTTTCAAATGTTTTATATGTACCATCTCTGGCATCAAATCTCCTTAGCGTATATTATATGACACATACAAGAGTGCCTAAGAGAGTTTATTTCAGCCCAAATTATGTTGAGATAATAGAACTTGCATCCAGGAAACTCATTGCTAAAGGTATTGCAAACCATTATGTAAGAGCCTATGAGTTCTCTCACTTTGTTGTGGAGGCAAAGGCTACCGCTCTGCTAACTCATGGAAATGAAGTTGGTAGGCTATGGAATGAAAGGTTTGGCCATCTAAATTTAAAATATTTATAGAAATTATAGAAAAAATCCATGGTTGAAGGCATCCCAGTCATCAAGGAAACCACTGGAATTTGCAAGGGTTGTGTGGCTGGAAAGCACCCTAAGCACAAGTTCAATCGGGGGAAGGAAAACCGAGCTACATGCATACTAGGGCTGATAAATTCTGATATAAGAGTTCTGATATCTTTCACATCCCTAAATGGATTAAGGTATCTTTTGAATTTTATTTATAATTTTTCAAGGTACAAATGGGTCTTCATCCTCAAAAAGAAGTCTAAAGTATGTGAAAATGTTTCTGAATTGAAGGCCTTGATCGAAAATGCCTCTGGAATTAAGATCAAGATCTTGAGATCTGATAATGGTGGGGAGTATGTCAGTAATGAGTTGCTGCACATATGCTCCCAAAATGGTATTCAGGTCCAACATTCAATTCCCTACACTCCCCAGCAGAACGGAGTAGTAGAAAGGAAGAATCGGTCTCTCAAGGAGATGACCACCTGTATGTTGGAATCTAAGAAGTTGGCTACAAATTTGTGGGGTGAAGCCATGCATGCTGCAGCATACATTTAGAACAGGGTTCTACACTCATCTATTAAAGGGAAGACCCCTTTGGAAGCATACTTTGGACACAAGCCGGATTTGTCGAACCTACGGGTGTTTGGGTCCATTGCATGGGCCCGAATTCCACTTGATAAAAGAAGGGCTTTGCAACCGTGAAGCATTGAATGCATGTTTATTGGGTATCCTGATGAATCAAAAGGTTTCAAGATGATGGATATCAAAACAAAATAGATCATCATCGAGAGAAGTGTCAATTTCGATGAGCCTCTTCAGGAGGTGGAACTAGTGAAGGAGAAAACTACTGAATTTATTTCCTATTCTACTGAATATTTGGATGATGAAATTGGGGGTGATGACCCTGATTTGGATCCTTTGATTTCTGATATCAGTGTGCATCAAAAATCAGATGCTGAATCATAACCTGAAGTACAAAATCATCTTCCCACATTGGCCCGACAAACACTCTCCTCCGCAGGAGATAACATTGGAAATTTGGATTATCCAAGGAGAACTCGGTCTAATTTCCAAAGAGAAGGTATTGCGCTCTATTTTCCTGATAATTTTCTGTCAAAAAATTTCTATTTGATGATTATTTAAGACCCAAAATCCTACTACCATGCTCAGAAGGATCCAAGATGGAAATTTGCCATGGATGAAGAGATGAACTCTCTTCAGAAAAACACTACTTGGGAGCTAGTTTCTCTTCCTCCGGGAAGGAAATTGGTTCAATGCAAGTGTGTGTTTCAGAAAAAGGTTGCTGATGATGGAAGAACCTAAAAATATAAGGAAAGGCTAGTGGAAAAAGGTTTCTCTCAGGTCCAAGATGTGGACTACCATGAGACCTTTGCACCAGTTGCAAAAATGGACTCCATCCGCCTAGTTTTGGCAATTTCAGCATCTAAGCATTGCGAATTGCATCAAATGGATGTTAATCCAGCATTTATGCATGGAGATATTCATGAGGAGATATACATGAAGTATAATAAGGGATACATCACTGATCCATCTTTGGTTTGCAAGCTAAAAAAGTCACTATACGAGTTAAAACAGGCCCCAAGAGAGTGGTATTCCAAGATGGATGCCTTCCTTCTCTTGCAAAACTTCCAAAGGTGTAGATCAGATACAAATGTGTATTTACAGTAGTATGATGGTGATTTAATTAGAATTTTTTTATATGTTGATGAATTACTGATCACAGATAGCACAATTGCTTCCATTTCAGCCATCAAAACTGCTCTCCACAATGCCTTTGAAATGAGTGATTTGGGGCTCCTAAAACAATTTTTGGGGCTCGAAATTGAGAAAAATTCTGATGGGATAATGGTCACTCAGTCCAAATAAATCTCATACCTATTAGTAAAGTTTAACATGGCTGAATGTAGTCCTGTACCATTCCCTTTCCTTTCAGGTATCAGCCTTGAAGAAGGGAAAAGCACACCTCCCATGGACTGCACTATCTATTGACAGCTGATTGGTAGCTTGTTGTACTTGACACATTCTCGGCATGATATATATTATTTCATGAATGATCTATCAAGATAAATGCAGCAGCCTCATGATATTCATTGAAAGGAATCCAAGAGGATCCTCCAGTATATTCAGGGAACCAGGACCTACAACATTCACTATGCTACAGACTCCGAGCTAAATCCGGTTGGATACACAGATTCTGATTGGGTGGGTGATTCTATTGATTAGAATTATAATTCTAGATATGTATTCATGTTTGGTGGTGGCCCCATTTTCTGGTCTAGAAAAAAACAGGCTTCCATAGCACTATATTTAGCAAAGGCCGAGTATCGAGGAGAAGTGAATGCTTGCATCCAAGTAGTTTGGTTGCAAGGAATTCTTTTAGAGTTTGATATTTGTAGTGCTTTGCCCATTGTCCTATTTTATAACAATCAAAGTGCTATTAAGATATCCACAGATCTAGTTACCAGGAAGATGACCAAGCATGTAGAGATCCACATGCACTACATCAGGGACCTAGTGCATGACAGGACCATCATTTTGCAATACTACTTGACTGATGAGCAGATTTCAGACATCTTCACCAAGAGATTTTCATAAAAGAAGTTCACTTATCTCCATTCACTATTGGGGGTGAGTTCATCAGGGTGATTCAGACTAATTTCAGTGTTCAGCTTGAGGGGGGGTTTTCCCACTGGGTTTTCCCTCTTTTCCTCACTTACTTTGTTTTTGAGCATTGTTTCAGTTTCAGCATTGTACAGGGTGACCTATGGCCTTAGTTGCCGGGACCCTAGCATTTTTATGCATTTATGTTTTCTAACTCCTCCTGAGTATAGCTTAAGGGGGGGTGTTGGAGACATTGACCACCATACACACTCATTTTGTTCAATTTGGCCTAGTTAAACCATTATCCTAAGTATTATTGGCTTAATTAACATCAGTGGAGCATTAAATGTCATCATCTAGATCACATCCATGCCTACCTTTAGTCAAGGAGGATAACTTATCCTTCTCCTACATTCGGGGAGGCTAACTGGAGAACTCCGAGGCTGATCTGAGTGATATTAATGCACCTAATAGATAACTGATGGTTACAATCAGTTAAACAAGGAAATGAAGGAACCTACCTTCATTAAATTGATTATTTAATGATTATTTAATGAACTGGAGTCAACAGGGGTGCCTCTAATGACTTTTGATGTTTAGTTACACTTCAGTTAACCTCATCGGGGTTCATTGGAGTCATTGAAGCACTACCACTTGATGGTTGGCTTGCTGTGCCATGTGTCTGATCTCTTTCAGTTGAGACTTAGTCATTTATTGCAATCCTACTTCAGTTAGGGTTTAGTTGATTCAATTAGGGTTTTGATCAGTGGTTAACTTGAGTGTTGATTGTGGCTTACATTTAGTTAAGCTAGACTCACTCATTCAATTCGAATGACCTCCTTAGGAATTCAAATTGCTTCTCATTCATGGTTGTAGCATAACATTGTAATGTAATTATTCATTCTTTATTGAATATATAGAGCTACTACTCATTCCGTAGCCCGATTTACACCATTTCATGAGTTATTTGTTAATTAATCTTTGATGAGACTATTGTTTGGTCCCTAGATCACTGTGAAATATTAATAAGAACAACTTATGATGTGGTGTCTAGTGATTATCTCCCATGGTGTTGATCTAGTGATTTTCTCCGATGGATTAGTTAATCCTCACTTGATCTTAGTTGGAGGAGTCATAAATTCTTCCTTGAAGTATTGGAGATCTTCAAATAGTTAGAAGGATATGTCATGATAAGGTCTATAATATCATAATATCACATAGGTGAGCCACACATTATCATTTTAAACATATATCTGAAAGGCATATAATAAATAACATGTTCCAAAATCAAGTCAACCATATATATAAATATTGACCTCGATTTATATTATATGTACATATAATGTTTTAAAAATTGGCATGCCATAGTCATAATACAAAATAGTGGATCAAATTGTACATATGTGTGTACACAAACAAAACTTTACATGTATGTATCCCCCCTATACATTAATTCTATTTATCCACGCTTTCACTTCCATTTTCAATGCCTTGTGAGAAGTATTTCTTTCTTTTCTGACTACTTAGTGGTGATCCCCAACGCTGAACAAGAGGGACAGATCTCATTTGGGGAGATTGCAAACAAACCAAAATTTGTAAGTTAGTTTACCAACCTATAAAAATTCTATGTACATTTTTTCAAATTCCAGACCAATATAGCACTTATACTTACTCTCCATGAGTAATATATGGTGGTTCATGGTGTAAGTGATGGTGCCTCATTGCAGCGACCCCAATTGGGTGCTCTTCAAGGCCCACTTGCTCACTATCAAGCTGCATAAAATAATATATATGTTAGTGTTAGCAAATCAATGGGTGCATGAAAAACATACTTGCATGTACAAATACAACTATATTACATGGAGGGACAATGAATTTTTCAAAGAAAGAAAGACATACATGTACCTTGGGGGGGGATAGGTGGGTGAGTGACGACCCCAATTGGGTGCTCTTCAAGCACCAGTCGCTCACTATCAAGTTGTATAAAATAATATATATGTCAATGTCAACATATCAATGGGGGAGACAAGGGAAAATATACTTGCATGTACAAAAAGAAATATAAGCAAGATAAGCAATATATAAATATACCTGGGGGTTGTGAAGAGGTGTGTAACCAGTGGGTGGAAAAACTGACAAGGGGAGAAAAGGATTGGAATATGGATTAACGAATAAAGTCGCTTGGTGGAGAACATAATTAAAATTATGTTCCTATGTACAAAAGCATAAAGATACAATTAGACAATTTCAAATAATTAAAAAGAACATGTTGAATCATTAAAAGAACAATTAAAAGAAAGAGAGACATAAAAGTATCTAGTGGGGGGTCAGAGGTGGGTCACCAACAAAATCGATTCATTCCTCTTCAAGCACCACTACCTCACTAGGCCTGCATAAAGTAACATATGTCAATGTCAAATAATAAAAAGAAAATGAGACATATATGTTATACCAAAATACTATCACCATCATGTGATAAGACCTTTGACATACCTACTTGCCCTGAATCCCAGCCTCTGGAGTGAAGAAAAATTGGTTTCTTATCAGTCTATCATACAAATTCCCAGCACTGCTCATGCCCCTTTATCCAGGAGTGGTACCCCTATTCACACTGCTTTTCATCGGATGTCCACAAGCGGTTCCACCGCCTATCACCCTTGGTCCATAGGCGGTTATTACCAGAACCACTCTATCATAGAAGGATATCTTTGAGAACAAGTCATTGCCAGGAGATGAAAATGTTGGCTTGATCATGTGATAAGACCTTTGACATACCTACTTGCCCTGAATCCCAGCCTCTGGAGTGAAGACTAATTGGTTTCTTATCAGTCTATCATACAAATTCCCAGCACCACTCATACCCCTTTATCTAGGAGTGGTACCCCTATTCGCACCACTTTTCATCGATTGTCCACAAGCGGTGCCACCGACTGTCACCCTTAGTCCATAGGTGGTTATTACCAGAACCGTTTTGTCATAAAAAAAGAAAAAGGGAAAAAGAGAGGTTTCTCGAGGCTTCTAGATGATAAGCCTCGAGATATCCCTTATCCCTACTATTGTGGGTTTGTTGAGCTCAAGATCCCTCATCCTAGGATCTTAGAGGCCACCTCACCCACTAATTTCTCAATCATCTCTATCCATTAAAGCCCTATAAATATAAGCTCATAGTCATGGTTGAGGGGAGAACATTGAAGGTATTGTTATGCTGTTGGACTGATTCTTGGCCCAAGATCATTTGGAGACAGCATAGAGAGATAGAGTCAGAGATTTTGGGGATGAAGAGCTGGTTTCATGGAGATGCATGTCAACACTAAGGGTTGGTTGTAAACTTCTTCATATTTCTAATGCAAGCTTATTTTTTGTCCCATCTATATTGTTGATGTTTGATTTTAGATATATATTTCTAGATTCCTTAGTCACTAGCATAGATTAGTAGATCATATTCTGGTTGCTTTGATCTGTTTCATGTTGAACTCTTTTACAGGTACATAGGTGAACTATCAAAGGCTTGCATTCCAGATGTCTATAGCATCTAGGGAGAGTTATCAACCTCTGTGATCTATTTGTTCTGGATCTGAACCATTCAGACTAGTGGAACACCTTGCTATCTGTGGGAGGTGAAATATTCCAAGAAACAATATACTACATGGACAAAAAATTATGTTTTCAAAGAAATAAAAACATACACGTACCTAGGGGGGAGAGAGGTGGGTCACTAACAACCTAAATTTGGTGCTCTTCAAGGACCACTAGCTCATTCGATGCCTGCATAAAGTAACATATGTCAATGTCAGCAAGTACAAAGAAAACTAGACATATAATACATGGATGGAAAATGATGTTTTCAAAGAAAGTGAAACATACATGTACCTTGGGGGGGGGAGGTGGGTCACCAACAACCTATATTTAGTGCTCTTTAAGAACCACTAGCTCACTAGATCGATGCATAAAGTAACATATGTCAATGTTAGCAAATACAAAGAAAATGATATATACTACATGGATGAATAATGATTTTTTCAAAGAAAGAGAGACATACATGTACCTTGGGGGGGGGGGAGCGGGGAGAGGTTGGTCACCAATCAAAAAGGTCTTTCAACTAGAATAAATATCATGCTGCGTAAGAGAATATAATGATACAATTAGAAAATTTATAATAATTAAAAGCATACATGTTGAATTATTAAAAACTATTTAAAAGGATAATTAAAAGCATAATTAAAATAATACACGTGTCTGGGAATATTCTTCTACATGCGAGGGGCTTGGTTGGGATTCCACATACTCATCTTGCCGACCGTGCATAAAGATATTGTATCCATATTAGGATGAATTGAATGTTTCAATCTCTAATATAATATGTAAATGATGATGTTTCAATCTCTTATAGCTAATGGTGAAGCACCAAAACCATATGCAACATTGACCGCTACATCAATGTTATTAACATCAATCACCGGACTATGTGAATCTTGGGTGTCATGGGACACTAGCTATATATTTTTTCACATAAATTGTTAGATAATTAAATAGAAATAAATTACGAAACAATTGAAAATTGTGATATAAAACAAAATATAATATGTAAAGAATGATTTTTACTTACATATAGAAGGAATCCATCATCCCAAAACTCTAAAGTAGACCCATAGCATATGCCTCCACATGTTGTGCAAGGGTGTAGAATAACACGACGCTCTGAACCCTCTGTGTCTGTAATGTGATCTATAGCTCTAGTATGATCTGGACACCTAGTAAGTGGATCCTGAGTGTGTGACAGGCCAGCCTCAGAAGTGACAACCCCTTGGCCTACATTTCCTTGGACAACAGTCCCATGTTGAAGCAATGTATCTGACAAGTCGAATAAGGCCACCCATGTATCATGAATCATGGGACTCTGTAGGAGGATATACTCAAGGGGATTTTGGTGTTCATGGAGGGCGTGGCACGTGGTTAGGATCATTCCTATCCCCTTCCCTATCTTGGGTATCCCATGACCCACACCATGGAACTCTAAAATATCAAAATAGTTCACATGTTTCCCCAAGATAAATTCTGCATACAACTTCATTAGGAAATAGAATGGGATGTTTCTATTTCCATGAGGGTCTTCATTAAAGATCATGTACCAATGATCCATCCAATTGGATTTTACATTTAGTTCCACAAACCAGTCTATGGAAATGTGTGCTCGACTGGAGGGTGGAACCAATTCAGTGCTAGGGTCTCGGAGTAATGAAAACAATTGGTATTTGGTTATCTTTTGTTTTTTGATGTCTTTATAGCTCAAACCATTGGAATAGTATTTCCTCATGTATTCTCTATACGAGATAATGTTGTATAGTTCTACATGGGAATTGGAAATTGTTTTTGTCATGGTATCCAATTCCCCGACTAATGATTGTCTCAAATGGTCCCCCCTATAAACAATGAGCTAATGCGCCTCAATGCACCCAAACGAGCCAGAATCTCTAAATTCTAGTTTTGTTCCCCCTCCGTGTTTGGGTTTGTGTCCGTATTTGGGTTTGTGTTTGGTTCTTGGTTATTAATGGGTTCATTTTTCCCATTTTCTTCAACATTTATGTTCTTTGTTAAGATTAAAACAACAAATTCAATTTTTTTAATATTTCATTGTTTGATTTAATTCAATAATTTTTATTAAATTCGTTTTAAAAATAACAAAAACTATAAAATTAACAAACACAAACAAAAATTGGAAACAATTTGGAAGGAAAAGGCCACTTACCTTCCCTTGGATCCAAATTCTAAATTGGCCCTTCCAAATTCGCCTCCAAAGTCACTCAAAATCAAATCGTCGGTAAGGTTTTTCACATTCTTGTTATCACGACCTTGACTGTGAAATAAGAAATTGAGGTCACGGGCCTCTGATTTTTTTTTTTTGGTTTTGCAAATCACAAGTGCGATATATCACACTTGCAATTTGTAATTCTTAAAAAACACAAGTGCGATATATTGCACATGCAATATTGGCTGAGTAATCTTAGCCTCGATTTTGCACTCGGGTTTTCTGAATCTAGCAACAATAACGCATATGCGTTATATATTTACAAATCAGATATGCATTTTTGATTTCTAAAGTGGCGCTAAAAAGTGGAACCAACTTCGTGTGAGTGCCCAGTCATAACTTTGAGCTATCGAAGCTCAAGAAGGATATATTGTTATAGATCGAGAATAGTGGATTGTTGTGGGTCTAGATAACCAACCCACTATATCAACAAAAGAATACGAAGAGAAACTTGAAAGAATCACAAGGAGTAAAATTTCGGTTTGCTTAGAAAATTTAGTGTTGTTGAATGTTTCTAAAGAAGAAATGGAATTAAAGTTATGGAATAAACTAGGGAATCTATAGCATTCAAAGTCCCTCGTATAGAATATGCTTCTACAAAAGAAGTTGTATTTAACCAGGATGGACAATGATGGCATACTAATGGATCATCTAAATTCCTACAATACTCAAGTAAGTCAAATCACCTATGTTGGTATTAAAATGGAGGAATAAGAAAAATGTATTACATTACTATGTCTTTGAGAAAATCATTGGATACCTTGATTGCAACAATAGGTAGTGCTAGTTAAGCCACCTTAAAGATTGATGAAATAGTGGCATCCCTTCTATCATAAGAAAGGAGGAGAAAAACCATGGATAGTCAAACCATGGATGCCTTATTTGTGAGAGATCATCCCCATAAGAAAAATAAAAGTAATGATTCAAGAGGGGAGATATAAATATAAGTGTAGATCCAAATCTCTAGGAAAATAGTTGAGAAAATATTTGAAATGTAGTAAAGTTGGGAACTATAAGAAATTGTGTCATGTCCACTCTAGTCAATATGACCAACAAAAGGGACATGAATGATTTATGAGGTTATAAACTTCGCCCCATGCTTATATTATAAATTTATAAACATGAAATGTGTGCACATATGCATAATAAAAATACACACCGGAAATAAACTCTAGACACATCATGCATATACTATCATATCCATCATGGACATAATAATGGAAACCATGCACAAAAATAATTTTTCTCTCATGCTACTTACAAGAATGTCTTATGGTAATTCAAGCTAGATCATTGTTTTCTTTACTACAAGAATTTATTAAACACTCATAACAAAAAAAATTGGAATATCGAGAAGCAACAATGAATGCTTATCTTTCAATAAAGTTTTCCTAGTCACTTGCTATGGAAGAGTGATGTTCCACCCAACTATAGGCACTCTGTCTAACACTTTATCTCTCTCCTTAGAGGACTACCCCAAGATGGTGTATGTATCCACTAAAAGTGAGCTATATAAACTTACATATAGTTACATGTATCCAATCCTCATCTTAAGACAACATCTAGGCTTATCAAGTGTGTAGAGAGACAAAGAAGTATAATGCTAACCTAGTTATCTGTTAAACACTTATATGCTACATAGTCGCTCATGCACCACTTTCCTCCAGTGTTATTTAAAGTGGGAATAGAAAGGTCCAAGGTGTTTATCCTTTAGAGATTTATTTCCTTCATTGGGTTTATCAACCCATTTAAACCCCATGCCTCTCTCTGCACCCAACTTTCTCTTGAATTATCTAATTTATGGCCACACTAATTTCAGCAACAAAATTCAATTTCTAGGCTCCAAAATATGGGTTGTGTCATTGATTTTTGTGTTTTATAACACTACCAATTTTTTCATAGGGTTTATATCTATGGATCGCCCACTGGATCTCACAAGCCACACAAATTTATCTGCATTTTTACGCTAAAAATATATAGTTTTTTCCTCGGGTTACATTTTTTTTCCTTTCTCTGTAGGGAAAGCATAGATTATTGGAAATTCCAATTTGATTTCTAAGTAATGGAATGGAAATGAAATGAAAATAAAAGAATATTTATGAACAAATTGAATTCTAGGTACATAAAACTAAGACCATACTCAACCATATGAATTTCTAGAGTTGGCCCTTGTTCCATTAAATTCATGACTTTATTTCTTAGCAGTTTTCTTATAGTAGAATTAAACATCAAGAAGGATTTCAACATGTATTGTTGCTTACCATTTATGGAACATGGGCCCTCAATATGACACTTGGAAAAAGATATTTTAACCCAACACACCTCTCTCATTCCCATAGTGGATAAATATAGATCCTCATTCTAGTTTCTTCCATGCCCAACTATGGACTTTTATTTCCATTGCTTTGAAATGTTCCCATGGATTACTAGAACATGGTATACAAAATATAAGGTAATTGTTTATAATGTTAGGAATTCACTAGTGGGTCCTTAGCCTTGAGATTCATATTAATAATCTTACATTACATTTTTACATTATTTAAATTATCAAGCGAATATGATCTAGCAGTCAAAATGGGGGTATGTGATTCCCTTCCCCCTTATAATAACATTATCCTTGGGTGTTCAAATCATTTACTTAACTTAAAAAATTATCCCTTTAGTTTTTATATGCTCATGTGATTCTTTTCATTCCAATAAGTATCATCCAATGGATTTATTTCAAATATTTAACTTCATATTGAGTTTTTCAAGTCATCCACATGTCTAAATGCATCTTTAAGATGCCTTCAAGGTCTTTGAATACAACAACACCTATAATAATAAAAAATGACTCAATCCACATGTAAATTTTTTCTCGTAGGATTCATACCTTAATAATATTTTGAAAACCCTAGCCAAATTATGATGCAAGAGCATCGAGATAAAGTCATTTATTTGTTGAAAAAGCAGTCAATGCAATTCTTGCGTTTCTATGCAATAAATTCTAGAAGGATATGGCTAGTTGTTGGGATTTATTTTGATTACAATAATTGGCAATTTTCCAGTGTTGTCCTCGAATATTGCAAGATATTGCTTGAGGATAGCTTAGTTGTATATTTATTTTATTAGGGGAACTCAGATCTTGCTCTTCGAATTTGATAGATTGATGAAGCTCTATTTAATTGTAATTGATCTAGTGTATAAGTATGCATATGGGAATGATAATAGAAAGAGTGTAAGTGTGATGGTTAATTTAATGAAGAAAAAATTTTAAAATCTCTACATGTGTGTTTGTATATTTGATGTATTCTTTCAATAACCAGAAACATGATTTTAAGTTCTCTATGTGTGTAATTCGATGGTCTGGTAAGACGTTGAAGAATTCCGAAAAGTGTAGATGTGTTTTTGCATAATGAATTGATCATTCCATGGATTAATTCAGATTTTAGATTCTAAGTCAAGAATATGTGAAATTAAATAGATCAACGGTTGTGTTTAATTTATGCAAAATAAAAGTAAATATCCCCAAGCGTTAAGGTGAGATCCGCATCTGATCTCAGATCAATGGTCAGGAAGTAGCCTGCAAAAGATTGATGGTTCAGACGAATTACAGAAAAGGAAGTGCGGAAGGAAAATTGTGGAAGCCCATCTTTGGAGAAGTGGGAAAGGAGGATCTGCAACCCACAATACACAATCCAAGTGTCGAAAGGGCCGTTGTGGGCGCAATTTTGTGGAAGTCCACCAGTTTTTGGAAACTGATAATTACACACTCGCATTCCACAAATCCACAATTGTGGAAAGGAACTTGTAGAAATGGTCTTACGGAAAGACATATGTAGAGAAATAAATTGTGAAAAGTTGATTAGAGGAGAAGAATTGCAAAATCAAATCTTATGGAAGGATATTTTGATCAGCATTTCAACTTGAAGAAAAAGATTTCAGGTCCGCTAGCTTTCACATGCCATCAAATTATATACACATCTATATTCACATTAAATTAACAAGCAATGCAAGATAAACCAAATACTTAGCTACATAATAATCCTCGTTAATCTCCACATGTATCCCATTTTGACATCAAACAACTATGACACCCATAACACTCCCCCCACCCAACACAACGAGAGGACATGTTCTATGATATACAGTCCCCCTGAGTGTACCCACCCCTTTCAATGGTATAAGGGTGTGCACTAAAAGGGAATGAAGCTTCTGCAAGCATAATTTCACTTATGCGTACATATGAAAAAAATATTAAACCATCATGCTAGCTCCAGCAAAAAATTCAAATAACCAATTCCAAGCATGTATTTGATAATTGGGTTTATCATAAATTCCATTCACTAGTATGCTAATCAATATCTATGAGAGATATTTTCAACCATACAACAAAATTTTCCTAGACAACACCTTTATTTGATTTATAAAGACATAAAAGGAATATGAGTGCATGGCCCCTTATCCTATGCAAACAAGTGGTTCTTTGGATGAACTCCATAGGTAACTCAAGTGAATGAAAGATAACATGATTGGACAATACCCACTTACAAAACACAAGGATGGTACCCATTCTCTACTACACAATCCCTTGGGCATACCCATTACTATATTTCTCTTTAGAGTGAGCATAGAAAGGTTACCAATACCAATGCAAGTTTGATGAGTACTCAGGCTCTTACTGGGTTTAGTATCACTAAAAAGAGAGAAGAACATCTAAATAATTTTATAGTGTTTCTCAAACCCAACCCACTCTTCGCATTTCCTTTGAATTTTCTATTTCAATAACAAGCATCTTCCCCACTAGAAAATTTCACCATCCCACATGCATTACATACAAGCATGCAATTCAAATAAGATGTCATCACAATAATTTCAATTAGAATTTCTCAATTATGTTTCTTATAAAAACTAGATTTCCCAAACATGAGGTTTTTCTCATGATGTTTAGCTCTTGTAAGCCATAACATATTGTAAATCTAGAATGTTGTTGTCTGAAATTATGTACAAAGGTGTGCATCATCTCCCACATTGAGAGATAATATATCTATTATGGTGGTTTTTCTAGTTTTTTGGTTTTTGAGATTAATATTACATATCTGTGTATGTTGCTTATGAGTGCTCATTTATGTATCACCAAATATGTTTTATGTTTTATTATGCTTGTAATTCCTAATAATTGATATGAAAGATAAAACAGGTCATGCGGAAGGTCTATTAATATCCGCCGAGCTCAGGGGGTCGGGGTAAACCACACTCGATCCTGAAGGCTTATGCGGGTTCTTAGGTGAGAGCCCCCTAGAAATTTTTTTTTGGCCGATTTTTCTTTTTCTCATTGTGTTGAACCCTCGAGATGGATTGGGGTAAGGAAATTTTCTCTGGTGGATCCCTATCATTGAACAGTGAATAAATAATAGATCTATTGTATTACTGAGGATATTGTGGAAATAATGGAAGGGTTATGGTGGTTTATCACACAAATGAAGATAGGGCCATAGCTCGTGGTGATAGTTTGCGGGTAAAGGAACTGGTGGCTGCAACTAAAAAGATGAGAGCTTTTCATAAGGAGATGCAGTAGCCACGAAAGCTGTGAGGATCTATGAAGTCATTCCAATTGAAGAAAATCCCACAAATATGTTTCCAAGACCCCACACACATGAAATAGTTTTCAGAGAGCAACATGAAGCTACTAATGTAAAATTCAAGTGTGTGGAACTGTGGATCCACACCTGTGAAAGGAAGCAACGTGTGTGTGAATAAATACATTGTCTAAAAAGGAAGAGCCTATTAGATAACTACACACAAAAGATGTAGTTTCATTTGGTGGCATAGAAAGTATTGAAGAATGTAATCTCACCCATGGTTAGTTAGTGAGTTAGGTCACCCATAGTATTTACTGACCTATGGTATTTTCCCATGGTTTGGCTGTTATGTAATCCTATAAATACATTTTCTTAATATTGAGAAGGTGATTAATACACCATTAGTTCTTCCGTATTCTATCTTGTTTCCTTTTACATGGTATTAGAGATTACGTCTTGATCGAAGGGTAAGCATTTTCACATAGTGGAAAGAACTAAGATTTGGAAGCTGCATTCCTCCCGGGCATGTTTGTATATTTTATTTTCCAAATCTGATTTTGGGTTGTTTATTTCGCTAACCCTAAAAAGTGGTGATTTGTTTTACAGGAAGGTCAAGTGGTGATTTTTTTTTATGGGAATACCAATTGGTGATTTTTTTTTGGGAAGGCCAAGTGGTGATTTTTTTAACCAAAAGGTCACCGCTCCTTTTCCTTTTAGAAAGAGCGTTACCAACATAGGCCGCCACACATTTCACAAAGTGAAAAAGCGGTTCCACTACCACTTGTGAAGAGGATAAGAGTGTTACCAATGCCTTTCTTGTATTTGGAAAGCATGGTGAAACTCTAAAAATTACACCAATTTTGGGCATTGCATTGGCTCACCCCTTTTTTCCATTAAAGAAGTAGTGGTGTTCGTTTTATTGAATCAAAAAAAGGGGGAGAGAAAAAAAAGGATAAAAGAAAGGGAAACTTTTACGAGCTAATTGAAGACGATCTCCAAACTAGTTTTGACCAGAGCTAACTATGATTTTTGGTATATAAAAATGAATATATTTCTGTAGATCAACAAATGTTGGGATATGGTGCAAACTGAGTTCAAAGAACTTGATGCGACTATTCTTTCTACAATGAATAATTCCTAGAAGAGTGCTCTGAAATCTTGTCGAGACCGAGATCTCATAGCAACATGGCTGAACTAAAGCTGCATTGAGGAGTCCATTTTCCCATGGATTTTAGGAGCTACCAGTGAATATCAAGCTTGGAATATTGTTGCATCGGTCTACAAGGGAATTGATCACGTTAAAATGGTAGGACTACAAACCCTACGCCTTCAATTTGAAAGTTTGAAGATGAAAGAGTCAGAAACTATAGATCAGTTCATGACTAGGGTTTCAGGTATTGTGACCCAATTCCAAACCTATGGTGAACCACTAGAACAAAATATTCTAGTTCAAAAGATTCTTCGATGTCTCACCAAGAATATTTTTATGGTAGTGACTACAATAGAAGAGGAAAAAGATTTGTCTCCGTTCACCCTAGAAGAGGTGACAGGATCTCTTCTATATCATAAAGCACGGTTCAATCAAGAAGAAGAATAATTGACCAATGCATTCAACACCCAAGCTTCCCTTAAAAAAGGTCGATGCAGAGGAGGATGAGGTAGAGGAAGAAGAGGCCAAGGGTCTCCAGCTACAGAAGACAGAACCAAGCACAGTCATGAACACTCAGATCATTCATAACACTCTCACAACTCTCAAGGTCAGAGGGGGAGAGCCAAGAGATGGACCAATAAGTCCAATGTTCAGTGTAACTACTACAATAAGTATGGGAACTATGAACGAGAATGAAAAAAGAAGCAAGTTGAACAGAACAATTACAGAGCACAATGTCTCCAAAGAAGAAGAAGGCTCATTGGAGGTGATGTTTCTGTCTTATCAAGCAACTAAAAAACAATGTAGCTCAGATCTATGGCTACTAGATAGCGGTTGCAGCAATCAAATGACAGGTAACACGTCACTATTCTCCAGTTTGGATTCCTTTGTTGTCATGAATATCAAGCTAGGAGATGAATTTCTGGTTCCAGCAAAAGGAAAAGGTACTATTCCTATACGTACTAAGAAAAATGAAAAGAAGTCCATTCATGAGGTGTTTTATGTACCTCATTTGAATGTAAATTTGATTAGTATAGGTTATTTACTTCAAAACAAGTATGATGTTAGGTTTCATGATACATATTGTGCTATCTATGATAAATCTCCCAGTAAGAGACTCATAGACAAAGTTGAAATGACTAAGAATAGAATATTTCCTCTTAGTCTTAGGAGTGCCAACCTTCCATATCTTGTAGCTCATACAATTTCCAGTGAAGATGAATCCTTGTTATGGAACTATATATTCAGTCATATTCCCTTCAAGAGTCTCAATCTTCTGTACAAACAGTCAATGGTCAAAGGATTATTGGTTTCTCATGAACAATCGAACGCCCATGAGGATTGTATCACTGGTAAACATTATAGGGTCAATTTCCCCACTTCCACATCTCAAGCCAAAGAGAATCTTGAGTTAGTTCATATAGACCTCTGTGGACCCATGAAAACCCAATCTATAGGAGGCAGTTTTTATTGTCTAACCTTTATTGGTGATTTTAGCAAGAAAACATGGATTTATTTCCTCGGGAACAAATAAGAGACCTTCTCGATATTCAAAGAGTTCAAGTCTCTCACTAAGAATCAGTCTAGAAGAAATTTAGAAAATAAAAATGAGTGTTACATTTTCATTGGTTATAGAGAACAACACAAGGCATACAGGCTATATAATCCTGCCACCGAGAAGGTTGTCATGAGAAGAGATGTAAAATTCATTGAAGATAAATTTTGGAGTGATACTTCAAGAATACAAAAAAAATAAAGGTTAGATATGCCATATGTACCTATCAGACTTCCAATATTGGAAGTACAACATCAAGAAGAAGCAACAAACAGTCCAGCATAGAACCGAAAAACCAAAAGTTTGAGAGAGTTATATGAACAGACTCCAATTCTTCATGAGAAACTTTAGTTTTCTATCTTCTCCTGTCAGCCCACATATTTTAATGAAGCAGTGAAGGATCCACAGTGGGTAAAATCCATTAATGAAGAAATTGATGTAATAGATAAAACCCATACTTGGGATCTTGTTGACATCCCTATAGACAAAACTAGTATTGGAGTCAAATGGGTCTATAAGACCAAATTGAATAAAAAAGGAAAACTTGAAAAACACATGGAAATGTTGGTTTCCAAAGGATATGAAAAAATATATGGTATATATTATGATGAAAACTTTTCTCCTATAGCAAGGATGGATACCATCAGAGATGTACCTTCCATTGCAACACAAAATCAATGGCCTATCTATCAAATGGATGTGAAATATGCCTTTCTTAATGTAATTATTGAAGAAGAAGTTTATGTAGAATAGCCACCTGCTTATACTCTCAAAGGTGATGAAGAAAATGTGTATAAGATAAAAAAGGGTTTTGTATGGTCTAAAGAAATATCCACGAGCTTGGTACAGTAGGATCAAATCCTACCTCATCAACAATGGTTTCAGCAGAGACAACAATGAGCCCACTATGTATGTCAAAACAGAGAAAGGGAAAATCTTGATGGTATGTCTTTATGTTTATGACATGATTTAAACTAGTAATTTGATGCTTGAATATTTCAAGATAGTCGTGGAAAAGGAATTTGAAATGATTGATGTAGGACTGATGAAGTATTTCCTTCGCATGGAAGTTACTCAAACTGATAAAGGTATTTTTATTTTCCAACATAAGTATGCTACTGATATTTTGTAGAGATCAGAATGGATAAGTGTAAACCAGAAGAAACTCCCATTGCTCTTGGCACCAAGTTAACCAAGAATTATGATGGAACAACAATAAATAATACACTCTATAAACAAATGGTAGGAAATTTAATGTACTTGATTACAACTAGACATAATTTGATGTATGCTATCAGTATTATTTCCATATTTATGGAGTCTCCTAAAGAATCTCATTGGAAAGTTGGAAAAATAATTTTGAGATATGTTGTAGGAACACTTGGATATTGCCTCAAGTACACTCATAGTCCAGACAGTACTCTCGCAGGGTACACTGACAGTGATTTTTCCGATAGTCTTGATAATAGGAAAATCACATCTGGTTATGCTTTCCATTTGGGTACAAATATTATTTATTGAGCATCTCAAAAACAACCCATTGTGAGAATGTCTTCTGCAGAAGAAGAATATGTAGCAGCCACCACAACAATGTTCCATGTAGTTTGGCTAAGTAGACTATTAAAGGATATGGAGCACACCGCAAAAGATCCCACTTCTATTTTCTATGATAATAGCTCTACAATACAGTTGTCTAAACACAATGTATTTCATAGAAAAAGCAAACATATTGACACTTGTTATCATTTCATTCGTGATTTAGTCAATGATGGACAAATTTCATTACTATTTTGTGGCTCTAAGGAACAACTGGCTAACATGTTCACCAAACCATTAGGAACATATGCATTTTTATATTAGAGATAGCACTTAGGCATAGAAAGTGCTGAAGATGTACTACCAGTTGATGTTAAGGCTATGTGTTGAAGAATGTAATCTCACCTTTGGTTAGTTAGTGAGTTAGGTCACCCATGGTATTTAGTCACCTATGGTATTTTCCCATGGTTTTGATGTTATGTAATCCTATAAATACATTTGCTTAATACTGAGAAGGTGATAAATACACCCTTAGTGCTTATGTCATCTATCTTGTTCCCTTTTACAGAAAGGAGGTAAAAAATTTAACATATATATGTCAAGGAAAGAGCTCTGTGCATAAATGAAGCCATTATGAAAGTTGTTTTAAGGAGCTGCCACCATTGAAGATCAATCGATCCGTGGAATGAGGTGTCAAAGAAGGTCGTTGAGTACTTAATAATAATGGTGTTCATCCTGTAACAAATAACACACCAAGATTCTGGAGTGTCTAGGTTAGCTAACGCTTCGATCATCCATGTCTCATTCAATTAGAGTTGTATATTTCTCTAGAACATGTGACAATGCCGATGGTGTGCTTAGAGGTGAGCGAGGAACTCTTCACTTGGGTGTTGCGACTACCAAACTCAAAACCCTTCAAGGAATCCTTTTTTGTGAGAGGAAGAATGGATAGAGAAGCTGCCGAATAGTTTTGAGAGATAGTTTGGGAGGTAGCTCCTTATATAAATACTGAGGAAGCCACAAGTGACAATCTTGGAAAACAAAGTGGCTCAAGATTTTTTGTTTTATACATACCATGGATGGAATTAATCTCTTGAGAGCATGAAAACTAGGATTGTGATGATCATATTGATGTGGAGATAAGACAAGTGATGGTGTGGATAAAAGTAATAAGGTGGGCCATTACATGGAGATGGTACTCCAATCTATTGCTAAAGACATATTCTTAGCACGGGTTGCTTGCTGTGGAGCGGCGTGGATGGAAGGTTGCTAGTTGGTGATGTGCATTCATGTGTGGTAATGCTCTAGTGATGGTTAGTTGGTTTTTGACGGATTTTGGCTTCAAAGCTGGCCAAAATTTTAAGATTGAAACTTGTAATGAAAAGCACACATAAGTTGAGGAAGAAGTATAGATATATTGCATACGTTGTTGGTGAAAAGTGATTCTCACATTCATTGTTTTGTGTGGGGAATTGATAAACAACATGTTCATGTTAGAATAATCAACCCATAGTTTACCACCTTTGACATTAATTTAATTATTTTTTTCTTATTTTCCTAGTTCATGTGTCCCACCTTATGCAAGTTATCAATTACCTATCCATAGTGGTCCAAATTGCCTAATTTGACCCATGTAGCACTTGGGAAACCTCAAGGAATCAATTCTACTTTATTCCTGGTCTCCTAGGTGTCGTTCTTCTTTTTCTGCTTTATTGCCTGCTTTTTCAGTGTTTTAAAGCAATAGGGAAAGTTTGACTAGGTGAGGTGAACTAGTTTTTTGTCCTCTTCATCCTCCACTCTTTTCTCCTTGGAAAATAATGTATGAGTTGTCATTCCATCACTCTTCAGCTTTCCTAAGACATTTTGCTAATTTGTGAGCTCCATGACAGATTTGGGATCATCTTTTTACACCTATGGGGGATTTGCTTAATTTTAGTAAGCCTGCTTTATTCTATATTTGAATTGCTCCTCATGCATTTGAATCCCTGATGTATTTTATTTATATAGCAAACTATTATGTTACAGGGTTGGCTATTGTACACTGAGTTAATACAGTTTAGTGTTCAGCTCCAATTTCAGTCTCTTTTGTGAGTGATTTTGCATGATCAATTGTTAATTGTTGTGAGTAAAATTAATCTATCACTGGGTTCAATTTCCACATGGTATCAGAGCCATTGTAGATCAATTTCTCTCCTTCAAAATTTTTTTGCAGGTTCGACATCAGTGACTGGGAGCCTTCTACTGACAGCCGGGACAGATTTTCTAAGCTATGGATCAATCACAGAAAACTATCTTGACTCCCTTCAATTTATTTGAATGGAAAGCAGAGATGGAGATACTGTTGAGAGAGAAAGGCCTCTATAGGGTGAATATGGAAATAGAAGTAGAGCCCAATGCAGCTGTAGAGAAGATTAAATGGCACAACAAGAGGGATGAGGCCTATGGTCTCCTGTGTCTGAGTATTTCCAGAGACCTCCTTTTCCATCTTGATGGATTGACATCACCGAATGAAGTATGGGATAATATTTCTAATATTTTTGGAAATACAGATGAGATGAGGGGACATCAAATCGAAAATGAGCTGATTTCTCTGAGTCCAAATAGCTTTGAATCCCTGCAGCTATATTTCTCCAAGTTCAAAGCACTTTTTTTGTAGCTGAAACAGTGTGGGATCGAAAAGAAGGATGATCAGCTCATCCTGGCCATTATATCAAAGCTAGGCCTTGACTATTCAGTGTTTGTTTCAACCTTCTATGCCACAAAACTGACAGCTTGAACCTGGAAGATGCCTAGCCTTGCAGATTTCATGGAATCTCTCACACAAGAACAAGACAAGTTGGTGATGATGGGAACCATCAAACCATCCAAATGTCAAGCTCTGGTTGCTGGAGATTCGAAGGTGGATTCAAAAAGAAAAAAGAAAGCTAAAAAGCCACCTGAGCAAAAGAGAGACAAGAAACAGTCTCCAAAGGAGCCACAAGGTTCCAAGAAGAACTACCAGAAGAAGAAAAACAAAGGTGAAATGAGCAAGTGCACATACTACAATAAGGGCAATCACACTGAAAGATATTGTATGAAAAAACAAATAGACATGTTGACCTAACTCTTGGAGAATAATGGCATCTCCCTTCTAGACAGCTCAAAGAAGAGAGAAGGAGGATCAAGTTCATATGACAGAGAGAGAGTTCATGCATTGGTTGCTGGCACATCAAGCTCACCCAGTTTTATCATCGATTTTGGAGCTTCAAGACACATGGTTTCGACCAAGGAGGCCTTCTCCTCACTTGACATGTCGAAAGGACCACCTATAGTACTGAGAGATGACTCTCTCACTGAAATTTTGGGCAAAGGGAGGATTGATCTTGATCATGGTCAGTTCAGCAATGTGTTGTATGTGCCTGGTCTTGCCTCCAACCTCTTGTCAGTGTACTAGATGACCCACATTGGGTCTCCTAAGAAGGTCATATTCTCCCCTTATGAATTTGAGATCAAAAAGATCTCAAGTGGTAGAGTCATTGCAAAAGGAGTTGTGAATCATGCTCAAAAGGTATACATGTTCTCACACTTCCTACCCTACTCAAACCCCTCTGCTCTTCTGATTCATGCTAATGAGGCTATAAAGCTTTGGCATGAAATATTTGGCCACCTAAATTACAAGTATCTTTCTGATCTTAGTGAAAAAGAGATGGTCATAGGGTTGCCCAAGATAAAATTTTCCAAAGGAGTCTGCCAAGGTTGTATCCTAGGAAAACACCCAGAGCATAAATTTGAGAGAGCTAGTCATGAGAGAACCTCTGCACCCCTCGAGCTGATCCACAGTGATGTTTATGGCCCATTCCCTCATATGTCCATGAGTCAGGCCAAATATGCATTGACTTTCATTGATGACTTTTCAGTTATTTCTGGGTTTACTTCCTGAAACACAAGTCTGAGGTTTTTGTCCTATTCAAAGTCTTTAAGGCTTTGGTTGAGAACTAGTCTGGAAGGAAACTCAAGGTCCTTAGATCTGACAATGGTGGTGAGTATGTCAAGTCTAAGTTTATTAATTATTGTGTAGATTTAGGTATTCAGATGCAGCATTCTATCCCTTACACACCACAGCAAAATGGTGTTGCTGAGAGGAAGAACAGATCACTGAAGGAGATGGCAACATGCATGATGGAGGCCAAAAATTTTCCACCAAAGTACTGGGCCGAAGCTATAAAATGTGCAGCCTATATTCAGAATAGGGTGCCTCATAAAAATATTTATGGTATGACTCCCTTCAAAGCATTAAGTGGGAACAAGCCAGATGTGACCCATTTCAGGATTTTTGGCTCAAAGGCTTGGGCTAGAATTCCAACAAAGAAGAGGAAGGCTTTGCAGCCCCAAAGCCAAGAGTGTCTTTTTGTTGGATACTCTGAAGATTCAAAAGGGTACAAACTGATAAATTTTATCACAAACAAATCCTTCATCGAAAGGTGTGTTCAGTTTGAAGAAGAACCCCTTGTAGCAGTGGAAGTTGGAGAAGCCTCTTCTCCACCTGAACCTCAGGAAGTAAGTAAAGAGTTTGTTGAACATGCTGATTCTGATTTTTCTGATGGAGATGAGTTTATTGCAGAAACTAACAGCCCTACAAGACCAAAATGGGCAGCCAATAAACTACATGCAGCAGGAGAGCTAGCTGGGGATCCCAATGACCCAAGGAGGACTAGATCTCAATTTGAGAGTGGTCTGTGCATGAAGGATCCTATGTTTTCTGAAAAATGATATTTGATGGTGGATTCTGATCCTAAAACATATGAATAAGCAGCAGGAGATCCAATATGGAAAACAGCCATGAAGGACGAGTTCAACTCACTCTAGAAGAGAAACACATGGGAGCTAGTGGATCTTCCCCCAGGGAGAAAGTTAGTCCAGTGTAAGTGGGTCTATAAGACCAAATTTGCTGCTGATGGTTCACCACTGAAGTACAAGGCCATATTGATAGCCAAGGGATACTCACAATTTCATGGCATAGATTACAATGAGACCTTTGCCCCAGTGGCAAAGATGGATTCCATCAGGCTAGCCTTAGCCATTGTAGCCTCAAGGAAATGGGAGGTACATCACATGGATGTAAAATGTGCCTTGCTAAATGGAGATCTCACTGAAGAGATACATATGCAGCAGCCTCAAGGTTTTTCTACTAACCCTTCTCTTGTGTGCAGGTTGAGAAAGTCATTGTATGGGCTAAAGAAAGCCCCTAGGGCTTGGTATGCCAAGATCGATAGCTTCTTGCTATCACTAAATTTTGTTCGGTGCAAATCAGATACAAATGTATATTTGAAGTTAGTTAATGGTTCATTAATGATGATTGTGTCATATTTTGATGACCTCCTCACTACAGGAAGCTCAAAGGATGAGATTGCTTCCTTAAAGGGTGCTATGAACCAAGCCTTCTCCATGACAGATTTGGGGCTCTTAAGTCAATTTTTGGGGCTTGAGATTGCTCAAAACAAAGCTGGAATCAAGGTGCACCAGTCCAAATATGCCTTGGAATTTCTAAACAAATTCATAATGAAGGATTCCAAATCAAGAAAAACTCCTTTCCTTTCAGGAGTGAAGTTGGAAGAAGCTTATTCTTCACCTATGGTAAACAATACACTGTATAGGGAATTGATTGGATGTTTGTTGTATCTGACACATAATAGACCTGATATTTCTTATGTAGTAAGTGTGGCTTCTAGATATATGGATCAGCCTCATGAGATCCATTGGAAAGTAGCCAAAATGATCCTTAACTTTGTTTAGGGAACAAGGACACATGGGATCTTCTATAAAGCAAAATCTAATCTTGATTTGATTGAATTTACTGACAATGATTGGGAAGGTGATAGCACAGATAGAAAGTCCACATCAGGATATGTGTTCATGCTTGCAGAAGGGCCAATCAGCTGGTCAAGCAAGAAACAGAGTGCTATTGCACTCTCATCTACAGAAGCAGAGTACAGAGGAGTTGTTAATGCAGCAACTCAATGTTTATGGTTGTAGGGTTTACTTGGAGAGTGTGGCTTCGAATCAGAGTACTCAACTACCATCTACTATGATAACCAGAGTACCATTCAAATCTGCAAATATCCAGTTCAGAAGCAGAGAACCAAACACATTGAGATACATATGCACTACATCAGAGAGCTTGTGCATGATGGCACCATTCACCTACTCTTCTGTTCATCTTCAGAACAAGTAGATGATATCTTCACCAAAGCATTTTGTGAGAAGACCTTCAGCAATCTCAAATCACTGCTGGTCATTGCTGATCATGCTATGAAGCATGAGTGAAGACAAGATTTCCAAATTTTGTTTTACAGTCCATGTTTAAGGGAGGATTTTCCCAAGTTGGTTTTGCCTCTTTCCTTGTTTAAATGGACATGCAGTATGTGAAAGGGTGACTAAGACTTGTTTATAGGCCCTATAATTTTCTGATATATTACTCATAAGTCAGGCTTAAGGGGGGGTGTCAGAATAATCAACCCATAGTTTACCACCTTAGACATTAATTTAATTATGTTTGTCTTATTTGCCTAGTTCATGTGTCCCACCTTATGCAAGTTGTCAATTACCTATCCATAGTGGTCCAAATTGCCTAATTTTACCCATGTAGCACTTGGGAAACCTTAAGGAATCAATTCTACTTTATTCCTAGTCTCCTAGGCACCCTTCTGCTTTTTCTGCTTTATTGCCTACTTTTTCAGTGTTTTAAAGCAATAGGGAAAGTTTGACTAGGTGAGGTGAACTAGTTTTTTGTCCTCTTCAACCTCCACTCTTTTCTCCTTGGAAAAGCATGTATGAGTTGTCATTACATCACTCTTTAGCTTGCCTAAGAAATTTTTCTAATTTGTGAGCTCCATGACAGATTTGGGATCATCTTTTTACACCTATGGGGGATTTGCTTAATTTTAGTAAGCCTGCTTTATGCTAGATTCGAATTGCTCCTCATGCATTCAAATCCTTGATGTATTTTATTTATACAGAAACCTATTATGTTAAAATGTTGGCTATTGTACACTGAGTTAATACAGTTTAGTGTTCAGCTCCAATTTCAGTCTGTTTTGTGAGTGATTTTGCATGATCAATTGTTAATTGTTGTGAGTAAAATTAATCTATCACTGGGTTCAATTTCCACCGTTCAAAGGAGATAATATTGGTAATATGTTAGAGTAGAGCACCTCATCGATGATTCACCTATGGAATTGGAGAAAGTGATGAATATGTAGGAACTATATCAACTAAAATGTATGTGGAAAAGCACTGACAAAATCAACATGCATGGAAATAATGCAAGGCATGGAAGAATGAGCAAGAAGACGAGCATAGAAAAGCGAGAAGATGAAACAAAAAATGGCAATGGTATAGTCACCATGAAGACACATGAAAAAAAATTAATGGAGAATTTTGTATGTTAAAGGGAATATTGTTGTAAGACTTGGTAAGGAATGCATACCCCTAGTAACTCACGAGTAAAGTCGGGAGATAGACCTAGGTGATAGGGGGTTGTATGTGAGATTCCTTGGTAAAAATTTTAGGGGGGGTGGTGTTTACACCAAGTCAAGTTTAAAGAGGGGAATTTTAGGGTTAACCTTGACTCGGGAATGATTCAAAGGTGATTGGCTCCTAGCACATCGTTTAAGAACATGGTTTATTATAGCCCATGGTATTTTTCCATGGTATTGATGGACCATAGTATTGTCCTATGGTATTGCATGTAAAAAATAATTTATACGAATTAATGATGATCCATTGTAAACTGTCATGGAGGTGAGTAGTGGCTAGCTCACTTAGCCTAACTTTGCGAGTTTAGGTCAAGGGAAATAATAAAATATTATGGTAGTTTTTCTCGATTTTTGGTTTTCCACCTAAAAACTCTGTGTCTATATTAAATGTATTTTTATGTGGATTTGTGATCTCTCATTAATTATTATTGCATGGGTGAGTGAAAGCTAATGGGGGTCAATTTTGGCACGTTAGATGCAATAGAAAACTCAAAAATCAGGCATCCCTCAAATTAATTGTATTTTTTGAGATACTTACACAAAATATCTTGTTTTGAGTAAAAAATATTAAATGCAAGAAATTGAATCACATTGCCGAATATATAAGTTTTATGTATTGAATTTTTCTTTTAACTATGTCAAGGTTCATTTTTTCTAATAGTCGTTTTTTTTTTAGCAAAATGGTAAGGTATATGTTTTTGTGGGCGCAACCTTTGAGGGCCTAAATGATGGTTTCGAGATATAAAAATTTCTAGTCATGTAGAGAACATGTACCACTAGTGCAACTCTATTATTTTAAAATAAAATTAGTAATTTTTAATTATTTTTATAATCATGTAAGTGATCATTCCTTGAAAATGGTAGGTATTTTGTGGGTGCAGCCTTTGAAGGTCTTAATGAAATAGTCGTGAAATGGGTTTTTTTATAGAATGTAGAGGTCAATTTCTTCTAGTTTTGTTGGAAAAACCCACCAACAAATCTTCGTCGACAGGGGTTCCCACTCTATCGACGCCCTACAGCGCGATCTCCTTGAGCACAGGCCCAGACAGGTTTTACCCTACCCAGCAACGTCTGCGGAGCAGATAAGGTCTCACCCTAGGAATTCAAGGGAGAGCTGTCGGAACTGAGATTTCATTAGTGGGAAAGGAGGATATGGGGATCCGACTGAGGGACACCATAACTTAAGAAATCATCACACTGTATTACCATATTGCATAATTATTCATGGAACATCATTACTCATAGCGCATCAAACAGTTACAGAAACATAGATTACATCGACATAAAAGCAACAGATCACATCCATATAGCAAAAAGAGACTGAATTGCATCTATATTATGCCATTGAAGCAAAACAGAGTTGCAACATCATAACAGATCTATAACAACAGACAATAATTGAGCCATACTCATCGCATCATATTAACCTTGTGCAAATGTACCACATTACGCAATTCTTCTCCAAAACCGGAGACTGCATACATCAAGAAGACACTTGGATAAAATCATAGTTAAGATAGAAAATTCTCCATAAAACAGATCGCACCAGATCTTATCACATACAATCGCGCACAATCTCTCTACATGGATCCCCTTTTTCCCCAAAAATAGATCTATAAATAGGGTTACACCTTTACATTGAGGGTCTACTACTAACTGAATTTTAACTACTACTGACCGATTGCAACAAAACTTGGTCAAAATATACATAAAATATTCAAGAAGTGGTTATTCTTCCACTTATCACACCGATTTTCCCTTGCCCGGTATCGTGTGAGCTTGCGCAGCTATCGTGATGCTGCGCAACTCACTTACCCCAAAACCCCTTTCCAACAAGTGCACCATATAATTTATGTTTAAAATGATTAAGAATTGAAAAAGTTATGGAAAAAACACTAACAACATGTTTTTTTTAGTTAAGGAGTCGAGACATAGTAGAAATTGAATTTGTTTTTGGAAAATACAATGCTTTTTAATAAAAATTACATATTTAGAATATGCAAAAAAATGCTATTTATGTTTAATATTTCGTAAGAAATGATTCTGCGTAGCATACTGTAATGAGTGTGTAAACAATGACTTCTTCAGAAACTGGAAGAAATTCCCAATTAGTTACGGTTTTTCATATACCATAACACATGTTTGGTATTATCGAAGAAAACTCCAAAGGATACACATAGGACTATTGGTGATATGCGAGCAAGTGAATTGGCATGTTTAAATTCAAACTACATTTCCCTCCTTTATAGAATTGGAAAACATGTGCGCATTAAAGAACTACGAAACACCTGCAGGTTATAGAACTACAAAACATGTATGCATTATGTAGTTCTATAATGCGTGCACATTATGCAGAGAAAAAAATCTAACACTATATGAAAGACATAAAATGTATCGTTAATAGTCGAGAGGGGGTGTGGAAGGGTCAAGGGCCTAGGAGGATGTTGGCAGTTGAAGTGGGGATGGTGTTGAATATTGTAACTTCAAAGGATATTCTAAATGTATTTTACTGATGTAACCCAAAGGAGATGGTATTATTCCTCCGTTGAGGTGTTACTAATGTATTTAATCATCATAGAGTCATGAGGTGAAGCCTCCATTGTAATTGGGGTCATCAGTAGCCTAATTAACAATATAAAATATTGTTTTGAGTCTTCCTAGGTGAATTCGGCCCAAAACATTTAGTGGGGATGACTTGTTTAGGGTAAAAGTCAGTTGGCTCAATGTGTATAAATAGAAGTGTTGTGCTTCTCATTTGAAATCATGGACACTAAATTGTGTAGAACATAGGAGAGAGAGATATATACAGAACAACAAGGAGGATAATAATTGTTTTTGGGTTATATCTTATACATCATATACAGAGGAAGTTTTGTTGGGTTTTCTTACTCTTGAGGGTTTCCGAGGATAAATATTGTGTCTATATTGATATTGTGTTTCTATCAGTGATTATGGATATGCTACTACTGTGAATTTTAAATGAACATTAATGATATCTATTCTATCATATGAAATATTAACATGGTATCAGAGCTAGCCTATATAGGACAACTTTCACAAGGTGAAACTCCCTCTCCTCCATCTCAAGAAGAAATTAGGGTTTTTGCAAATTTTGGATATTTGACAATCTTCTTGAATAGAAATTTGCACCTCCCTAGAGTGCATCTATTGAACCCAGGATCAAAATTTTTGGTTAGTTGAATATCCAGGAAAGACAAACCCTAGTTTAAAAGTGAACCAAAAAACTATAGAAAACCAGAACCAGAAATTGTACAGTGTTGCAACCTTGCAAGTAGGTTTTGAAGGGTGAAGATTTGGGATATCGAGAAATCAGTTGGACCAAAAAACTCACTTGAGTCAAGCGCATCTACTGGTAAGGTCATATTTTAATTTTGAGAAATTTCAATTTTTGGTGACCTACTGGATAGGATTTCCCTAAGCACTAAGCGTGACGACAAATTGGAAGGCATATAAAACTTCCTAGCATGGAAGTACAGGATTGGTATCATTCTCATAGAGAATGGCCTTCAGAAGTATATCAAGTATGAAATTGTAGAACCAATATAAGCTGAAGCTAAGGAGAAGTATGAACAAGACCTAGTCAAGGCAATGAGTACCATTGTTGATTCTATTAAAGGTCACTTGATCCCTCAAGTTTCATCTAAGAAGACACCAAAGAATATGTATTATGCTCTTTCCAAAATGTAGGAAGGCAGGAACATCAACATAAAGATGAATCTAAGAGCTCAACTTAAGCGCACCAAGATGAGAAAAGGAGAATCAATTCAAGAATACTTCACAAGGGTCTCCTAATGCATAGAACAACTAAGTACCATTGGAGACACCCTTGATGAGGATGAACTAGTTATGACTACTCTCAATGGTCTAACTAAACCTTTGGACTCACTCATACAGATTTTGTGTGCCAGAAAAGAAAGTATGAATTTTTACATAGTATGGGAAGAATGCATTCAAGAAGAAGCTAGAGAAGCTAACAGAGAATCTCTACTTAGAGAAAATGATCAGGCTCTAGCTTTTGGGACAAGTCAGCTGCGCATCATCTTGTATGTTGCACAAGCTCAAGATACACCGTGCAAGTGAAATATGGCGCGCAAGGAGGAAGATAGAATATTTTAAATATTTTATGTCACTTTTTGTACTTTGAACCATATTTTGTCGATATTGGTCATTATTTTGTAGAATCGGTTAGAAGTTAGTTAGGAAATCATCCAATTGGACCATGAATGTAAAGGCATAAGCATACAAATAGAAGTAGAATTACAAATGTTGAGATATACACACTTGAGAGCTTGAGGTTGTAGATACTTGCAGACTCAGTGAAGGAATTGATAATTGTTATTGATTTGTTACATGTTTCGAGCCTGTGGATTGTTGCGTGAAAATAATATGATAAGACGGTAGTTGATCTGAATTGTTGTTTCTTTTATCTTTTTCTGTCCTACTATCTCCGCGATCTAATAGTGAAGGTGAACGGAATGTATGGCATGGATCTATGATACAATGTTTCCTACTTTTAAATGAGGTTATCCATCTAGTTATGCTTATGCAACAGTACGCTTATTTATTTTATGGATGAATAATGTGATATGATAAGTGTAATAACCCAAAAATTCATAAAAATTTAAAAAAATTCATGTAACAGAAAGTGTTCAACGATGTCATTGCCAATGAACCAATAACTGTTAGCGGTTACTCAAACAATAATAATTAACAATGAGAATTATATTTCATTAGTTCTATATAATTTATTAGTTTATCTTAAAGTACTATGTTAGGGATGTTAAACACAATAGCTTATGTTTTAGAAGGAAAGAGAGGAATCTGCATCTTAATCTGATGCTAATTGTGTTATTAATTTCTTTTTTCATGTAGGAAAGAATATTAGATGAGATCAGGGATTACTTAGCTTACAATTAACGTAGTGAAGTGATGCTTCTTTTATAGGTTCTTAAACAGGTAAGCAGTTTTGTTACCAGTAAAATTTCCAGATCGAGAGTAATACTCAACTAGCATAGGATAAAATGCTAGTTAAAATTGTTCTTTGCAGCTTTACCCCATAAAAGGTATTATTGGTATTTCTAATGTTATCAACTGCATTTATTATTTTGCTAACACTATTGTGAAAGAATGGGTTTAGTGCAGTTAAGTTTACCACCACAGTACTTGTTCCATTAATCTTCTTTCTTGTATTTTTAGTTATAGACTAGCATCTCATTTTGAGATGGTGTAATTAAGAACAGTTCTACTTCTTCCAAGGAGATCATAGTGGCCTAAGAAGTCTATAAATGGAAAGATATGTTAGACATTTTTGTGACCAATACTATAAATCTATCAACAATGTTTGGTATAAAGTACTCGTTATATTTGATTGAGTTCTTTCTAACGTTAATCATTCTAGGTTAATATTTTCCTTAACCAAGTATATATATTTGTTTTTTGTGTGTCAAAAATCTCATTGTATATGAGATTTATTTTGTTGACAAGGCATGCATTTGAAATTTTAAGCCATGTTTAGATTAAGACCTAACTTAGAGACTTCTATAATTAATTCTTCTATATAATGTGAATTCCTCCATTGTATATATTATGCTACACCCAAAAGTAACGTTGTTTATCAATGAGAAAACATAAATATTTTAAAGTTATGTATAAATCTCTTGTGTAAAATAATACCCCCCAATTACAAGGTACAGGGTTCCAAAACAAGACTCACATGAGGTTAAAGATACTATATAAAGATTTTATAAGGTTTTGACTTGTATCCCAAATGATTATGCAGGTTATAAAATGAGATTCTCAAACTATAGCTTGATACCCATGATTTGCAATTGATTTCCGGAGGACACGTGGATGGTGGTTGATGATTAGGTTTTATGTTGACTTTGGAGGCAGATAAGGTTTGTCTTAACCCTAGAATTGCATTTGCTTGGTCTTGGATGTGAGGAGGTTGAGCTGCGAGCTCATAGCCACCATGCTTGTCACTAGTCCTTCCATTGCTTTCCCATAGACCTTTGGGAGCCATACGAGCTCCTATGCGAAATTCATTTTTCATGAACCGATGTAGAAGAAGTGTGCGGGAATCTTACTGCTATCGTGAGGGGAAATCATTTTGAATGTCAGTAAATTATAGGTTATGCTGTAATTGTTGTTGTTTGGTTTTAATATGAGTGTTCAAACTCTGTGAGTGTAACAAAAGTGAAGAGGGTTGTTTGAATGAGTGAGTGGGTTCTTGGTTTACTGCCCGTTTTATTAACAAGGGTTTTGGGCCCTTACCTCCTTGCATCATGGGGCTTTACTTCTGAGCATTGCTACTACATATCCTTGTTGGAAGAGCTCCATTGAAGCTCATAGAACTTACTAGGAAGCTAGGGTTAGCTCGCAGCTTCTAGACTGCTGCACGATTCTCCAGGGTAAGTACTAAAATTTTTTTGTCTATCTGTTCTGCATAAATATAAATTTATTTTAATTTATGGGATAAATTATTTAAATTCATTTTTCATTTGATTTGATGCAGGATTCTCCACAGTGACTCGAATTGCTATTAAAATCCACCATCATATCTTTTGTGAAGCCATTGAAACCGGTAAGCCTCGGTTTCACCTGAGGTACTCCTGTAAGAGTTATGTGGTGGATTGTGATGGCACTACTGTGTGTGTAGTTGTTGGTTCAGTTGTGGTCATTAGTTGCTCTATTTGTTCTTTTAAATTTCTATTTTAAAATCCCTAGTGGAAGTTTGTAATGAGAGGGTTTGGGCTTTCACAGCCGTGACTTACATATTTTAGTTTTGAGCCTTCTCGGCCTTAGTTGAATATATGGTGATAGTTTTGAAAACTAGCTTTAAGCCGTGACTTTACTGTCAGTCTATTGGGCCATTTCATGAGGATTTGATTAGGGTTTTAAAGGAAACTTTTATGGCTATTCTTACAGCACTTCTCACTATGGTAAAAGGATTTCGTAGTTGAATAGATGGTTGTTTCAATTTTGTGAAACTTTGTTTAAGTATTGATAATATTGCTCAGGATATTAAGCCTTAAAAGAAAATGTAAAAGTCCATAGGCCATACTATGTCTGTTCATTTTATTGTTGATATTAAAAGGATTTCCACATCTTAAGGATGAATTAGCGTTATCTCTGTCTAGTTTAAGTTTATGTATATTTTGTTTATTTTATCTATTTTTATTTTTATTTACTTTCCGATGGTTAGGGTTAAATAAATCAGTAAGGAAATATTTTGATAGCAGAAAAATTAATAATACTGCAATAAATTCTAGAAATAGGATTGAGAATGTTATTATTAAATAAAGGTATTTCTTTTCTGTAATTTCTAGAATATACAGCTAGGTTTTGGTATTATAAATTTTGAATTTATTCAGTTGTGAAAGAACAAATCTGTTGTAAATCTTGATTATTTTTAATGTTTTATAGAGCTAGTATTTTTGTTTCCGTAAACCTAGTTTACATGTTCTCATAAATGAACTAACTGAGTAATTATTTAATCTAAATTACTGTTTTACTAAGTTAAACCTAGTTTAAATATTTTACTCTTCCTATATTATTTATTTAGGTTTACATACTAGGTTTATAATATGTAACTTTACTAGTTTTACTGTATAAAATATTATACATACTAGTGTGTATTATTTAAACTTATTCTTCTATCTTTAATTATTTTATTTAAATAATTTAAGTAGATAACACAAATACAGCTAAATTTCTATAAATAATTTTACACAAAATCCTATAGATAGTATTCATTTGCATCTACATTCATATTTTATTGAATCTACTTATTTGAAATAAATATACCTAGTGTACTAGAATACTGCCTTGCAAAAGGTGTGGAAAAATACAGTTTAGGTAAATTTTCCTACCTATCAATTAACTAAAAAATGTATTTACTAATTTACCCTAATATAGCTAGTTACTAATTTTCACAGCATATACAATTCTCCTATTTATCCCTAACAGAAACAAAACAACAATATAGTATATTAATGAAAACTCTTAAACTTTCCAGATACAGTGAATAAATAAAATAACTGAACTAAGCAAAACCTAGAAGTATAGATGAGGTGACAACAGCTTAAGGAGGTTGTTCCTCCGAACCAAGTCCTGGAGAATAGCTAAACTGCAATTCTTAGAACCCCTGAGCTTGTCTCCCGGTCCTCTTGGTAGAGTACTGGGTGAGAGAGGTAGTCTAGAAATCCTCTGTAACTCCACTGAGTGTTCAGTAGTAACTCCGTTATGCTGACAGCAGTATGAACTCAGCTTAGAATAGCTTCACTAGTTCAGTATTCAACACTTATCTCCTCCAAATTACTTTAGCTAGTCCCCTCCATCGAATTCACATGTGCACTTCATTCACTTAGAATGATCAGAAATCAAGAATGAGTATCCTCAACTGTCTTCAATGGGAATTCTTATTAGCATGCCTAGGTCTTTTGGGTCAGTTTTTACTTAATGAGCCACCTACTCCTGTTCCACTTTCTTGGGGAATCATGACCACAAAAATAGGGAAGTTTCCACTTGCAATAACTAGAAGTAGTTTGAGGATGCTGCCACATGTCAATCTACTCTCAACCTAGTCTCCTCCACCAAGTTACCATTAAAACACTCATTTAACAACTCTCCTAAGCTGTTGTCTCATCTTTCCTTTATTTATTAATAAATATTCTAAAATACATTAAATTATCCTTGACCCCACTTGGTCATTAATTACAAAATTTAACATAAAATATAACATAATGTTTCTCAAAAACATGAAATTGTTTTGCAAATTAAGGCATGTGACAATAAGACCAATGATGAATGATCCTGCTGATGAGTAAGTAATCGGTAATATATGCTGAATAAATTAATAAACGTTTTTTGATGCACATAGTCTTCTTCTATTCTACAGAAACTTGGTTACGTCATCTCTCTCTCGAACATCTCGGGTGAGACTTCATCCACTTCATGGGTGTTGTTGGGCAGGGTAAAACCTATCTGGGATGGTGCTTAGGGAGGTCATAGTGAGTTAGTGTCGACAGAGTGGGAACCCCTATTGACTGGTTTTTTTGGATGGGTTTACGCCTACAAATGGTTCCATTGTCGGGACCTTATCATGACTGAGAGGTGGATATGTGGCATCCGACAAGACTAGAAATTCAAGATTTGTTTGACTAGAAGCTACGATAATTTGCTGAGGCAGAAAATCAAAACCCCAGACTGATGACGGAAAAATGGTTGGTGAGATACATACACGACGAGTGTCACGAATATTTTTTATCTGAATTTCCCATCATATTGTATGAGTGGTTGACGCGGTTCACCTACAATAAGACCAATTTCCAAAAAGGAGAGCCAATGTCTTGGACCCCTGAACTGATCCAAAAACTATAGAAACTAACAAAAAGGCATTGTAGACTATTGAGGTCTAGATGGATAGTATCCTAGAAGGATATATCACTGAGTTCATAGTTGACACTACCAAGTCATACAATGAAGCAGAAAGGGAATTTTTCAATGGACTACGAGGTAGGTTCTTGTTGTCTCTATAGTTATCAATTAAGATTCTTGTCTGTGAAAAGGGCATACTAAATATGCACCTCGAGAAGAAGAACTTCGGTGCACAGAGATGGTGGATACTACGGCAGAAGGGGGGAGGTGAATGGATGATAAGGGGTAGATGGGTGCAAGTTTCGATGAGACTTTGAGGGAAGCTGAGAAATAAAGTGGTGTTACGAGGGGAGGAGCAAGGTTTTAACAAGAGAAGAGGTAGAGGATAGGGGAAGGTCCTGCTGTGATCAAAACGCAAGACCGTGAAGGAAGAACACATGTAATGAAGTAACCTTAGAGTGACAAAGAGGATGAATAGGCCTAGGCTACACCCAGGTTAGAGGAAAGATCAAACCTGAGCATCAATGATGCCACACCTCTGTGCACTAATCCGTAATTAGGAAGACACATGAGTTCCACGTTGACTTTTCCAATGTGCCATCAGCATTCTAGTAGTAGATCAATGTCTGTAGAAAGAAGGCCCAAGATGGCGGGCGATGAATCCAAGTTACCTTTGTTCCATGGAAATGGGACCGAAGATCCTAAGAAGTACTGGTTTCTATGCGAAGCAGTATGGACTATCAGATAGACTAAGGATGATGATATAAAGAAGGGAAATTGGCAACCACTCTTTGGGGTCGTTTGCTGGATTGGTTCATGAAATTTACACAAGTTCCTATGGGGACTCCTGTGAAGACACTGGATGAAATCAGGAAGGGACTAAATGAAGAATTACAAAAGTCAAAGTTAGAAGCCTAGTACATCATAGAGTTAAAGGAGATTAAAAAATTTCCTAATGAAATTGTTTGGGACTTTGACCAAATATTTAAGACACTAATGGAAATATTTAGTTTTGAAATGAGCAATGTTCAACATAAATAATGGTTCATCATGGAACTGGTATCCCATATCTGAAAATCGTTCATGCAGTAGAAGATCGCGACACAGAGAGAATCTCTAAAAATCGCAATGAAGTTAGAGGCTTCACCCATTGGAAAAAGTGTAGCTGGTATAAACCAAATTCAAGCGTAGCTGGTGAACTTAATGCTTCAACTACAAGATAGCAAGAAGGAGAAAAAACATCATGATGATATTTGGTGCACTCGATGTCGCATGGATGGACACACCAAAGATACTTTCCCTGAATTCCAAAATTATCTGTTATCTAGCATGCCGAACCCACTGAATTGTAATAGTGTACCATGGTGCCGCATATTCCAAGTATACGGGAATCGACCTGAGGAATGTGGATACATGCAGAAGATGGTGATGAAGCCGACAAGCCTATATTGCTCATTTTGTCGATCTGTGAGACATGAAGATAAAGACTTTCATGAATATGACCTACTTCAGGAAAGGAGATATGGCTCATACTATGTGAAGGGTGAAGATCATCGTCCAGTACAGAAATCACAGCCTTAGCCTCAGGTGGTACAATATCTACATCAACTAGAGTATACACTACCACCTCAAATGTAGTTCATACCATCACAGCCACAACTATAGTTTGCACTTCAACCACAGTTCGTTCCACAAGCGCAATATAACTAGATGTAAATGGTTGCACCACAAAAACAATATTTTTAGGAAGCGCATTATGTCCAGCAGTAGCCGAATCCCCCATTATAGAAGTTGACTCAATCGCAGTACCAATGACAAGGAGGATTTCGCAGAGGATTTCAAGGTCAAGGAGGAGGATGAGGTTGCGGACCTGTCCAATGTTACAATTGTGGGGTATTCAGACATTACCAAAGAGATTTCCCACAATTGAAGTGTTTTTGTACATACTGTACTACAATTAATCAGACTATTGAGAACTTTCCACATTTAATCGCAAGATGGAAGGTAGGAAATGTTCCTCGGTTGCAGAATCATAACTCAATTGCATAATCAAAATCAGCTACAAAACTAGAATCAATTGCAGAACCAGAATCAGAATCAAATTCCACTTCAGAATCAGACTTTGAATCAACCCATGAACCCACCATTGAACCAGAATCCATTAATGAACCAGAATCCAATGATGAACCGGAATCCACCAATGAACCAGATGTTATACCAAAATCCTGTCACCACCATGTGGAAAGACCTTTGACTTACATACTTGCCCTTAATCCCAGCACTTGGAGTGGAAATCCATGTTGTTTGTCAATTCTACATGAAAATACTCAACACCGTTCTTTCCCTGTGAACCGTGAGTGGTACCTTGCTCGCATCGCCTTCATCCTATTTGCCATAAAGTGGTGCAACCGCATATGGCCTTTGGTCCATAAGCGTTTCTCATCTAAACCACTCTTTCATAAGAGGAAAAAAGTGGTACCCTGGGTAAAATGGGAAAAAGAGAAGTTTTTCGAGGCTTCTAGATCATGACCCTCATGTCCTCCCTTATCCCTATCATTGTGGGTTAGTTGAGCTCAAGATCCCCCATCATAGGATCTTAAAGGCCACCTCATCCACAAATCTCTCAGCCATTCCTATCCATTGAGCATTATAAATACAAGCTCATGTCCATGGTTGAGGGGGAGAACTATAGAGATATTGTTATGCGGTTGGATTGACCACTTGGCCCAAGCCATTGGAGAGCATAGAGAGCAAATTTGGAGCTTATGGGGATGAAGTTTTTGTCTCATGGAGATACATGTCGACACTAAGGCTTAATTGGTTGTAAACTTCTCCATTCATCTTAATGCAAAGCTCATTTCCATCCCACATTACTGTTGTTTTTATTTCGCATGTACATGTTGTTAGATTCCTTAGTCACTAACATGGATAAGTAGATGATGTTTTGGTAACTTTGATGTGTTTACGTGTTTGATCTGGTTGCAGGTACATAGGTTCACTATCAAAGTAGCATTCCAGGTGTCTACGACATCTAGGGAGGGTCTTCATCCTTTGTCATTCACTCATTTAATCTGGATATGAACCATTTAGACCAGAGGAACAACTTCTGTCTGCAGAAGGTGAAATATTCCTTCTTACAAATCTGGAGACTCCGCTTGGGAATAGATACATGTATCAGTTGATCTAATCTTCCTCAGTTCTTCAACTATTGTCCGAATCTAGGCTCCATCTCCAACTCTCTTCAGTCAGATCTGAAAGTATGACTCAGTGTATTTTGGTGTGAAACATCCAGATCTTCCTAGATCTGAATTATTTTGACCTTTTATGCTCTCTTTTAATCTAAATCTATCAGTTTTTACCTTGATCTAATCTTTTTCTAACTTAGTCTGTCATTCTCCTTTGTGTTTTGGATTTATACAGGGAACTGCTCTTATGCTGTTGGTGAGAAGCGATGCCACTTACTGAACCATGTTAGTAGCACGCAGTGCCACCACTTGAGTCTTGTTATCCAAAAGCGGTGCTAGGCCAGAACCGCTCTGTCAAGACCCCTCTAGTGCGGTTCCAGGTAGGCCTTATTCCAAGACCACTTTTTTCTCATTTTTTGCAAAAAACATTTGAGTTGATTTGCTTTCAACCCTGCACTGTCACACTTGTGTGTTAGAATCTGATGCTTGTGGTTTGAAATTTTGCGGTAAAAGATTGGTTTGTTGAAAGAATCCAAAAGCTAGATTAGGCTTGTTGATTGTCCATTTTCTTCTGTGCTTGTTGGTTGTCTTTGTGAAAGGATTTCTTTTTCGAAAGCTTAGGTGTTAGAGAGCTCTCTTTTATTTATGTTACATGGACTAAAAGAAAAACATTTAATTAGCATCTTGATTTCATTTTTTGTTCCCATAGGAGGCTTATTTTTTCTTGTTTTAAAAAGAAATTTTTTGACTGAGATTAGGTCATTATCATTAGTGAGCATAAGACATTGGATCTCTGATTGGCCTCACAAGCTTTCAAGTTCTCTATGTTATTTTTTCTCTTTTTCATTTACACTATCTCATCAAAATAAAAAATATTATAGTTTTAAGTTAGATCTGTATATGCTTTGAGAAAAATTGAAAAATAGAGTGCATATGCATAGAGTGTGCTTCTTGTTTTTCTTTTAACAAAAGAGACTCCTTCCCTTTTGACTGCTTTCAGAAAAGAGAAATGAGTTTGGAAAGTGCTGATTGTCTTTGATTTTGTGTTCAATATTGTTGTTAGGGAATATTTTTGGTTTTGAAGCAAACGAAAATACTCTCTTTCCCTCTCATAGGTAGGCATACCAAACGGTAAAGTGAAATATTTGCATATGCATATTGCATGGTTTTAATTTTTTTGTCAAAATTCCATGCATTCACCTAACCATCCACTTTAAAATTAATGGTAGTTATAGGTTAAAATTTACATATCAATTTGAGTGATAGGTTAGAGACGTGTTCGGGCATCATTAAGCGTAGCAGCTGTCATTACTCATCTGCATTACATCATGGGACTCGCGTGGTTATTCCACGTACCATTGGTACATCAAATGGCCTTTCATGTACCCTTGAGTTATATAGAAAGGTACTTCATGTACTCGATTGTATATCGGGAGGCCCCTTGTGTATGGTTATGCATTAGACAACACTACCACCGATTTGAGATCCCACGTACCTTGAGTATATCGGGAGACCCCACTAGGATACCTTCTCCATCTGAGGAAAGCCCTTTGGCCATTTTGCTTGAAGCCATACACCAAAAACAACATTTAGGGATATTACTACGCACATACCCTTGAGGTATATCGCGAGTGGCACCTTCTTAACAATCTTGGTAAGAGATCTGACTGTCTGAACCCCTTCTCTCATTTTAAGTTTGCTTGTTTGACCTATAGCTTGAGTAGGGAAATTTTTGGTGTGTTTTCTAGTTTTTCAGACCCTAGGTTAGATAGGAGCTGTACAAGCTGGCTGAGCTAAGACAATATAGAAGAGTACGGGGCTTGCCACTCGATTTCATTCCTGGTTTAGGAGAAAATCCAATGGAAGCTATTCACCAAGGAGCTGCTACCACCTCCTAAGTGGGAGATAATGTGGTTGCAGAAAGCAGAGGACCATATCCTTCACACTCACCTCCCTTGGTCCAATAACCTTCTTGGGGTAATACTTTTTTTCATTCCCCCACAGAAGGTCATGTTGATGATACTACCCATCTAGATTATGGTCCCAATGCTCCATTTTGGGATACCTCTATAGGATATGCCATTGCCTCATTTGGAACATGTTTAAACTTTTATGAAGAAGTTTCTCTAGATGAAGAAGAATGTAGAAAATACCATGCAGCCATTCTCCATGCACAGGATATTGAAGGGAAAATAGATGACATATTGGGCACACCACCATCACATTCCACAGTCATTCCTGTGGGATATCATTCACTTGCCAATTCTATGAGACCCATTGAACCGATTATAGATCTTATAGTAACACCACACAACCCAGGTCAAACTACCATCCCAACCACCTCCGATATTATGTCTATTCCCAATCCTCCCAGGTCTTCTACACCTGGGGCTCAACCTTCAATTCCCGTTTCATCATTACCTTCTAGTCTCAAGGGGAAAACCCTGGTACGACCTATGTTATCTGGAACTGGAATTGTATCTAGTCAAGGACAGACCTCTGGTATAGAACAATATACAGTTTATGTCCCTCCCACCCATACTAATGTGGTTATTCCGCCATCTAGTTTAGTTCATCCCTTTGGGGCACAACCTGTAACCAGTCAAACCTCTTGGGGTTATGGTTATACAGAAAATCAAATACATGTAGGGAATATTAATTATCCACCCAATCCTATAGGAATTCCTTATGTTGGAATTCCATATCCTAGTAATACTTTCACACCATGGGGGCAACCTAACTGGTCCTACATGCCAGCTATGGGGGGGATATCCATACACATGGTGAGAGGTGCCAGAGGACCGCCTTATGAAGTTCCTCCCCCTGGGGGGGCTAATGGTCCTGAAGGGCCTGGTGTCTTTCCTCCTTATGGTCCTAATGGTCCTGGTGGTCCCGAGGGGCTTGGTGGCTTCCCCGCTAATGGCCCTCCTCCTAGTGGTTCTGGAGGCTCTGGAGGGTCTAGTGGTCCCAGTGGTCCTAGTGGTTCCAGAGGCCTTGGTGGTCCTAACGGTCCTGATCCCAGAAATCAACCCACTGCAGGTGAATTTTCCAGTAGTTCTTCGTCACAATGACCTGTCTCTTAGTATACTTATGAAAATACTGGTAATTATATGCCATATCAATATTACCAGTATGTGAAACCTAACCATCAGTTACCTTTCCTATAAAATTAGGACTTTCCTAACTTGCCCAAGTTGATTAATGACCCCATTCACCACAATCACTCGTGGACTCCCATTCCGGTAAAGTTACCATCAGACATTCCAAAGTTCGATGGGAAGCAGGGAGACAATCCAAAAAACCATGTCATGAAATTCCATCTGTGGTGTTCTTGAAAATCCCTTATGTATGATTCAGTCTGTTTAAGAATCTTTTAGTGAAATTTGACCAGTACAGCCGTGAAGTGGTACATTGAACTTCCACAACATTCGTTTGTGGATTTTGTCTCCTTGGAAATCATGTTTCTTACACACTTTCAGCTCCCTATCCATTATGAAATGGGTACTGATCTCTTAAGTTCTCTATGACAGAACACCTCCACCCACATATCTGATCATATCCATGAGTGGAGAAGGCGGAGAAGGCTTATTAAGGCCCCTATTCTGGATGAGTTATTAGTTGATTGGCTTACCAAATATTTGTTGCCTCCAATCTCCTGAGATGTGGCTATGGGCAGTGTCGTTACTGAAGAGGAAGCTATTAGTGGATCCTAGTATCTAGAATTGTTCTATTCCTAGTCTGGAACTCTTTACCACTTGATTCCTCAAGCTCCTCACCCAAGAATTGATCCCGCAAAGCCACCAACAGAAGTACCTATTGATGGGATTGTTGGTTCAATCTAGTCCTTGTCAACAGCGAAACTTGCCAAGCAACCCCAAACTACCACCCCTATTCCTTCAACTTCTAAGGTTTCCGCTGAGGTCAATTCTATTCAAAGTACTCAAACCTCGGGAAATGATAAAGGGTAAAAATAAGAATAAAAAACATGGAAACCAACAAGAGAATCCAAGACCAACCAACAATGATAAAGATAAAGGGAAAATAAAAGAAAAATATCCATGTCTACTATGTGGAGGTGACCATTTCACAAAAGAGTGTCCCCATCAGGATGAAATCACCCAGATTTTGAAATCAAATCCCGCAGCCACAGTTCTCACGGATCCCTTTCCCTCTCAACAACAACTGATTGACCACATGTCTAATTAAGGAAACTCTAGTTCGTCATAGGAAATTTGTATGATGTCCTCGGATACCATTAGTCTGCAAACTCAAAGTCAAAATTATGACAAACCCGTAGAAAAGGAAGAAGATATTTCTTCTTCAGGGAAAGCTCCCTCTACTAGTTCTCCTAAATCCTTGTCTATTGTCCCCCTAAGCATCGAGAAACTGTTCTTGATATGATTTTGCGTCCACCCAAGAGTACTCTTAGGAAGGTTGTTTTTAACCCTAATGCCTGATTTACTCAATTTTATAATGTAGTTGAAGATCTCACTCAGGAACTTTCCGCAATGTCTACCTTAGAAGTACTCCAAATTTGTCCTATACAACAAAAAAATATGTTAACGACATTAGGAGCTTTAGACTCGGATAATACTAATTTTATTCATTTCAATATTGAGAACTATAAGTCTAGGCTACCTCATAAAGTTGCTTTTCAAATCATTATGAAGGTAGTTGGAAAGAAGGTTTTTAGAATGGTACTAGATGAAGGAGCTTTGACCTTGGTTTTGTCTCTATCTTGTTGGAAAGATCTCTACTCTCCTGAGCTTGTAACATCACCTATGACTTTGAAGGCCTTTGATGGATGAGCTTTCCATCCCCATGGTCTCATATTAGCCCTCAGAGTCGAGCTTGGGGGAAAACCCTTTACTATTCAATTAGAAGTGGTAGATGCCCCATTAGATTACAACCTCCTTCTAGGAAGAAATTGGTTTTATGCCATGACTATTGTCGCTTCGACAGTATTCCAAATAGTCCAATTTCTTCATATAGGGTGAATTGTTACCATTGACTACCTTGATTTCTGTATGTCGGATGTTACTACATCTATGGCTAATAACATCCACATGTTAGGCTAGTCCCCTCCTCCTTACCAGTAGATTGGAGTAGGCATGTTGAAGGACTCATCCCTTATGGGAATTTTTCCATCCACTCCTCCTAACATGGATACCACAATAGTCCATATGATTGCATCATTTGATTGTGATCCCAATGGGAAACAAATTGTTGAGTCTAGCTCATTTAGTCCACATGAAGAAATGTACAATACCATTCAAACCCTTTCCAATGATTACACCGATTACCTTCATCTGGTGGCTTCGGATCCTTACCACCTACCTTACTGGTTAGAACCATTTCTTCCTATTCTAGATTATCTATCTGAGACTTTTACTTTTGACGAGTCCATTATGGAGATCATGAGTATAGATGAGTCCATTTGGGAGGATCACCATCATAGATCTATGTTCCTCCCCAACACCAGTTTCCTGCTAATATTGTCAACGTACCCCAAAGTCCCATATTGTTGCAAGACACAGATTCTAAAGGAAACCTTTGTAACATTACTTAGATGAATCTGATTGACATATCAGTCAATCCTGGTACAATCGACCATGTTCATGTTGGGATGAACTACTCGACAGATGAATCTGAACAATATAAGGCACTTTTCAAAGAATTCTGTGATATTTTTTCCCGGTCCTATGAATAATTGTCAGGGATTGACCCATCCATTATGGTCCATGAGATTAAAACCTATCCCATGACTAAACATGTCAGGAAAAAATGAAGGCAACTCCATCCATGGAAGGCTTCCGCTATTAAAGCTGAAATAGAGAAACTTATCAAAGCTGGGTTTATTTATACCGTACCCCTGACGGAATGGGTATCGAACGTTGTCCCTGTCAATAAAAAGCAGGGCACCATTAGAGTCTATATCGACTTTAGGGATTTGAATAAAGCTTGTCCCAAGGATCATTTTCCTACTCCACATATCGATTAGATTATCAACAACTGTGATGGAAGTGTCATATTCTCATTTATGGATGGATTTTCTGGCTATAATTAGATTGAGATATTACCCACCGATCAGCACAAGATGGCATTCATTTTCCCATGGGGAACCTTTGCATATAGGAAGTTACCTTTTGGATTCAAAAATGTTGGAGCCACTTTCTAGCGTGAGATGTCCTATGCGTTTCACGATATTAAACATATTGTTGAACTGTACCTTGACAACCTCCATGCTCATTCATAGTGACAGAAGGGCCACCCTAGTCATCTTAGAGATATTTTCCTGATATGTCGTCATTATAATATATGGCTTAATCCACATAAATGTGTTTTTTTGTTGAGATGGGATGCCTGCTAGGTTTTGTGGTCTCTAAAGATGGCATCCGGATTGACCCTTTGAAAATTGTCACCATTTAAGCTCTACCAGCCCCAACTAATCTCCTTGAACTCCAAAGTTTGCAAGGGAAGGAAAACTTTCTTCACTGTTTCATGTGTAATTTTGAAGAGAAAACGCATGGTTATATGCGTCTCATTAAAAAGGACACCCCATTCTTCTGGGATGACCAAGCCCAATGCGCCTTTGATAATCTCAAACACACTTTGACTCATTCACCTGTGATACAACCCCCATATTATTCAAAGGACTTCCTCTTGTATATTCCTGCCTCTGCTACTACCATCGCTATGGTTTTGGTGTAGGAAAATCCCAATGGTCAGGAGCACATGATTTACTATGCTAGTAAGAATCTTATGGATTCAGAAACCCAATATTCACGTGTGGAGAATTTAGCATTGGCCATGGTCATTGCTGTACAAAAATTCATCACTACATTTTGCTTTGCACAACCATTGTATTGGCAGACCAAAAACCTATGTATTACATCCTGACTTGTCAAGTGCTAGGGGGTAAGTACTCCTGATGGATAGTCATACTATAGTAGTTTGATCTAGAATTTTCCAAAGCCACATCAAAGAAATCCTTGGTTTTTGCTGAGCTCATGTGTGATATTCCCTATGCTGCGATGGAATCTGAGCCCAGTGATTCATTTCCTAATGAATTTCTGTTCTTGATCAGCACTACCAATCCATGGTATGGATATTTTCTGATCCATCTCCAAACACAATGATTTCATCCAATTCTATCCCATGACGATCGCCACCGTATCCATCACCATGCAAAATACTAGCTCATCTTGAATGATACCTTGTATAGATGTGGGATTGATTCTGAACATGTGTTGAATGATTGGCACTCTAGAGCATGTGGTGGTCATTTATCTGGGATGGCTACAACCCAGAAAATCCTTTGCGTTGGCTATTTCTGGCCTTTAGTCTTCAAAGACTGTCATGAGGCTGTTAAGAAATTCCCACCTTGTCAACATTTTTATCCCAAAAAGCACACTCATCCTGCTCCACTACGCCCCATCATTTCCATTGTCCCATTTGAAAAATGGGGGATTGATTTTATGCATTGTAAGCCTACCTCATCTGGGGGGCATGGTTACATCATCGTAGCCGTTGACTATTTTACAAAATGGGCTGAGGCCATGCCTACATATGTGGAATATGGTAAGACTTCCACTCTCTTCCTCTTCAATCATATCATATCTAGATTTGGAGTCCCACAGTCCATTGTTACTAATCACAGATCACATTTCCATAATAAAATGATGGAGGAACTGAGTGCCAAGGTAGTTTTTTTCCATGAAAACTCTACGCCATATTATCCGTAATCTAATGGTCAGGTAGAGTCCATTAACAAAGTTTTGAAAACTATGCTTCATCGGATGGTTGGAGATCATAAATCCAAATGGCACCACATTCGTTTCTCCACTCTTTGGGCTTATAGGACTTCGATGAAAATAGCTATTGGTTTCATGCCTTTCCAGCTTATTTATGGACTCGAAGCTATCTTACTAATTCAATGTCAGATTCTATCTTTACAACTTGCCTTCAAAATTCTCTAGACACTTCCACAGAGGAAGAAATATTTTCGTACTTGAATAACCTTGACAAGACTCAGAGAGATGCTGCCTTGGCTAATGAGGCACATAAGAAATGCGTCAAGGCACAGCATGATAAATCCGTCCAACCTTGTGCCTTTAATGAGGGTGACCTAGTTTTGACTTATGACCAGGGATACGACAACCTAGGGAAAGGAAAGTTCGAGTCCATGTGGTATGATCCTTTCATCATTTATAAAGTTTTTGAGAAAGGGGCCTACGAGCTCATTGACTATGATGGAATCCCTTTAGGGAAACCTTGCAATGGGTTGTACCTAAGAGGTACTATGCCTAGGTATTTCTTGGATAATATCTTGTATATATGTATATTGCTTGAATTTCGGTGTGCTTTTAGTATTTTCAATATGGTTTTGAGTTTAGTGTCTGCATCTATTTATACCATGTTTTGGTCATGTAGAGCAGATGGCTTTCTACGGCTTCACTGATGGTTCTTGCTGCCACACCTTGAATATCGGATCAGCTACTTGGGTCCTCTATTCCTCGGCTGAAGATTTGGTCAGTTCAGGAGTGGTTTGTATTGGTACCACTACCAACAACATTGTTGAGTATACAACAGTTATAGGTATTCTGAATGAAGCTACCTCCTAAGATGTTCACAATTTGGTAGTCTTGATGGACTCACAACTCGTGGTTTGTCATCTAAACCATGTCTACACCATTAGAAATCCTATATTTCTCCACCTCTTCTGCAGGGTACTCTTGTTAGAAAGGTCATTTGAAACCATTACTTATAGGCATATCCCTAGGGAGCATAATGTAGTTGCTGACTCATTAGCTAACTACATCCTAAATTGGCATATTTCTCATTCATGACGTTAAAATCAAACATGGTTCATTGTAAATAAACAACTAAAGACACATAAAACTCATGTAAAATACATTCACCATTTGAGACATATAAACACCAAGTAAAATTTTGTATATATATATATATATATATATATATATATATATATATATGAACATGTTTACAAAAAATAGGTCATGAGACCTCATCTGAAGCACATAATCTTTCAGGGAAAAATCACCATACAAAATCTTGAAGCTATTAGATTTCAGTAGGTACATCATGCGTACAATGTCTAGTGATGCTCATGGTCACACATCACTGCTCGGGCTACTCTATGTAGTAGTCTACTAAAATGACTCAATACTCCCATTGTAGGTCTCTAATACCTCAGAGGGAGGTCATCAATGGAAGCATCAAGGATTTCTGAGGTCAACCTCTCTAGGTTTTCCTCTAACTCCCCTATCACATCATCTCCCTGCGATACAAAGCGGGCTCCAACTCGTCTATCTAATGGGGAAGTTCCCCCAGGTTGTGTTGCTCCAACGTTTGCATGAAAATGTTCAAGTCTCGTTACTTAACATAAAAAATATAAAACATTAAAAAACATAAAAACATTTTGTCCATTGTAGGGTTTCTTGCTTATTAATAATGTCACCCCACTGTCCACTAGGTGGGAGCAGTAGGTCAGGGTCTCCGATAAAGTTTGTACCTGCATAATCATAATCCTCCACCATGAGGATCTGAGCTCTAAGCCATCGAAAGAACGAGTCACTGAACTTTACCTTCCCCCTGCCCTCTCCACTACAAGCCATAATCCAAACCCACCTCTGCATATGGGGGTCTCGTGCTCTCAGCTCTGTGAATTCCACCTCGGGTCTCATCTATGGTAATTTCTCAAAGAAGAAGTAGGCTAGAATGGAACCAAATCCAAATTGCTTCAGTTCCCCCTACCAACACTTAGTCAGTTGATCCTTGAATATCATAAGCAGGGCTTCCACCCAGTTGAATAATGTAGGTGCCATGGACTCTATGGCATACAACATGTGTGCCCTAGAATCCTGGTGCACTCCTTGGATTCTGACCACTCTTTGCATCGTAAACAGGACATTCCATAGAGGTTCGTCCAAGACTGCCTTTATGGGGATTTTCTTCCCTGATGTCTTTGTCCCTAGAATACTGTGACGGTTTATCAACTCTTATGTGGTAATATCCCCTCCTTGGGAACCTATCAGGGAGATGGGGGCACCCCGTCTTGGAAGTCCAATCAAGAAGTAGATATCCTCTACCTCTACTGTCAGAATAGGATCCCCAACCTCAAAGTGTTGCTGCTCCAGATTCCACATCCGGAGTATGTCCTCTAGCAACCGCTTGTGTGATACCATACTGGGAGTCTGAAATAATTTTAGGAGTCCATAGTCTTGTAATGCGGCGATGCAACCTGCATTCCTTTCAGTGAAAGCATCATCGTTATCATGTTGTCTTTCCTTCCATATCACCATTTTTTATCAACAAAATCCTGCCAAAAACAATCATAACACCTATTAGAATCATTCATAATCATTTAAATCCAAAGAAATTATCTATTTTTTCTTTTGTTACCAATTTAAATCTTCACGACCGGCACCGCCTGTGTGTCATTGAATACAGGTGGTGGCATTGCCTGTGAGCTTTGTTTTCGGTGTGGTTCTAGTGAGGTACAACGTATCCCACAAGGGATAAGTGTGGTGTTCGTTCCCATGGTTTTAGGGATTGTCGTGCAAGCCGAAAACACCATCTAAAATCAAAATTGAAGTTATGAAAAGGAAGAGTAGGGTTTGAACTGTTACCTGGAATTGACGGTGCTCAAATCCGTCGGTGGAAAATCCCGATATCAGCAATTGAAGATCTGACTAGGAAAGTGCTCCAAATGCTCTCCACTATGGGTAAATAGTAAAATGATTTGATTTTTCACTATTTACATGACTTTTATACACATTTTTGGTTTTGACATGGTATAGTTTTGATTTAAAATCATTTATTATTCGAATCTTATCTGTCATAATCCCTGAATGTTAGTTATTGGGACATTTAACACTTGTTTTGAGTTGTTGTGAGATAGAAGAACAGTAGCAGTAAAGTATTGGGAGTTCGTTTTTTACTTTTTCATGCTACCATAAAATGAAAAAATTCGATGAGCGTTTGTTATGACACTTTGGTCACGCTCTTGAAACCTAGTATTAGAGGTCCAAGTCCATTTCTGATTCTTTCCAGGCTCGTAAAAATTAACATTGTGTAAAGAAACCTTATAGAGTCTTCTTTTAACTCTTCTCAGGCTCCTTAAATATGAAAAGATCGTCGAGTCTATTTCCGATTCTTTCCATGCTCATAAAAATTAACATTGTGTAAAAAAAACTCATGGAGTCCTCTTTAAACTCTTTTTAGGCTCCCTAAATACAAAAATATTATCAAGCAATCTTGTCTTCTTCATGCTCGTTAAAGCATTTGAAGAGTCATCTTTTCGACGATAGGTTATCTCTTTTTCGGTTCAGATGGACTGTTTATGAAAAATCAACAATCCAGCCAATCATGAATGGAAGAGTTCTCTAAGGTATGATTTTACACTTTTTCAGGCCTTAGGGACTAAATCATACAAAAAAGGACCCTTTGGAGTCTTCTTCCATAGTCATTCGGACTCTCTAAACATGAATGATACCGAGTTTTCTTTCATTGGACTCGTTAAATTAAACATTGAGAGACCCATTTTTGGGAATGAAGCCCTCCTCTCTCAGGTTCGTAAAACATATGAGTTTGGACTTGTCTTCATAAAAGCTATACCGGGTGTTTGTTACCCTCTTTGAACTCGTAAAACTGAAAAGAGGCACTCATCAATCATGATGGGGAAAATGGGAAGGGAATCATTTTTGCAAATAAATGGCAGTAGTTTGTCATTACCTTTGAACATGGCACTTGTCTGCATATCATTTCATTCAATTGGGTATTCATCTGATCTCTGTGATGATCCACTTTCATGATTCATGCCACTCCTTTGAGTTTTTCAAAAGAATGCATTGTTTTTTGTCACATTGTGTGTTTGTCCCGTTTAGTCATGCTCCCAAGTCTTTTGTCGTGCTACCTGATGTTCAAAGGGAAGTTGAAGAAGTTTTTTTCCTCTGCAGTCAAAACAATCTCTATATTAGTACTTTTGAGTCAGTCCTATGGTTACTACATTCACATCATTCTGGAACTATGTTCCAAGTTTCGTGTCGTCGATGTGGGACTCATCATGGCCCTCATTCAACAAGAATATCCCCTTCGACATTAGCTCATCATCCGGGAAATAGTCTTAGACACAAAAAATTAGTACCTTGATATCTGTATGCCTCAATGACAGATTCTCTTGCTCTCGACATACATTCACATCATTGACCTTTGATCAATAGAATCAACTGGGTGTTTGACATCAGGACATATATTCACACTCAGTAGATTGTACTAGGGTACCTTGGGAATCATTGACATCAATGGTGATCTCCCTCGCACTTGTTGATGGTTCACATCATTAGTTGGTAAATCAAGTGGTTTCTACCATGTTCAACTTTAGATCATTGTAATCACATAGATAGAATCGTACTTTGTGAAAGACCAGATGAAGACCCTGGGTATTTGTTTAAAGCACTCATTGCTTTTCCCCAGGTTGTGATGGAGTTTTGTATATCTAGCATGGATCCGCATTTGTATGGTCATGGCTATGCTCAAATTTACATCTGTATGACATAGATATACATTGTATGTCTGGTAGCTATGTCCAAGTTTGAGTCCCCTATCACATGGATCTACATTGTATTCTAGTAGCCATGCTTGTTTATTCCTCCCATGGATCTGCCTTGTATTGGTCTACAGCCATGAGTTGGTTACTTGTGTCTATGAGTCAAAAATATTGATGTACTATAGACTCCTACTTCATGACATGCTCTAATCGAGCTAACATTTTCACCTTGAAGTGACGACTTGTTCTCTCAAAGATCTTGTTTATCGTATCCCTCTAAGTCTCACGCTTTTGGGGGCATCCTGTTATACCAAAATGTTGTCACCACCATGTGATAAGACCTTTGACTTACATACTTTACCTTAATCCCAACACTTGGAGTGGAAACCCATGTTTTTTGTCAATTCTACATGAAAATACTTAGCACTGCACTTTCCCTATGAACCATGAGCGGTACCTTGCTCGCACTGCCTTCATGTTGTTTTCCATAAGCGGTGCCACCACCTGTGGCCTTTGGTCCATAAGCATTTCTCATCTAAACTGCTCTATCATAAGAGGAGAAAAGCAGTACCCTGGGTAAAATGGGAAAAAGAGAAGTTTCTCAAGGCTTTTAGATCATGAGCCTCATTTCCTCCCTTATCCCTATCATTGTGGTTCAATTGAGCTTGAGATCCCCCATCATAGGATCTTAGAGGCCACCTCATCCACACATATCTCAACCATTCCTATCCATTGAGCCTTATAAATACAAGCTCATGTCCATGGTTGAGGGGGAGAACTATAGAGGTATTGTTATGCTATCGGATTGACCACTTGGCCTAAGCCATTGGAGAGCATAAAGAGCAAAGTTGGAGCTTATGGGGATGAAGTGCTTGTCTCATGGAGATACATGTTGACACTAAGGCTTAATTGGTTGTAAAATTCTCCATTGATCTTAATGCAAAGCTAATTTCCATCCCACATTACCGTTGTTTTGATTTCGCATGTACATGTTGTTAGATTCCTTAGTCACTAACATGGATAAGTAGATGATGTTCTGGTAGCTTTGATGTGTTTGCATGTTTGATCTGGTTTTAGGTACACAGGTTCACTATCGAAGCAGCATTACAGGTGTCTAAGGCATCCAGGGAGGGTATTCATCCTTTGTCATTCACTTCGTTGTTCTAGATCTGAACCATTCAGACCAGAGGAACATCTTCTGTCCACAGAAGGTGAAATATTCCTGGTTACACTAGAATCTGCCTGCGAACCAGAATTAAGGATCGATAGTTGCGACGATCTGAGCAGAGCCCAAAATAGGGGATGTAAATGTTTCTTTTGTCACGTGAGGTGGCTCGATGACTGGGGAGGATGGGCCCGAGCTATAGGTTCAATTGGATGGAAAGAAAAAGGTACCATTTGACATCACTCTTGATCAAGATACATTCTTCAAATCACGTGATGTGTTTGGAATAAATCCTGGTAAGTCACCTATTTATGAAATCCCTTCTGCTTTTGATTCTCTACTGGAGGCAGGACCATCATGACAACATGGTACCTTCCAAAAAAATTTGAGAGCTGCTTGTCACTGGAAAGAGATCCCGATGTTATCGGTGATATTGAGAACATGTTGCATTGCCCGGGTAAGGAGCATAAATACTCCGTGGTGAACTCTTTACATAAGAAAAAGACAGGAAAAGAGATGTGCATGAACATTCATATTGGGGACTATGAATTTGATTTAGTCACTTTGGATCTAGGATCAGATGCGAATATTCAGACAAAGAATACAAGGATGAAAATCAGGAGGCTGATGTTGGGTTAGTCCCTTGTGCAACTATGCTTGGCCTATCAGGCTAAAGTACAACGAATCATATGTGTGTCGAACCTGGTTGTGGATGTTGAAAGTATGAATACCTATGTTGATTTTGATGTGATTGAAGTTGTGGATGGTAGAGGATTGTATCCTGCATTGCTGGGGATTGGATGGGAAAACGATAGTATGGAAATGATTAACTTTAATAAGAGGATGATGAAATTTGAGAATCAATACATCAGATTCACCGCTCGTATGGATCCAACCAAAGGGAAGAGATATATCAAACCAGTGAAAGATGAAGTTAGGAGATGGGATCATGCTTACAACATTTTAGAAGATTACATCCACCCTAATGTTGATGGAGAACTTGGATGGTGCAATGCTAGTTTTGTGTCTTGTGATTCTGATGATACATTAGAAAACTAGAAAAATAGCATGCACAAGGTGTCATTCAGGAAGTGTGGTTTGATCACACAGTTGATGTGCCATGTTGCAATTGAGATTGTTGAGTTACCGATATATGAGGGACTTCCTGAGCTATCTGTGTTCCCCATGGAGTTTGAAGAGAACGTATTTGAACCTCGACGATTGTTGGCACTGGAGGAAGCACTAAAGGCTACTCCATCACGTTGGTGGGAAACTCATAAGAATACAATTACTGGATGGGTGCAGTGTTGATGGTTGATGACAGTTTGCTTCGCTGATGCAGAAATAAATCACACTGGGAGGTATGATGGGCAAAATTACCCTAGTGGTCACCTGATGGAATGTCAGACTCTGTGGGCATCACAAAAAAAGGATGAATGGGTCCATGCCTTCATTCACACCTTGGATGAAATGCTGAGGTCATGGTATGTATTAGCATATTTGCGCAGAGAAATAACCACTTGTGAGGAGATGATGATTTTCTTTGTTCATACCTTCAGTTTCAAAGATGCCAATCCCAATGTCCATAATGCACTTCAGATCATCTGTGATGTGGTGTTGAAGGTATTTCAAGTTGCATATAAGGTGGACCCACATGTGCATTGCCACATGGAGTCGATGATGGAATGTTATAATGTGTCCAATGGACCGAAGGATGATGATGAGATAAGGAATATCGATATTCTAGAAATAGAAGGAAGTAGGAATGTTGCATCACTAGTTATATGATTGATCCCATGAATCAACAATGAATATTAGAAAATTCAACATTCAGGCAGAGGAGAATACAAAATTCGCAATAGTTGGGGATTACTGGGATGAAGAGACCATGCCAAAGATCATGGACCTCTTGCATGAATTTTAAGATCTATTTCCAACAAAGTTTTTGGAAATGAAGATGATACTGGGTGATTTAGGGGAGATCAAGATCCCACTAAATCCAAATGTGAAACTAGTAAGGTAGAGGCCATATCACCTAAATCCATGATACAAAGAGAGAGTTAAGGATGAGCTCGATAGGATGTTGGATTCTAGAATTATTGATCCAATTGAAGAATCATAATGGATTAGCCCTATGGTGGTCCAAGACAAGAAAATAGGTGAAGTTCAAATTTTTGTCGACTTGAGAAAATTAAATGACGCTTGTATGCATGATCCATTCCCAACACCATTCATAGATGAAGTACTCGAAGAAGTAGGCGGTCAGGAGATGTACTCTTTTACAGATGGATTTTTTGTCTATCACCAAATAACGATCACAAAAGAAGATCGACATAAAACAACATTTGTTACTAAATGGGGCTGCTTCCAGTACACAGTCATGCCTTTTGGGTTGAAGAATGTACTTGCAATATTTTCCGAGGTTGTTGTCGCTCCATTCAAATATTTTATTTTGAAATTTATTCAAGCTTACATGGATGATTAGATAGTATATGGTTTGATTAGGGACCATCTGGAAATGTGCGACATATGCTAGAAAGATGTCGACAACATTAGATTCCATTGAACTCCAAGAAGTGTATCCTTTGCACACCTTTTGGGATGTTGTTAATTCATATCGTTTGCAATCAAGGAATACTAGTTGTCTCTATGAATATTGCATTGATATTGAGCCTTCCACCACCTACAAATGTGAAAATGCTTAGAGAAATGATGGGGCACATAGGATATTATTACAAGTTCATTAGAATTTATGTTGCGATTACAACCCCTATGGATAAGTTATGAAAGAAAGATGATGCATTTGTATGGAATTAAGAATGTTAAGGAATATTTGACACACTGAAGTACAATATGGATTTGGTGCCAATACTTGTTTTCCCATATTAGAACAAGGAGTTTCATGTCCATGTGGATGCATCATCTCTTGCACTGGGAGTGGTGCTTGTGCAACTAGGTGAAGGAGACCTTGATCACCCAATCACTTTCGCTAGTCGAAAGTTATCATTTGCTGAGAAAAATTAAATGACCACAGAGAGAGAAGGTCTAATGATGGTATATGCACTGCATAAATTTAGGCAACACCTCTTAGACGGTGATTTCAAGATGTTTACATACCATTATGATTTGAAGTACCTATTAAATAATCCTATGTTGGGGGCAGATCTGTTGCTAGATACTTCTCTTTTAGGAGTTTTATTTTGATATAATTATGAAGCTGGGTCACTTGAATGTTGGCCCTGGTCATTTGTCTTGAATTGATATAGGAGAGGAACCCACAAATATTGAAGGGGGATTTCCTGATGTGCAGTTGTTCATATTCGACATGGAAGGTGACTACTATGCTCAAATAATCTAGTTTTCATAGTCGATAACCACACCGGAGGAATTTCCAATAAGTCACAAGAAGAAATTAGTGGTTAAGGCCTTAGATTTCTAGTTAATTGCTGGAAACCTATACATAATTGGACCAGAAGAGATTATGTGACAATGTGTCCTGTTGTGTGAACACGGGCATATTTTGGACGAAGCACATGCGAGAGTTGCTAGAGGAAACTATAGAGGTCACGCTACAGTGAGGAAGGTACTTGAGGCAAGGCTTTGGTGGCTGTAATGTCCCTGACCTTTCGACTGGTGAAGAGGACGGTACCAAACCATTATCTATCTGGGAAACTAGCCCCATGAACATACACACATAAAAACTGAAATTCTTTGAAATAAAACATGCATACAGTGTTACCATACAACAGAATCAAAACCATATATTCAAGCATTTAACATGTTCATCATTTTCATTAAATAACAAAATACAATTTGCAAAGATGAGATAGTCAAGAATACTTATCTTATGAATAATTCATCCCGCAACCAGCTATGTCAATGCAACGTTCCACCCAACCATAGGCCAGTGTGCTCCTTAGTCTCTCAACAACACTGCCACCCCTGATTTGGGCATGATTCCCCAAGGAATAAGGAACTAAGAAGGATCACACATAGCCAAAGGTACAAAAGTTAACCAAGCCAAGATAGTTGGGTTTATCAGGCCATCAAGGAGGTTTATCAGGCCATCAGGGAGCTGAGAAAAGCCGAATGCTAAGCTGGCGGGATCACTGAAGAGCTAGGGACACCTACACCAGAACTAGGCTGAATTCTAGGACACCCACACACACCCAACATAAGGAATCAGTCCCTTCTTCTGCTATACAGTCCCTCAGGCCCTGACTTCCCTTCCAGTGCTATTCAGGGGCATGTGGAGAAGAAATCCATCCCTCTAGCTCTATCTATGTGGATCCCAAACACACCAAGTTTATCAAGCATACCAAGACTTCATTCCCACTCAAACACAGTACAAATACCAACCACTACATACACACAACAAAACAAGCAATTCACAGCTCTGGGGAAATAAATCAAACACCACAGAACAACCGAGGTGACAATTTGGGTAATATGCAACCTTGACTAGGAAATTCGATTTTTGAGTCATTCTTGGCCCTATCGTGGCCAAAACGACTCAATAAGAACCCACAACAAACCAAAATCATGGCGAAACCAACGGTAATCAATTTCTTAGCTATGTGAGGAAGGAAAAATAACCCACATGGAGTTGAATTCACATGGTCAAACCCACAATGAAGAGAAATACACACAGTAGAATCCCCAACTGCGAAAGTCACATACATAGAAAAATTGTGCATGTGAGGCTACTCTCCTAGCTCTCTGCATGAGTAAAATGCCAAAACCTATGCATGAGGAGAAGAACGACTATCTCTGCATGAGGATGGGAAATAATGCGAGAATACCCATGTGAGGGTGAAAGAGTCTACTGGTGGAGTGTGTGTGTGGGAAAGGACTAACAGTCCTACCACACACCACTGCCCAACAATAACTGCCCAACTAACAACAGAGGTTTTTAATTTGGTAGTTGACTGATTGAGACAAGGGAAAGTGAGTAACTCAAAAGGGTGGGTGACAACTAAATGATCTTAACAACTAACACTTGGCTTTTCCCCATTGGCCCAAAGTTTAATAATTTCCCTCCCTATCCTTAGGAAAATCATGCCCTTTTCATTATGGTTGCATTGACATAGCTGGTTGGAGTTTATTTTAATTAAAATGCATATTTACATGATGCCAAAAATATAATGTGATGGATATCATGATATACCATCAGCAATGATTTTAATCGCCAGAACATTCAACGCTAAATCGATGGTGGGGCTTTTTCCTTTAGCTCCACACCATGATTAATTACAATACATTAGAGGAAATTTGGGGTCTAAAATGGGCCTTATAAGAAAATGTGCCAAAATAAGTTTTTGTGAGTTGGAATTCAAGAACCAATAGAATTTCAATAAAATAAGTCAACCATAATGGTTGAATTGACATATTTGTCATTAAAAAAAACTACTTTTTTTGTTCGTATTTTCGACATATCTCATTGTGTTTTTACTCAAATTTCGATCGGGAGAGCTCGTTGGATGTGGAATTTGATTCCGCATCCAACGAGTACCCACACTGCATACTTTTGATGGACCTAGATACCCCAAAAACAAGAAATACCTGAAAAATGTGATGATGATGTCATCATCACATTTTTTTAGGTATTTCTTATTTTTGGGGTAGCGGGTTCCTTTAAAAGTATGTAGTGTGGGTACTCGTTGGATGTGGAATTAAATTTTGCATCGAATGAGCTCTCTCACTCACAATTTGAGTAAAAACACAGGGAGATATGTCCAAAAGACAAACACAAAAAGTAGTTTTTTTCATTCTTACTCCAAAATTAATAACTATTATTTTATTATTTTCCTTAGGAGGCCCATTTTAGACCCCAAAATTCCTCTAATGTATATACAAATATACATTTAATGGAAATGGGTTAAAAAGCAGGGTGTTACAGTGGCCCACTTTGCATAATGATGCGACGGATTATGCACAGACCTGTGATGTCTGTCAATGCACTGGAAAACCATTGTGGTGAAATGAGATGCCTCTATTACCACAAGTAACTTTGCACCCTTTTGATAAATGGGCTATGGATTTTGTGGGTCCAATCAATCCCCTTGGGAAGAGAATTGGCATGCGGTATATAATAATAGCGAAAGACTACTTGAAGAGGTGGGTGGAGGCCACACCATTCATGGATTGCATCGTTGCGACAGTAGCAAGGTTCCCATTGAATAATTTGTGACGCGGTTTGGATGTCCAAGGATATTGATGAGCGATCAGACCAGTCACTTCATCAACCACATAGTAAGCGCACTGTTACAGAGAGAAATTCCTATGGCTTGGGGTGCCACAATAGACAACTTGACTCCAGAAATCAATCATTTCCTATATGCAAGAAAAACCAAATATCTAACACTAAAGGATCTCGATTCGTACCTTATTCCGGACGGTTGATGTAGTTCCCTGTTGAGCTTTCCAACTCCATCTTGTATTGGTAAATTGCTTCCTCAACATTCAATAAACAAGACAAGCATGCTATATATAATCGTGTTAGACCTACTCTAGCATATATAATCAATAACATATAAGAATTTAAAAGCATCCATGGATTAAATAATCATTTAAACACACATTATTGGACAGGAAAAGATATTTCTATTAATATAAAATAGAGATTACAATAGTCACAACATCTGTCGACGTATCTACGAATCGGAGAAACTGAATCCCTCTCTTGGGCCTCCACCACTTCAATCCTCCATCTCTCGATAGCAAGCTCACAAGCAAAAGGCAAGCTTGGGAGGAACACAAAAGTGCTCCAAGGGACAAAGGGATGCAGACTCAAGTATAAGCTCTGGAAACAATGGACTATAGTTTTCTTGCTCTTCAATTCCTCATGCCTTTAATGTATCCAAAGGGTTCCTTATATAGCTTTTCAATGGGGTAATGAATGGTCAAATCCAAGAGATCTCAAGGCATATGGAAGGCCAGGAGACAAGTGATTCAAATCCACATCAAGAAAAAATCCAAAAGAATTTGTCCTTTTTCACACATCCCGATGTACGCTGGGTTAAGGGTCAAATCCACGTATATACACGAGAAAGGGATTAAAAGTCACATATGGTAATTTTTGCATGTTTTTAGGGATGATCTTGGAAACATTAAAAGTACAAAAATGGTCCATGGGGTCTAAAGAGTCTGCAGAGGGATAGGGAAGGCCATAAAAGTGTGATTCACCATGTGGGGTAAAATCAGTTGTAACATATGCCCCCTAATGTGTGAGGTCAGAGGGGTCATACGATGGCTGAAATACATTATAAGTCCATCCCAAAAGTGGAGTGATGAAGAACCAAGTGGAAGAACCAACCATCCAATCAGTACAATACAATGATAAAGCTTTGCATATAACTGCAAGTAGATATAGCAGTCCTGGATACATAAGAGTACAATGGCCATGAATAGGCATGATACAATATGACATGTGTGGTCATCACCACGTATAATATAAATAGATCAGAATCTCCATGATGAAGATATACAAAGTATCATGATCTCCATGAAGGTTGAAGATATATACTGGATCAAGATCTCCATAATGGCTGGAAATGTCTGACATATACTGGAATCAAGTCACGAGAGCTGAAATCTCATGAACGCTCGCACGATCAACGAGGTATCATATAAGAGATTCCACCAATATGGAAAGTCTTCTACACAAACTGCTACGAGTACATGTCCTACTATGTGAATAGAGGTGTCAAGGGTGAACATAGTAGTCCATCATCTGATTACTAGTCATTAATGTATACCGTTAACAGACGCGAGATCACCCACCGATAATGAAAATGGGAATCAAGGTACTAGAGTGCAAACTAACAAGTGTGAATAAATGTGTTGAGGTCTAACACTTGAGAGAATCCATCGATCAGGGGACATTGATGTATTCCCAAAAACTATCGATGGCAAGAGAACCTTCCACTGATGACTGCAAGTCTCAAGGCACTAAAAAATGACTCTAAATTCCCATCCCAGAATAAATGATCTGAAGTCAATGGGATGAAATCTGCTGGAAGGAGGGAATTAAGGCATCCTCCATCATCCAACATGAGGTACTCAGCAAAGCTATATAATGTGGAAGGACTCGATCATAAGGTGCAAAAACCAGTAACTGTACTGGGAATGGTCGACATGCAAAGTCAAGATAATTGAGGAATGGCCGACTCAGGTTTCAACTTCCTTCGAACAAGAGAATAAAGGTGAATGGTGAATAAATGTAGGTAGCATAGACTCAATGTACAAACTGGGACATCTCTGCGACACAGGAGGTATCAATAGAGGCTACATAGGGACTAAAAGCTTAACCAGTGGATGGAGATAAACTCAGAGAAACGAGTATAGCTCCTAAAGTCAAACTATTAACCCAACCAACGGATGTGATATACAGTGCTCTGTTTGAAGGAGACACAACTCGACTACTGCCAAAGATAACATCTTTTCTTTTCCGGATTTTTGGTTTTTTAGTTTTTTTTGGACATTTTCAAATATTTGAAAATCTTGAAAAAGAATAAAATCATTTTAAAGTTATAGAATAGGAGGAGATGAGTGTCAAATGGGAAAACAAACTAGTTCCAAGCAGCGGAACATACCTATGCTCAATGCTAGGACACATGTGTAGGATAGTGACACTCAAGGGAATGTCCCCTCCCAGTAAAAATAGGGAATCAAGCTGCAAAAGATATACAAAATGGCTCTACATGGCTAGAAACGAGACAAGCTCGGGCTATATGGATGATACTCAAAGTTAGGGAATCCGGCATAAGGCTCGATGAGGTAGGAAAAGCTCATGATAATTCAATTACAACTTGACATAAGGGAGTCCTGCGGAAAAAGGCTAGCAAAACAATCAAGAGGAGTATGAGGCTCTTGATCAAAGTCATGGTGGTACTATACAAAGGACTCTCGGACCTAAGAGAGGACTCATAGCATGGGTACCAAATGCAAAGGGGAGCTAACTAGGACACCCATGAATAGGAAAGCTCTACCATTCACATAGTACCACTTTTAACAACAACATGAAGGTTTCATGATACCATGGAATGGGTTCATACCTAAGGTTAAGATGGAATGGTCATAAGGCAATGCATAAGTGCAATCGGATGTGATATCCTAACCTATATTCCAGTTCAGACATAATACCTGTGATAAGAATGAATGGGTCAAAACCTCAAAGAGAGTGTATAATAACTATACCCTACATGACAACCATATTAGTCCAAAACGACCCAAAATATTCAATAAATAATCCAAACTATAGGATATAGGGAGGAGTGATCATGACAAATGCACCCAAAGGAAACAATGCAGTGAACGACGGGACATAAAAAGGAATGTAAAGTGTAGACCCAACATTCATGTATCCACTACCACCCCCACGAGGGTGACCACTGGTGTAAATACTGAGCGAAGGGAATAAAAATCCTCCATATATGGAGTAGAGGATGGAATATGACCATTCCCAAATCTATGAGCATGGTAAAGGGTTGTGATGCCCCCAGGTCTAACACCAGGGTCCGTACTAGGACCAAGGATGGGTGATAGGATACTAGGCATGCCAAAAATAAAAGGACCCAAACTCAAGAGAGCATAAAAATACTCAAGTAACCACGATCCCAAAGGCCAACTAGCGCACAAAGAGCACACTCCTAAGAAAATATACAGCCAAAATACAAGCAACGAAGGGGAGGATATGTGAGCTCCCAAATGCAGTAGGTCTATCTCACCTAGGAGAGGATCGAAACTCCCATACACTACAAGTGGAGGTATGCAACCAATTATAGTGTCCCTCAGCTTCAACACATATAGCGAGTGTGCTGTCCGACCCCTACCTGGCCAGGACACCTATAGAATAACCTCTATGAAGTACCCCCTCAATAACCTAGGTAAGGTAACTAAGGTCACCTCAATATAATAAATTCTTAGGTGGATAGGCGCAGGAAGGATTGGCCATATGGGCAGGGTAGCAAAGCTTGAAACTCTCGAAAGAGCCCCCAAATATGAATACAATCCTAGAAATATCTCTGATGCTACTCAGTTACAACCAGGGGTCATCCCAATCATAACCACTCACACTGCCTCGTGCTTAACTTCCTTGTAAGAGGAGGATCCTGAGAAACACTAATTATACCAAGGAATTTCACACTCTCACCTGGACAAACACATACATGTTGTTGTTTAGTGGTCTTGGAGAATTTACTCACAATGAACTATTCCAAGACCCTAAAACCTAATCTTGTTAATGCAACCTATAAAAGAAAAGAGTGTAATTCATTTTATTATGCGTTGATTTTAATTGGCTATAATTACTCAAAGGGAAATGGCCATGCAACTAATGACATTATGACTCAGCAGTGAAATAAATATGCACCATAACAAACAATGCTAATTGCAATCTTTGTCAAATGAAAAATAGGGTATGCCACTACATGATATGCATAAATATATATTCCTTTCCAAATGCCAGTGCAATCCTTCCTATATGAAAGCCTAAATAAAACTCTCATCCAAGCAATCCAATGCAAGTACCTCCTCAAATCCATATGCAAAAAATGCAACTACCTTGTATTTTTCAATATAAAAGAATGAAAAATTCAATAAAAGTCATCTAAAACTCTCAGTCTCTGCAGCAAGCATAAAACACAAGCCCAAGACACCGAGACAAAAAAATTAATGGACTAATGGAAAACCAAAAAGGATAAATGACTAAAACTACTTTCAAAGAAAAATCAAAGATAAAAGTGGTCTCTGGTCATAAAAGAAGCATCCAACAGACAACATCAGACCCAAGGAAGACCCAACCACAATCACAACCGACCCAAAAACTTGCCACAACATCAAACTCACCAAAAGGGAGGATGTACATGATTGTTTACAGAATAGCTGCATATATACGTGACTTTTGGACAAAAAGGCTACATGTATACACAGATTTTGGCCAAAAACCTACGTGTATACGTGACTTTTGGCCAAAAACCTATGTATACAGAGAAAACAGTGGTAAAAAGTAGGCCAAGGGTCAAACCAATAAAGGGGAGTGTCAATGGATGCACATACTATAAAATGCAACACAAAAACAAGGAGAAACAAAAGTCAAGTCAAGAATATCAAGCACATTGTGCCCCCAACCCCAAAGAAAAACAAGGAGCATCCCCAATGGAGTCGCCAATTCTATTACAGAGAGAAATTCCTATGGCTTGGGGTACCACAATAGACAGCTTGACTCCAGAAATCAATCCTTTCCTATATGCAAGAAAAACCAAATATCGAATACTAAAGGATCTCGATTTGTACCTTGTTCCGGATGGTTGATGTAGATCCCCGTTGAGCTTTCCAACTCCAGCTTGTATTGATAAATTGCTTCCTCAACATTCAATAAAAAAGACAAGCATGCTATATATAATCGTGTTAGACTTACTCTAGCATTAATAATCAATAACATATAAGCATTTAAAAGAATCCATTGATTAAATACTCATTTAAACACACATTATTGGATAGGAAAAAATATTTCTATTAATATACAATAGAGATTACAGTATTGAAAACCTCTGTCAGCACGTCTGTGAATCGAAGAAACTAAGCCCCCCACATGGGCCTCCACCACTTCAATCCTCCATCTCTCGATAACAAGCTCACAAGCAAAAGGAAAGATTGGGAAGAACACAAAAGTGCTCCAAGGGACAAATGGATGCAGACTCAAGTATAAGCTCCAGCAACAATGGACTATAGTTTTCTTGCTCTTCAATTCCTCATGCCTTCAATGTATCCAAAGCATTCCTTATATAGCTTTTGAATGGGGTAATGAAAGGTTGAATTTGAGAAATCTCAAGGCATATGGAAGGCTAAGAGACAAGTGAGTGAGATCCACATCAAGGAAAACTCCAAAATAATTTGGCCTTTTGCACACATCCCGATGTACGTGGGTTTAAGGGTCAAATCCACGTATATACGTGAGAAAGGGATTAAAAGTCATGTATGGTAATTTTTGCAGGTTTTTAGGGATGATATTGGAAACATCAAAGATACAAAAATGGTCCATGGGGTCTAAAGAGTCCGCAGAGGGATAGGGAAGGCCATAAAAGTGTGATTCACCATGTGGGGTAAAATCAGTTGTAACACGCATTGACGGAGGAGTTGCAAATAAAGCAGAAGAAAAGTACCCCATATCAACCACAGGAGAATGGGAAAGTAGAAGCTTTCAACAAGATATTGGAGCATGCGCTTACCAAGGTATGCAATGCTAACCGCGATGACTGGGACTTGAAGATTCCAACAATGTTGTGGGAATATCACACCCCTTGCAAGAGATTGACATGGTATACACCATTCAAATTAGTATATGGATAAGAGGAAGCCATGCCTATGAAGTACATTGTTTTTAGTCTACGCATTGTATCACCGATAAGTTGGATGACGAAGCAACGCCAGAGGAGCATGTGGCATAGTTGATATAGCTTGCATAGGACTGATTTATAGCAGGTTTCCATCATCATGTTGACAAGGATCAATAGAAGGCTTGGCATGGTCACCACATAAAGAAAAAATAGTTTCAGCAAGGGGATTTGGTACTATTGTACGCTAGTAAATTAATGAAGCCTCTAGGTAAGTTACAGATGCATTGGTTAGGTCCATATCTTGTTAATCCTATTACCTCAGGAGGCACAGTTCAGATGCAACAGTTAGATGGTGTGACACTACCAAATCTAGTGAATGGTAGCAGGTTGAATCCCTATAGGATGGGCCCAGAACCGTGCGGTTCTTGAGCCACCGCGGAATGAAAAAAAGGGATTGGATGATGGATGAATCAAGGCACACTAAGAGAAGGTGGTTTCCCATGGAGAGGAGTTAGTAGTGCAATTAGGAGGTCATTCTAGGATAGTCACAGGGATGCAAGTAGAAGTCAAATTAGTAATAAATGAATATAGTTAAAAGTGGTTAACAGGAGACACTCATGGAAGTGACGCATAATGATGGTTGATCCAACCATTGGGTTAGTAGAATCGATGGAAAATTCAAGTAGTTAATGAATGATTTGGTCATGATGATCGAATTGATTTCATAATGATGAAGTATGAGAATATTTGGAACTATAAGAGGAAGCTTACTATGGTTGAAAGACACTATTGTGTAGAGTTGAATTACATTGAGTTGTTGAGTTACTGAGTTGTCAAGTGAAATGTTGAGAAAAGCTTAGAAGATTAAGAAAGTTGCTAAGTCTAGAGAGGGTGTGAGCTTAGTAATTCTAGAATGGAATTGGTGCAACATGCAGAGTAACAAAGACACCGTAGAGATTTCGAGTGAGAAAGATTCACCGCTTAGACCAATTTCAATTGAGGAAGAAATCACTAGTATGCAAGTTGGCTCCTCAACGAAGAGGAAGGCACAGAATCCTAGCTCTCCAGTACCATAGACGAGACAAACTAGAACGACCACGAGGGCACTAGGAGAAAACAGTGTAGAGACAAGTCTATAGAACCCTAGAGTGATGGAATATGTTGTTAAAACAGGGGTGTTTGTCAAGGACATCCCTGGATACGTCCCCCCTAGTCTCCCTAGTGCACAATCCAGGAATCCCACAAAGAATCAGAGATACTAGATCCGGATGCCAATCATAGCACACGAGATGGTATGCACTTCTGATATTGTTCATGCATTGATGCATATGAAGTATGAATACCACAACCTGCTTGCACTCGAGGATGTCACAAAGGAGTCATATGTGCTAATGGTATTAGTATAAGGTGACTAGATAAAGCCCATTCCACAAGACTGGGAAAGAGGACTGGACAAAGCTGGATTTCTTGGGTTGATCAATATGTCGCACTTTGGGTGGCCAATTAATGCGAATGCATTTGTGAAACAAATTTTGGCATGTTTCCATGGTGGGTATTTATGGTTAGATGAGCCAGTTGAGGTTAGGGTGGAGTTTATTTCAACAATAATAGGGCTACCCAAGGATGGGCTAGCCCCCTCACAGTATATCCATGACAAAGATAATGACAAGAAGTTGGAAATGAATCTAAAGAAGTGATATAGTCTATACCATGACGGAAGGTCCTACCGCATTGATAGCATCAATGACTACGCAGTATGTATTGGCACCAGGATTTTGGCTAGTAAAGTAGTAAGGTAGAACCACCCGGTTCAATGTGAATATTGGGTGGTTGCATGTGCTGAGTTATGTGCAAAAGGTACCACAAATTAATTGGTTCCCTTTTCTAATGAACCAATTAGTAGACGACGCAATGGTTGCATAGATGGGTGAATGGCCATTCACATACAGTTGGCTCCTCATTTTGATTGCGCTAGTAGCATGGACGAAACCAGATGATTACCAAGGGATGGACGCCAAAGAAATAGAGGTATCCAAAGGTGCAAGATACCAAAACTTATGGTGGGTCAAAGAAGTAGAGAGAATGGTAGACTGTTTGATCTAATTTTGGATCTACTGGGAAGCGATGTAGGTAGCAACAATGAAATTTCCAAGACTAACAGAGGAAGTCACAACTAAATATCAAAGGATTGCACGCTTTGCAATTGGAACCCATATTGTTTACGATCAAGCACGATGGGACCCTACTTAGCAATGAAAACCACTGAGGTATAAGCTGACTAATCTGGAACTGAGGGAAGTGATTAATATTTGGCCTACAGTGTGGCAAGAATCGGTCAATATAGCAGAAGTATCGATAAAAACCCCGATGGATGCACCTAAGGATCTCGTGTGCAAGGATGACAAACACTATGATGAATCATCATCAACAGAGACACCTACTGACCTAGAAGCACAATGCATGCTCTAGGAAATAAGAGAAAAGAGGTGCATGGATCAGGCTACGAGCAGTAGCACCGTATCAGTAATGGAAGCACAACTGCACCTACTTGTCAAGGCTATTAATGATGCGACTAATGCAGCCGCAAAGGAAGTGAAGAAATCAACATGGGAAGGATTTTCCAAGGTAAAAGATAAATTGGATTCTATTTATAATGTATTTTTGAAACAAGAACCAAAGAGTGTAGCTGTGTAGGAGTACACATCAATTTGCATCGAGCTACGAGGCAAGAATGTTCAAATTCCCCCGACTACGATTGATTCCAGACGGGAGGACTTGAATACCTTCCTGCAATAGTTGTAGAATGTTGCATTGGATATCAATAGGCTATTGACTCAGAGTTTAGTGCACATGCAGTGGATTTCCAACCAAGAGTTGGATGACCAACAAAAGAATATGAGCGACCAGTACTTGTGATTGCAGGAGAAAGAAGAAGTGATGCAAAAAGAGGTAGATGAGTTGCATCGAGCCAAGGAGAAGTTGATGGAAGACAAAGCGCAGGAGATAGAGTTCATGAAGAATGCGCATGAGGAATTGAAGACAAAAAACACAAAGGATATCATGGAGTTGTAGAAGGAAACCGATTCACTCATTGTTGAGAAGGCGCACCTTTTTGATAGTTGAGTTGATTTAGAAGAGGAACTAGCAGATGCCTCTAATATTTTCTTTGAGAGAACTGCATAACTAGATGTGGTAGCTAGAGAAAAGAAACTTGGAGCATTTATTGCGTAGCTATAGAGAAAAACCAGCATTTTGGATGCCTTGATACACCCCTACACACCACTAGAACTAATAGTTACAAGGACAGGAGAGATAGAAGAGATGGCCACACAACTTGATGAGCTAGAGCAGGATGCCAAGAAAGTCACATACGAAACTACACAATTTTTGTGTAGCATAGTGCAGGAACAATAGCTAGAGAAACTGACTACACAATTGCAAGAAGTGGACAGGAAATTGGTGACCCTAAAGATGTTGATCAAAGAAATTCCATTTACGATGCAGATAACGAAGGAATTGGAACTAAAGGAGTTGTATCAGTAAGTTGCAATTCCAATAGACAAGAAGCAATAGCGTAGTGCATAGCTAGATGAGTTCTAGGAAATTGGAGCACAACTATTGTTGAAAACAGTCTCTGTGCTCCAAGCCGCACAAGAAGGAAAGACAACAATTGCTGTAAAAATGGCTTAGCACCCTGTAAACCATGATATAAAGGCGATACATGAGATTACTGAATGGGTCAAGGACTAGGTCAAAGCAATCACTTAGTAGTTTTCATATTTCAAATCCAATATCATTGAGTTTACCATGTCCAGTTAAGTGTCGCTCGAGGGTGAGACACAAGATTTTGTTGGGGGCCCGTTGGCATGGGTTTTGGGACAAGTCAGCTATGCAACATCTTGGATGTTGTGTAAGCTCAAAAGACACCATGCAAGTAAAATATGGTGCACAAGGTGAAAGATAGAATATTTTGAATATTCTATGTCACTTTTTGTACTTCGGACCTTTTTTTGCCGATATTGGTCATTATTTTGTAGAATCAGTTAGAAGTTAGTTAGGAAAACATCCAAGTGGAGCATGAATTTAAAGGCACAAGACTATAAATATATGTATAATTGCAAATGTTGAGATATACACACTTGAGATCTTGAGGCCGTATATACTTGGAGACTCGGTGAAGCAATTGAGAACTATTGTTGAATTGTTACATGTTTTGATCCTGTGGATTGTTGCGCGGAAATAATATGAAATGACAGGAGTTGATCTAAATTGTTGTTTCTTTTATCTTTGTTTGTCCTATTGTATTTTTGATATAATAGTGAATGTGAATAAAATCTATGACATGGATCTATGATGCAATGTTTCCTGCTTTTAAATGAGGTTATCTGTCTAGATCTATTTGTGCAACAGTACGGTTATTTCTGTTATGGATGATTAATGTGATATGTAAAGAACAATGATGAAGGATTCCACTAATGAGTAAGTAATTGGTAATATATGTTAAATAAATTGATAAATGGTTGTCGATGCACATAGTCATCTTCTATTCTTCAGAAACTTGGTTCTATCAGCTCTCCCTCGAACATCTCAGGTGAGACTTCATCTGCTTCGTGGGTGTTTTCAGGTAGGGTAAAACTTGTCCGGGATGGTGCTCAGGGAGGTCATAGTGAGTTGAGCATCAAAAGAGTGGGAACCTCTATTGAATTTTTTGTTGGTTGGGTTTGCACCAACACTAGCCATCCATACTAAATAAAGGAAACAATCAAACTTCAAGAAGAGCAATAATAAACCCTCCAAGAATAAGTTTCAAAAGAATAAGAAGGATTAATCAAAGTATGAATGCTACAACTATCATAAGATAGGACACCTATCCAGAGAGTGTCCATAACCAAAGAAGAAGAAGAAGAACAAGAGACATCATGGTCATCTAGATGAATATGAGGATGAAGAAGAAAGACCTCGAAAGAGACTAATAAAAGAAGAATATATAGATGAATATGTACTATTCTATGCACTCTTTGGGTCTATAAAATTTGGAGAAGACACATGGATTATTGATAGTGGTGCCTCAAAGCACATGACAGGGAAGAAGAAAACTCTGTCAATACTTGAAGGAAACAACTCTCCCCAGAAGGTATCATAGGGAGATGAATATAAATATCCCATCAAAGGTATTGGTGAATCAAGCTACAAGCTTGAATCTAGGACTTCCATGAAGATGAAGGAAGTACGGTATGTACCAGGTTTGAAAAAGAACTTACTTTCCATATCAACTCTAGATAAGAAAGGATATAGAGTTGTTTTTATAGATGGACAAGTACTTATGCGGTCCAAAGGAAAGACACTTGAAGGTGATGTGGTCATTGGAGAAGAAGAAGGGGTACTGTATAAACTCAAAGGACATCTAGATACATCCCTTGTCCATGAGACTACCAGCTCAAGTAAACAATGGCATAAAAGGATTGCTCACATCAATTAAAAGTCATTTCCCTGTGTGAGAAAGGTGGTAACAAGGTTACAACATCTGAAAATTGATCATGCTGGTACTTGCAAAGGATGTGCAAGTGGAAATAACATCAATAATCTCTTTCCAAAAGTGAAACAAAGACTAAAGGAACATTAGAACTAATTCATTCTTATGTATGTGGTCCTATTCCCTCCATATCCTTAAGTGGAAAAGAATATTAGGTCATAATTATTGATGATTATTCAATAAATACTTGGATAGACTTCTTGAAGAGCAAGAGTGAAGTATTCAGGAAATTAAAGGAATTCAAATCCTTGATAGAGAACCTTTCAAAAGAGAGAATCAAGACACTAGCACAGATGATGGTGGAGAATACACTTGAAAGGAATTTAAATCATTCTACAAGGAGACAAGAACCAAGAGGGAACTAACCAAATGGATGTAAAGATATACTTCCATAATGGTGTGATTGAGGAAGAGGTTTACATCGAACAACCAAAAGGATCCATACCTTACCCTTTCCAAGGAATAGGGTGTGTTGGAGGAGAGACACGAAGGAGGGGGGGATTGAAGAGAGGGTAATGAGATGCGATAAAACAAACAATAGGGTTCATAATGAGGTAGGAGGTTGAGGAGAAGGGATAAGTTGAAAAATAGAGGAAAGGAGTATAATTGAGAGAGTGTGAGAGATAATGATGTAGAGAGATTGTGAGAGAGATAGAGAGGCGGGAGTGGGAGTGAGGAAGAGATGGGTATAGAGTGAAGAAAAGAGATAGTGAGGTAGAGATAGAATGTGTGTGTGAGAGAGAGAGAACAGGGGGGTAGACACAAGGAGAGAAAGGGGTCAGGGACACACACACACACACATACATGTGTGTGTGTGTGTGTGTGTGTGTATAGAGAGAGAGAGATGGTGTCAAAGATAAAGGGTGGAAGGTTAAGCGATGGAGAGAGAGGGTGAAAAGAGATAGGGAGGGAGGGAGAGATTGATAGAGGGAGGAATAGTGAGAGAGTTAAATAGAACGTGGAGAGAGAGGGAGATACGAAGGGAGTTTTTGAGATAGGGGGACAAACACACACACAAAAACATAGAGAGAGAGAGAGAGAGAGATTGCATGGGAGAGAGGGAGGGAGGGATGATAAACAAAGAGAGAGGGGGAGGGGTGAATGACAGAGAGAGCTATATGGAGGGAGGGATAGTGAGGGAGGTATATATAGAAGGTGGAGAGAGGCTATAAGAGAGGGGGTGAGGGAGTGACACACACACATAGATATAGACTGAGAGAAGGGGGGGGTGGACACACACATGCACATAGAGAGAGAGAGGGGGAGGGGGGGNAGGTGGATAAAGGTTATGAGAGAGGGGGATTGTGGGAGGGACACATACACACACAAACACACACACACACACACACACACACACACATATATATAGAGAGAGAGATTATGTGGGAGAGAGAGAGGGGATGGGTGATAAACAACCAAAGAGGGGGGAGGGGGGAGAAATAAAGAGAGAGTGATGTAGGGGGGAGAACCCTCCACTAATTCATGAAATACAAAAACCAGTAAACAATATTAGAGTATGATTTATATATGCACTAATACATTTGGTTATATTTTTCCACAAAATATTTCCATGTGTTGAACATTTGTTGATTAATACTTAATTTTTTATCATGGCGGAAAAACTGTGGAAATATCAACATTTTTAATTTTAGAGGAACTTTTGTCTCTATATCGATGCCATATGGCTATATTTGTACACTTTCCAAACCAATCTCGTCTTTCAATGCGTGGGTCAACTCATGCATTTTAGACACATTTGATATAGTTGCGACAAGGTTCTTGGTGATTGATTGAGCATGGATTGAGCCCGAATTTATTTATCAACCATATCCAAAACTAGAGAGATCAGTCATACTTTTCTTCTTCAATGGGTGACTCAACCAGAAAAAGAATATCGACCAACCTTTAGAGGACAATATGGAACCTATGGGAAACGACATGCCTTCACTTTCCCTTGAAGAAGATGTTGCTGTCACAACTTTCGTTGGAATGCATGGAAATGAAAATGCAGATCAATGGGAGGAATTTGTGAACAATGATATGGATCATTCACCGATGAGTGATGAAGAACTAATTCATGCCAAATATTCTTTTGATGGTATATTTGTTTTATTTATTTATTTGATAACATGGTACATTTCAAAGAACAATCTACCTTGTAGGACGATTCCTTCAAAGCTAGCGATGAATTGTAAAGAACCAAGGATGTCCAAATTCTTGATTTGGTACATCATGTTACAGGTTTGGAGAAAAAGAATTGTGGAAAATGAAAAAATAATTGGCCAGAAGGATCAACTTATTAAGGATCAATGTTCTAAATTTACTGTAGTTCTAGCAGAATCGATTTCTGACCTTGACAGATTGAAAGACATGTATCATGATCAAAAGAAAGAAGATGAGGGAACTATAGGGAGAGTTGAAAATGAGTTGAAAAACACACCTAAAATTTTGAACATGTCACCACTGAAGATTGTATTTCATAAGGAAGCAGAACTTCAGTAATAATTGAAGCAGAAAGAAACATTTATTGCAGCTTTGAAGGTTGAGTTTCAAAGGGAATTGAGATAAATGATCATTAAACAACAAAATGAGACTACAGAATATGAAGCAAGATTGAAAAAATTGAATAAAACAATTAAAAACAAAAATGAGTTGTTACAAAAAAGAGAATTGAAAGGATTTTAGTAACTCTCAAGGCTAAGAGTGTGGGAAGAGGAAAAAATCAACAGTTAAGGGTAAACAAGTCTACACACCAGAAGAATGAACAATCAAGGGTAAACAAGTCTGCACACCAGAAGAATCAACAGTCAAGGGTAAACAGGTCTGCACACCAAAAGAACAATAGTCAAGGGTAAACAAGTCTACACACTAGAAGAATCAACAGTCAAGGGTAAACAAGTCCACACACCAGAAGAATCAACAGTCAAGGGTAAAAAGGTCAGCACAACAAAAGAATCCAATTTGGAGGGTAGAAACGCCATCACACCAAAAAAATTTGGCAGTACAAAACTAGGTGATGTAACTATGGAGAGCTTACTCCAGTTTTAGAAGTCCTTGCAACAACAAGAGAAGACCTTGAATGAAGCTGCTTCAACAATTAATGTTGTAGAGTTTACATTTGGCTCATCAGATCCAACATTGAAGAAGAAGATAGAGGAGAAAGAGGCCAAAATTAGAGACCTTAACAAAAAACTATTGGATAAGGGATAAGCACTACATTTGGGATATGATAGTGAGATACAAGATTTTAAATCCCAAATTAAATCTTTGCAGAATAAACCTGTGGCGGAAGCAATTTTGTATACTCCATATGATAATGATTTGAGGGCACAAGAGCTTGAGAAGGAGGTACAATAGGTCAAGAGAAAATTAAGTGCAGTTCAATCTGACCTGAATTGGAAAAAGGATGATGTTAAAAGAAAGGAAGATGAGCACTCAAATCATAAAAATAATAATGTAGATATGTTGAAGAAATGCCTAGAAGAAAAAGATAGATTGCATACAAAAGTGATAGATCTTGCAAACAAAGTGAAATAACAAGAAAAACAATTAAAACATATGGCCGATGAAGCTTCTGTAGAACTTGAGGTTTTGGAAAGGAAAGAGAAGCTATAGAGAATTTTCTTATTCTAAAAAGGAGGAATTGCAAACACCTCCCAAGCAGCCTAGATTTCTAAAATAATATGGTCTACATTTGATGTCTATGTACATACTAATATTGTTGTAATATAAATTATCAGTATTTCTTGGCAATGCATATATTTTGATATAGTTAATGTGTTTCTAATGTGTAATGCAAGTGTAATGCAAGTGTAATGTGTAATCCATATATGCATTTTCCCTATATCTAAGAGATTTTGATGTGCAACCCATACTAAGAAGTGTGTATGAAACTATAAATGATGAAATACATTCTTCATAATATATTCTACAAATGAATTGACAGATCATCATTTCATCCTATATTGAATAAATTGCACTATAACATAGACATGCCAACCTTTTATACATACTCTTGTACTCGTTTCTGTAAATTGTAAGATCTATAGTAAAATCCAAGTCATCCAAAACAACAATTGATAGTATTTTCCAATTTTTCATGGCCAGAACTAAAGATGCACACCAACACCAATTGAAGTACATTGAAGGTATGAAATTTGGAAGTTTGCATACAAAAAAAATTATTAGAATAGTATAGTTTTAATTTTAGCCATAAATTAAACTTCTATTGTGAAATAAGAATGCATCCAACATTTGAAATGAGAACATAACAACTGTAAATGTCGGTTTCTTGTTAACGAGCATCATAGTTTGGAAACCAATCTCATGGCTCTGGAAGTTCGTATTGTCTGTTTCTTTTTTATTATAATATAAATCATCATCATTCATTATAGTAATTAATAAATGAGAACATAACATATATAATACATTATGAGGAAAAAATAGAGATAATGCAAAAATATAACCAAATCGATATTCAAGAAAGTTTTAAAAGGGGCCTAAGACAATTTTTTATTATATTATGCTTTCATTATAGAGCAGAGGGATAGTTTACAGTTGAATCAGTAACATCAAACAACTCCAATAATAATTGTCCCTACTACTTACTAAATTCTATTTATAGACCTCAAGTGTCGGATTGACCATGTTACAAGTGGATTTCATTTGAGTGAAACTGAAATGTCGATTCACCCACGATCCAACCTATCCTCTATTGTACTTTCATGGCTTCAAACGAAGATACCAACTACTGTGGAACAAGGAAAACATGACAGTGCAACATAGGGGAGAAAACATGGATGAAGTGGACATGTTTCAACACTAGGGGTAGAAAGGGAGTAGAAGAGGAAGTTGCATTCCAGTCATCTGGATGGGAAATGTGAGTAGAGAATAATTATAATAGAGATGCACAGTGTGTGAGAGGTATCTAAGGACAAAAGGGAAATACCAATGAAAGAAGAAAATGGTAAGGAAGAGAGAAATGCCACCGACAAATATGGCTCAATGGAAAACAACATGCAATACCCATCTGGTGTCGACAAATTAAAAGATGGAATTGAATAAATCAATCCCGCTATGCCACCAAGAGGGAATGCTTGGGTTGTTGAAGAGGGACAAGGTGTTGACTCGGTGCAAGAAATACTTCACTGAGTGATGGGAAGGAATGTCAAATGAACATAAAAACAATAATATGAAATGGAAGTTCCAATGAAACCCATTGAACCTGGATGAGACTATCTCCAATTCTTTCCAATTCTACCCATTTCACTCATACTATCGATGAACTCAAATTTGCACACATCTGCGGCCATACTAGACAAAAATTAACGAATGTAGAGAATGGATTGAATATTACATAGCCTACTGATAACATTGGCCCCTATTTATCAATATTACATAAGAAGTAGCATGATTGGTAACTGACTACAACTACTAGGAAGGAATCCATGGGGTCAGGCCAAATCTGGATATGTGTACTATGTTGGCCCTTGGAATAATTGAAAGGTGGAAAAAAAAGGTTAATCACGATGAAATGCTGAGTTCATGTCTAGGTGATGCAATCATCCTCAATTTCGTTAGAATCTAACTTGATTCAAGTTCATTGAATCATGGAATTTGATGGTTTTCTAAGTGACGTATTTGGCACTTGGTTGAAAGTTCAGAATATGACACGTAGGGAAAAGCAAAAACTGCCATTTAGTGGATTTTAATGAAGCAAGTCAATTTTGGATTGATTTACTCAAATGGATGCCCAACATGAAAAAATAGTGGTTTAGGGAATTTAGTGCAAGATTAGGAGAAGATAAAAATTTCTTGGTTAAATCTTCCTAACTGACCTGAGGGAAATTCCCTCCATAGCTTATAGGATGATGATAAAAATATTATGAGAGTGTATATCTATAGATTCTTGTATGGTGCATTCAACCATATAATTATCCTAACCAAAAATTCTTTCAGTACAAAGATATCAATATGCCAAAAGTTCCTCTCAACCATATTTGCACTGCTCCAGAAAAATGGTCGCCAAGGAGAGAAAAAGAAGCTCCAGAAGATGAAAGTGGTCTTGATGGATTCACCTTGTTGGACTCTACCCATTGGGAATCTCACTTGATAAGTTTGAAGGAAAAATGAAATGACTTTGGTGACCTAGGGTTTGAAGAGAATTGGTTGTGTTAAACAAAGAGTTTGAGAGACCACCTGGAAATGCTTGCAAGGGGTTGTTCCATTGATGATAAAAATAATCAGATGATATGGTATTTTTCATTGTTGAAATTGATATCTATCCATGCTCTTGGTTTTTATTATGGTGACCAGATAAGGAAAATATCAACCTCGCAAAATAGAAGAAAAATCTTATTTTGCATACTAAAGACATAAAAAAATGGCCAAGTGTTATAAATGGGCTAAGTGATGCCCACATTAAGGTTTATTCCCACACTAAGGATGATGCACACATGGCATGGCATGGAATATATGACAATGTGGCATGAAGTTGAAAACATTGTTGCATTATGACATCGTTCTAGAGAAATATGATAAATTAGTGAAAATCAGGAAATTGGCTAAGTGTGGGAATATTGGTCCAAGTAGCCTTAAGAGGATTCCCACCACAAATGGTTCATTGAAGAAAATGCCCACACCACATGGGGATATTGTAGGATGTTGTTTTTTGTACTCAACCATGGTCTCATTTTTTCCAAAGAGACCCCAAAGAAGAATTTATGGACCTGCCAAAACTGTGCTTTAGGGGAATTAGACCAAGCCTGGGAGAAGATCAAAA
>LPNX010907641.1:0-18347 GCA_001517045.1 Pseudotsuga menziesii
GTATAAAGATATACCTGTCCCGTCGGTCGAGGCCTGCATCTCTGCTGCAGTCGAAAATATGCATCACGGGCTATGATAGCATACTCTGCCAGTGTCTGGGGATCGAGAAGGCGGATAACATCATCGTCCACCCACTGTAGCTCAGGATCTGTAGGTGCGGTGGGTGGTCTGGCTCTCTCTTCCTGGACAACCATCAGGGTACCATGAAATGCCATGCGTGTGACCTGTGCCAGTGAACTCCGCTCTTGAGTCACCAACTGGGACTGATCGTCGACATCCTCTATCCTAATCAAGGTCCTGCTAGGGATTCCTACCAAACGCTCTGGCTCCTGCTGAGCTGCAGGGTCTCTCCTAGCCCTGGGATGCGTCGCACTACGTCCCCCACCAGCACCATAGAAGTTCGAGGGTGTGCTGGTGTAATATGGGTGCATATCTAGGACAAAATCTACATATATATGTTTTGCAAAGTACAGTGGGACCTGGTGATGGTGGGGAAACATGCCCCACGCTCCAATGAATCTGTCATAAACAAAAGGCACTGCAGCCTCTAGCTTAAACTCCCTGAGTCTAAGCGGTTGACCAGCAGCGCGGTCAGGAGGGATATCAAAGAGTGTTCCCTTCACATCATGGCCTCTAGTGGCATCTCTCACTGCAGGCCATTTATCAGGCCCCATCACTTTATCCCTTCTAGTCTAGCATGCCACTGCCCAAAGGGAACCCAATGGTCCGATGGCTTTATAGATCTTCAGTAGATCGTTTATTGCATCTAACATGATCCACATCGAAGCAGATGTGGGAGAGCTGGCTGCAACGGAACGGATGCTAGACTGCAACCAGTCACGCTGTGCCTCAATGTCCTGCAATGTGATGCAAGCAACCTCATCATCCCAGGTTGCTTCCCGGGGAGGGTCAACACCTTGGTTAGCATCTACATGACCTAAAAATTGGATGAAAACATAAATGTCAGTGAAAATACATATATTAACTGTAGCTGAATTTGAAATCAATAAAAATTAAAGGTACTGACAACTGAAAAAAAAAGTGCATTTAATATACCTTCGGGAGGAGCCTCCCCACCGATAGAAGCAGTAGTGTCATCATCGATATCGCCCAATGAAAGGATACCAGAGTGGCTGCCACTGGGCTCCCCAGCAGGGGCATGTGGCGTCGCAGGATGCCTAGGCGGAGCACCTACAGTGAAAATATAAATGTATACAAGTTAATGATCAAATATACACATGTGAAAGAATTTAATTTTATGTAACTGAAAACAAAGAGTACATCATGCATAGTGGTATACTTACCAGTCCTCTGACGACTCCCGCTGTGAGGGTTCACCGCAGATTGACCTGAACTATGCCTACGACGGAGCGAAGAGAACGTCCAATTATGTCACATTGTCACAATTAATGTCACATGTCAATTATCATTTCATTGTGACAATTAATGTCGCATTGAGAGAACGTCCAACATCACATTGCGACAACTAACATAACATTGTGACAATTAAGGTCACATTGTGACAACGAATGTCACATTGTCTCAACTAATGTCACATCTGACAACCAAACTTGCATTGTGATAGTTAATGTTGTGTTGTCACAACCATTATTGTATTGTGAAAATTAACATAACATTGTGGCAATTAATGTCACATTATGACTGTTAGCATCCTTAACATCCTTATGTGATAATTAATGTCGCGTTGTGACAATTCACTCCACATTATGACAGTTGATGTCACATAGTGACAATTAACATTGCATTATGTCAATTATGGGAAACTATGGGAAACCATGGTCAACTATGGGAAACTATGATCAACCATGGTCAAACATGGTTTTCCATGTTCAACTATGGTGCAAAATAGTCAACTATGACCAAACATGGTTTAACACCATTAGCCATGGTCAACCAACTATGCGACAGGATTCAACTATGCGAGTATAATTCACAAGAAAAATACATGTACAAATATTTTCTAGGAGGTGGTTGAGGTAGATCATTCACACGCACAGGAATGCAAGAGTGTTACCGTGTCTCATGTATTTCATTTGATTCAAAGCTTCGACAATGTTGTATTTGAAGTATGGACTAGAAAATTAGCTTAATGCACCCCCTCATGTAGAGATGGTGACTGGGATGGATGTGAATCATTGGATTGGGTTGATGCATGGTATCATGTACCACTTCCACTTGATCAACATGCTATTGTTGAGCAAACTCCGTTGGAGGAAAACCAATAATCTATTTCTCTAGATTTTGATCGTCTTAGATCTTGTACAACCTGGTATGATTTACAAAATATTTGAATTATTTACATGTTTTAGTTGGACATTAATGGCATTGTCTCATCTTAAATGTTAATCACATACCTACATTCATATTTTTCAAAGCATGTATATGTAGTGGTTTCTCTAAAAGATAGTGAATGTGGTGGGGATTATTGGTTTGTACATTGTATAGAGGGAAAATAAACCCTCAATACATCCATAACTGATGATGAAAACAACCACTTCCCAATCAGGTCGATGGTTGTTAAAGGTGAATACTTGACATAGGACAATAAGGGAAGAAAGAATGGTGGATATGTATTTCAAGGATTACAAACCAAGTGCAGGTGTGTATCACTTTATGAACCTAATCATTGGTATGAGACTCTAGTTACAAATAATTCCCAACAAAAATTCCTCGAAGGTACAATACTTCTTACCATACTAGAGCACCTGAGACTAATGAATACCATCAGTAATAGAGATGATCTTAAGGGCTTGGTTGTATGATAATAGGTATTCTAACACAATGAGGTATGTAAAAAAATGATTATGATATTTTCTTAATACTAATATTTTATTTGATCCAATGAGTGGAGATATAGGCATTCAGTATTCACAACCTCCCAGGTACATGTATCTCCCTCTCTTAAACAAATAGTCATTGTAGGTACATACAAAAAATTTCAAATATTTAATATGCGAGTCTCATTTGTCTTATTGTAATGTGCTTGTAACCCATTTTTTGGTTGGCCCTTCCATAAAATATTGAAGATACAAGTACTTTTGGTTTGTAAACATAAGTGTTGAGTGGTTGCTCCATGTATGTTGACAACAATCATGACAGGCACTTGTGCATGCTCAATTGTTTTTTGTTGTGTTCAATCGGAACTATTATAGTTGAACATGATTTTTTTATAAGATTTGCAAATGTTAACTAACTTATAATTGGCATTTCATGTGTAGAGTCAAGAGATGAGAAGAAACCGTCAAGTGAGTACTTGGGAAGATTTATGAAGCTCAAGGAAGAGGAAGCTCAAATTTTTAAACGAAATTCACACCAGCTGGGGGAGTGGGGATAAATGAGATTCCACTAGATGTATATTTGGACGTTGTCCATGGGTGGTATTTTATGTTTAACTTGTGGCTTTTGTGTACCTTGTGTCATTTTGGGAATGATATGACACTATTTCATGTTTGGGTATGGGATTTTTTATTAATATTATAACTTATTAACCAGTTTCAAATAAATTTTTATAAAAAATTTATTATTTGTCTCGGGCCTATAGTTGATCAATTGTCTCTATGGTTCATATAGGTTTGTTTAGTTGGTGTTTTATGGATTTTTTTCAATCCTCCATGAATTCACGGAGGATTGAAAAAAATCGGGCAGCATTTCGGCTTGCTCGGGACACATTTCAAAATTAAACCGGTAGCATAAATGCTACCGGTTGACATAATTTATATATATATAACAAATTAACAAAAAAATTCAATTTAACTACAAATTTTCAAAAATCCAGCAGCATTTCTGCTTGCCGATACACATTTTAAACATGAAAATTATAAAAACATACACTTACCAAATTTTAAAACAAATTTTATAAATTTATAAAACAATTATTTACCAATTTTATAAATAAAACATACATTTACCAATTTTATAAATAAAACATACATTTACCAATTTTATAAATTGAAAAACAATTATTTAAACTGTTACCTCTTGGCTTCGATGCCATCGTGACGAGGCTGGGTTGCTTCGGGGTGCTTGGGTTGCCAATCCTTACGCCGCTGTCAACCAAACTTGCTTCTCGGTCGAGCATCCACAGTCAATTTTTGCAAAAAAACTAGTCGCGGCCCTCACGGCCTCTTTTTATAATTTTTTCGACACAGGCACCTCGGTCGAGGTATGTACCTCGACCGAGGTATTTCTTAACCCTCGGTCGAGGTATTAAAACCTCGACCGAGGGTTAAGAAACACCTCGGTCGAGGGCTAAACAAAACCTCGGTCGAGGGCTTGATAAAACCTCGGTCGAGGTATTAAGACCTCGGTCGAGGGTTTAACAAGCTCTCGACCGAGGTACGTTTTTCTCTTTTTGCCGAAATGCGCTTGCCAAAAAGTGTTACCCAGGTCCGCGGATTCACCCTAACCTCAAAAAGGAGATAAAGAAGCTACAATACCAGCAGACCATTAATGATATGATCAAGGACACAATAAAAAAAACTAAAAAACTTCAAGAAGAAGTTACTTTTCTTAGGAAGAAGCTTGATGAGGAAACTATTAAAAAAAAGTTTGAGAATAGTTCAAAGATATTAGATGACATCTTGAGGAGCCAGAAACCATCAAATGCTAAAATTGGTCTAGGGTATGACAATGAAAGGAAGTCAAAATGTTCCTCCTTCACCAAGTGAGAAAGAAATAATAGAAGAGGTTGTGATAATGTACTAAAGAATCCAATTAAGAATAGTCAGAATTCTTCTCCCTCATACCATTATAATGACAGAACTTGAATGATACTCAAAAGACCAAGGACAAGCATGGTCCAACAAATATTTCTTGGTCATTGTTATACATGTCATAATTTTGGACATATGTCTAGAGAATGTAAACTAAGGAAAAATTATTCAATAAAATTCCAAGATCAAAGGAAGGGATGGAAGTTGTGAATCAGAAAAGTCAATGATTTCTCAAATATGAAGGAAGTTTCTATGGCTATTGTCACTACTATCACAAGTTTGGTTACAAGGTTGTTGATTACAGAACCAAGAGAAAAGATCTAAGTAAGGAATCCAAGAAAAAAACAAGGCTAGTAAGCAGGGTACCTCATGGGAAGATTTGGAGAAGAAAGGAAGACTCCAAAAATATAGAAGAAACAAAGATTTCAAGCATAAAAGAAGTTTTGCAAGATGATGAGGAGCATAATAGTGTTGTAGATGAGAATGAAATCCATTATGATGGAAACAAAGATGAAGATATTGAAGAAGAAGTTAGTGATGGTGGTAGAATTGAATTTGAATGTATGTTCTAAAACTCTCATGACTTAGAAGAAAACCCTAAAATAAAGCATTAGAGAGGATCATAAAATCAGGGGGAGTTAATATCAGAAAATTGCAATTGTTACTTGTAAAATGTATTTTGGTAAGAAGAGAAGAATGTTCTAAAGTTACCACCAAAATAATAAGAGTAGAGGTGACAAATTGGTATCAGCTACCACAATTGGATTTGATCTCGGTTTTGAAGAAGGAATGTATTTAGGAGAAGCACTATGATAGGGGGAGTCTATGAACTCATCATCCAAGGTTATTACTCAAAGAATCACTACAATAAGGATGTTAATAGTATGATCAGCACCAAGTCCAAGTTAATTGGAGGAGGAGAAAAAAAAAAGGGATAGAAGAATGAGTTAGGAGTGAAGAGTACAGCTTATGTGAGCAATTTTACTTCTGGTTAAATAGAATGAAGAATAGAGTTTGCTCTGCAAGTTATTGAGAGTTTATACCTTCACTTCCAATCACTAGAAGTATGAATTTGAAATTCTCTATGTGCATGTGTATGTTTGCACTTGGAACTCTATTATAAGTACATGAGATCGAAGTCGTCTGCAAAAAGCTTTGTAGGAGGGAATTGATCCTTCCAATGATCAATTCAGCAAAGATTACAGAACATAAACAAGCGTACATATTTGATAGATCTATGGTTGAGATTGGTAGATTTACGGTCAAAATCGAGTTTCACAAGCAGAAGATGCTCCTGAGTTAAATCTAAACTAATTGCCCATACTTTTGAAATTGTGTGGTTGGGATCGAAAGGGGTTCAAGATCAACGGTTAAGGAGGATATCGTTGATAAAAGAGGGAGGAAGATAAAATAAGGGCCGGGTTGCGAAATTCAAAACTAATCGCTGGAAATTGGAGATACGATCAATGGTCGAGATCGACCGTCGAAACAGATCGGTGATGCACAACAATTTCATTGGGAAGAGTTGCGCGGTGTAGAAAAATTCTAATGTGTGTGAATTTTTTATAAATTTCGTCTCACCTTATTTGGAGTCCATTGTCAATTTACTGGGAACACATATTTGACGTTCCAAAAGATATTTCACAGTGACAACTAGTAGGTTAGTTATGAATGGATGTGGGTGCGAAATTTTAAAACTTAACCTACTTTGTTTATTATCCACCGTTGATTGGAGATCCAACACTTGAGGATGATTTTGCCAGTTGAAATAGCTGGGTGTTTAACAAAACAAGCTAGACGCAGAATATTACCTGGGATTTGACCAGGTTAGTTAATTTAGCGGTTCTATTAATTTTAGAATTGAACTAAATCGTATGACAGTTCTTATAGAGACTGTATTTTTTTGGGAGAAAAAAATTAATTGACATATTAAAAAGAACAATGTAATGCTAAATGTAAACTCAGTCACAAAAATATTGGAAGATAAGAGGAAGTACAGTGACAGGGGGAGTCCATGTATCTATTATTCAAATTATCATTCAAGAACCTATTGCAAGAAAGGAAATGTTAAGAAAATGATAATATTGGTTAGTACCAAGTCCAGTTAACAAAGGAGAGATATGATGACAGGGGGAGTTGTTAGAAAGAACAAATACAAGAAATACTCAATGGCATAACATGTTATCCTTTGTCATTATTGTCAAAGGGGAAGAAGGTTTACATGTTTCCATCAATGCCAAAGGGGGCGATTGTTCGAAATATGTATTATAGTTTTCATTGATGTCAAAATAAGTTCAGTGATGACAAAGGATTAACCAAGGACATGATGGCAGAGTGAACTCAGTGAAATACAAAGAAAAGAAAAAAGGTGAACTCAGTATAAGTCAAAGGAAAGACAAAGGTAGTGATGACATGGCATGAATAATGAAATGACAGATATGATGAAAAAGAATAACGTAATTGATGGAAATTTGGTAAGAGACATTGCCTATGATGACAAAGAAGATGATGTAACATCATTCTGGAGAAATATGGCAATTGGTGAAAATCAAGAAATTGACTAAGGATGGATAAATAGTAAAAAATGGTCTAAGAGGGTCTAAGAGAATGACCACCCTAAATCATGGGTTCGAGTAAATTCCCACAACACATAGGGGTCTTGTAGACTTGTGTTTTCTCTACCTGAGCATGTCTTCATTTTTTCTTGGAAGTAGCCGAGGGACAAGTTATGGATCTACCAAAACAATGTTTTAGGAAGATTGGATCAGACTAAGAAATTGGTCTGTGTCATAACAAAAGTGTGGAAGACTATTTTCAAATGTCCTCCAGAAGAAGCGCGTGTGTCAGTAAGATCTAAAGATGACATGATCCTGCTCCCTAATGAATTGATTATCCGACCATGAAGTTACATTCTCATTTGGTTCTTACACAAGCGAAATATCAATCTGCCAAAACAAGAGAAAAATGTTAGTTTGCATGTTGAGCGAAAGGCCAGTGCGGAAATTTGAAGTGTGGAACGATAAAATTCTGGAAAACTAATGACTGTGGAAGGAATCTTGCGGAAACAAGAAAATCCTGAAATCTAGGTTGCGGAAGGAGGTTCTAAGAACATTTTAAAAGATAATTAAAATGATTTATTGATGAATTGTCCATCTGGTCATGACCTCATCTGGTGTTTACACGTAGTGAATATTTCCTGCAATCTTTAAAGATGACACCCGCAAGTATGAAGAGAATGTACGTCATTGTTGGAAGAATATCATATAGGTTTAATTTTGAAAAAATTAAATGTTCATAAACATAATTATGAAGAGCAAGGTTAGATGAGTTAACTGCGATTATGACTAACAAAAGGCACATAAACAAAGTTAGATTATTGTAAGGACGTGACTGTTTGAAAAGGTATGTTTATGTATTGATTTTTAAGAAGAATATATAAACATAATCTTGAAGATGAAGTGAAGCGTCTCTGGGGGTCTCTGTGGGTGAATAAGGAATAACTAAAGAAAAAGACCTGAAGTCAGAGAATGAAAAGTGTATCTCTGCAATCCAGACCTTTGTAGCAGCAAGTAAGAATACCAAGTGAAGAAATTTAGATACAGAGTTTGAAGAAGGTCTAGAAATTTTAATATTATCAAATTAGGGTGGCAGGGTGGTGCTACAGTAAGCTACATGCCTGTAAGGAGGTCTTAGACTCCTTCCAGTAGTGGCTGGAGAATAAGGGCATTGGTGTATCCTTGTATGTAGGTGCAGGAAGAAATCACGGTATTGGTGTATCCTTGTCTGTAGGTACAGGAGGAAACCAGGGTATGGGTGCATCCTTCAGTAGTGGCTAAGAAACTTGGGGATTGTGGTCTCCAACATGGGTGCTTGCAAATAACTATTGTATATTGTAAAAACAAATTTTTGCAGATAATAGAAACATGTTGGTGGTTTGTACCTTATTAGGGTTCCAGGATAAAATCAGTGTTCTGTGTATCTTGTTGATTCAATGTTTTGATTAAAGTTTAATTAGTGGTTTAACTAGTAAAAAATAAACGATACTGATTCACCCTCCCCCCTCTTAGTATTGACTAGCTATCAACACTTGGAATTCAAGGCTTTATTGATCATTGAGGAGCGCATTAACTCTTCTCATTGTGTACACTCTCGCTAGAAGGAGTTCTTTTGCTTTGGAAAATTCCTATGTCTTTCAGTTTTTTTGGTTTTATTTTTTAGATAGGCTTCTATCTTGTAGGCCTTATAGTTCATGGATGGTGTTTCAAAACTCTATGTTTGTTAACTGCTACTAGGCATGTTTTCCCTTTGTTGGGAAGGGCATCACTTTCTTTGAACTTGATAGAACCGTTAGTATTTTTCTTGGCTGGGATGGTGGTTTCACCTTCTTAGGCAACCATGATGTCTGAAGAAAACAACTCTATAATTTTGTTATATAATTATATACTGTGCAGCTTTACAAAATAAAGGGTTTGACTGAAGTATAAGAATATTAATGTATTGTGGGTACTTGGCTTGTATTTGAAAAAATGTCCTTGAGTTAAGTAGTTGAGTTTCTTTTGATGAATAAGGTGCTTCAACTTTTGAAGGAAGAAAAATAAAATTTCATATTATTGTTATGTCCCTCTCTAGAAAAATCATCTTCTTGTGGGTGTGTTATATGTAGATAAGTGTGTTCGATCTAAAGCGAAAATTGAAGTGAGAACAAGGAATTGTAGTGGAGTAAAGGTGTGTTTAATATATGGGGTAGAAAACTAGAGGATCAAAATTTATTTTATGTCTACGATATATGCAAATATTCCATTGTAAATTTTGTGTTGTGATTTTGTGGAGCAATTATAACTTTAGGGATTCCTACAACTTCCAAAGCTATGCCATTTAAAGATGCAACAAGAAAAAACACTACTAATAAAAATTCTTTGAATCCCTTTTTTACTCATAGTGCTTATATAGTGAAGCATGATGAAGAGGTATTAATGGTGGAGATCAAAGTGGCCTGTGAAAGGTAGCCCACTTATATTCAGTATCTGAAAAATTTCAATTATCTACAACTTTTATGGGTATTGGCTTCCCACATCGATAACATTTCATTGCATTCACTTGACTTGGACAAAGAAATGTGATATCTTTCTGTTCTCGAAGATTCTTTTTTTGTGCAATTCTATGATCATGCTAATAATGAACAAGTATTTGAGGTGGGTCACTAGTTATGGAGAGGTGCGGCGGTTTTTATAACTACTTGTTTCTTTGAATTTGATGTTAACATTATGAAAGTTACTAGAAGCAAGTTTGGGTTCACCTTCCCAATTTGCAATTACAATTCTTGTATTAATAATTTTTTGAGAATATTGGGATTGCTTTGGGAATTAAGATAAAGACAGATCTCGAGAGTGTTGTAACAATTTTAAGTATATATGCTTGCATTTTTTTCGAGATAGCCCTTATTACTCATTTGGACAAAATGATTCTCACATGTAAACATCTTGGATTCTAAGACTGCAATATTCAAGTGTTCGATATGTCATCATCCAATACATTTACAAGCTATTCATCCTTGAGCTCATCTCATTAGGAAAAAAGGAACCAAATCAAAGCTAAGGAGATGGAATTTTTTTAAGGAATGAGGTTCAAATACTCTCCTTGATTAGAATGAGGACAATCATGACCCTAAATGCTAATTAATAAATCCACACCTTTTTCATGGGACAATGTAGAAGAAATGATTACAAGAATTTCCTCCTTGAGGGAGGTTGTGGTAGCTAACATTCTTATAAGTGGAACATAAAAACATGATGAACCCGATATATCGAATGCAGATAAGGATCGGGTTCCCTCCAAGAACTCTAATATTTTTCCTTTAGTCTCATTGTTAGTTATTGTGACTCCTCCATCGAAGGGGAGGGAATATGTTGAAAAGAAGAAAGAGAAAAAGGAAAAGATTAAGGATTCCTCTATAAAAGGAAAGAAATGATTTGTAATAGAAATTGTGATTTTTTTATTAGGAAAATAAATATCTTAGAAATAATTGATATTTTATATATTTATACTTATACACTAGGATCCATGAGGAACAATAAATCACTTGCACCTCATTGAGTATTTAATTCCTTTCAACACTTATAAAAGAAACAATTTAAGGGCTTTCCCTTTCTAACTTATATGAGGCTTTCAATAATGACCCACGATTCTGTAATGCAAGAGTCACCCGTTCAAACACTACCTTCAAGTTCCTTTATGTCAACCTTAGGAACATGATGCCTAGTGAAAACTCCTCATTCCTCACTAGTGGACCCAACCATGTTTTACTCAATTTGAAGGACATTAGGGTGGGTTTTGATCCACTTATTTATGAGATGAGATGATATTATCTTTCTTAAAATAACCACTACCTCAATGTGACTTTATAACTCCAAAAAAAATCCTTTCAAAAATTTATCAACAAGTTCTAAATAAGACAAAAAAAACTAAACAAAAATTCAAAGCTCAAAAATAACTTTAAATCACTAAAAGAACAAAACTCCTTTTAATATTTCAATAATTTTCAAAGTTCAGTTTCAAAAGAATGTATGACAATAAAAAAAATTCAATAAATCTTTGTTAATTTATTTTAAGTTTTCAATGTTATTTTTATTTTGATAAAAAAATTAATTAAAAAATTAAATAGTTTATTTTATAAATAGTAAATTTAATAATAATAATAATATAATTGAAAGCCATAATTTAAGGAGCTTTTAAATTCATATGGGACCTTTTGTTTGCGTGATTAAAATTTATTAAGTAGAGATCTAAATTTAATTTTTATGTTTTGCTATGTCCTAGGAATACCTCTTCCTCTAAAAGTGTTGAGAACATGGGGTGATCAAGCATTTTTGGTATAGTGTGGTTTAAACAAAAGCATTATATAAAGTCATTTAGGAGCACAACATGTCACTTACACGAAATTGAATCTAGGTGGAGAGCTAACCACCCAAGCTACAATTAATAAATTGTTTTTTCCTTGTTATGATACTTATTTTTTTGTTATAGTTATATTTGTAACATAGTGTAAGGGTAAATGAATAATTATTTGATTATACTTGTAAAGTATTGTAAAATTATTTATGGAATTTCTATTCTTTTGTTATGATTATAGCTGTAACCCAAAGTAACAGTGTAGTCCATTAGTTGTAACTTGGGTGGTTAGGAGGAATGCTTGTTACCCTTCCCACCCAGTTTTAAATCTTATAAGTGACATGCTAACTCTTGTCGAGCTCCTTCGTAATAATTGTGTGAATTGTGTAGTCTTTAATTGTGTGGATTGTGTAATCTTGTCATACCTTGATTCTGGTATTGACATTATAACGACTCTCCACCCAGTCCACCCAATTTTAAATCTTGTAAAGGATGTGTTTACTCTTGTCGAGACCCTTCCTAATAAATGTGTAGATTGTACAATTTCGAGATACCCTAATAAATGTGAGATACATTGATTCTAGTATTAACATTATAACTATGTAATTATTTGATTATAATTGTAATCCATTGTAAAATTATTTCCTTTCCATTATTTTGTTATAACTATAATCATAACACAGTGTAATCATGTAATAATTATTATTAATTATAATAAAATATTTTAACAATATAATTATTATTATTAATTATTTGATTATAACACCTTGCAAAATTATTATTATTAAGTATAATAACATATTGTAACAACCCAACAATACTTCCCCACATTCGTGGATGGTAAAGGCACCGGCCATCATAGCAGATGGCCTAACCCCAGAGGACTCAAGGCTCTAACCCATAACCTCCCCCTTGATTCTGGTATTAACATTATAACTATGTAATTATTTGATTATAAATGTAATCCATTACACAGTGTAATCATGTAATAATTATTATTAATTATAATAAAATATTTTAACAATAATAAAATATTTTAACAATATAATTATTATTATTAATTATTTGATTATAACACCTTGCAAAATTATTATTATTAAGTATAATAACATATTGTAACAACCCAACAATACTTCCCCACATTCGTGGATGGTAAAGGCACCGGCCATCATAGCAGATGGCCTAACCCCAGAGGACTCAAGGCTCGAACCCATGACCTCCCCGAGAGATTGTACGCACGTCTTACCAATTGAGCTAACCCTTGGGACTCATTCTGTTATCATTCTGTTATCATATTAATAAATTAAATTTGACAAATAAATTAGATTTGATATATTTCTCAACACTGTATCTAGAGATATAGTATCAATACTATATCGGTAGAGATAGTCTGACTTTACAAAGTGAATATTTAGCAGTCTTGGCTAACTTCATTTTTATTTTTAGGTGGGATAATCTGACGTAGCAATGTCAATATTTAGCCGTGTTAGCAAACTTCATTTTCATTTTTATTTTTAGGTAACTAATGTGAGTTACTTCATTTGAATTTTGATTTTATTTTTATTTTAAGGTTAATAATGTTAGTTACTTCATTTTGATTTTGAGTTTTAGGTTGTTGTTGCAAGGTTAATGTTAGTTACTTCATTTGGATTTTGATTTTATTTTGATTTTAAGGTTAGTAATGTTAGTTACTTCATTTTGATTTTGAGTTTTAGGTTGCTGTTGCAAGGTTAGTTGATTTCGATGATTAGGTTGGTGTTTGTTACTCTGGAGGGATTGTGCCCCATCATGGACACGTCACACTCTTAAATGCGGATTTATTTTCTTCAAATTGGCAACGCTAAACGCCTAATAAATGCCCTCTCGGCCAAACGGACTGAAGCGGACTCCAATTCCAGACATACCGCGCCGCCTTTTTCCACCAATGTGAGACAGTGGGCAGCAGGTTCCACCGTACACATTGATTATTCCCGGGGCCAGCCATCTCTTTTTAAAAGCCTGCGTGGTGGACAATGTTGTGCGAGAAGGAGGTAATCCAACGTGAAAAGCCCAAGACTATGCCAGAAATATGAGCGTTTATTGTAGGTCGGGAATATGCCAGGAAGGCTGACCATTATGGAGCCGTTCTGTGACCTGAAGCGGAGTCTAGCGCTCGCTCTTGTATTAATCCTCGCCAGCCTTTTGCTCCTTGATTCCTATCATGTCAATCTGTTCATATCATATTTTTCGCCACAGTCCCACCCAAAATCGAATTATGGAGTGCCTTCGTCTGGTCCCTCTGGATCACTACAGGCCGGGCTGGATAATCATGAATCCCAGTTGCTCAAATCACTTAGTGGAATTCCTCAGAATGGCAGCGCCGTCAATGAGGTGATTCAAGATGATATCATTTAATTTCTTGTTTCTTGATTCTTAGTAAATCTTTCAATAAATCAGTATGCCTTCTTTTATGCTGCAAGAACAACAATAGCGCCGCCGCCAAGCAACTAATGGAATGGTATGGTAGGAAAATATTAATGGTTTTTAACTTCAAGAAATGGGAATACAGTTGGATTGAATTTTGCTGTGTGGATGTAGCAGAAGCAGAAGAAGGGTAGGCGTAGTATTCCCAATGTGGAAATCGGCCTGAGACACGCTCGGGCAGCCATAACAAAAGCGATTTTACAGAGGGAAGTACAGAAACAGGAGCCGGGGAAATCCTATGTTCCAACCGGGGACATCTACCGAAACGCCCGTGCCTTTCATCGGTACGAATTCTATTTCACTATGAATCATGAATCTGAATTAGGTCACCGTTTGTAAGGCTTATTTGATTTGTATTTTTATGTGAATATGCTATCAGGAGCTATAAAGAAATGGAGAAGCGTTTCAAGATCTTTGTATATCCAGAGGGGGAACCACCTCTGGTACACAACGGGCCGTGTCTAGATATCTATACGACGGAAGGTAGATTCATTCACGAACTTGAACTGGGGAATCGATTCGTGACATCTAATCCGGAGGATGCCCATGTTTTTTTCCTGCCCTTCAGTATAACCATGATGGTCAGCTACATTTACACGTCCGGGACATATGATGTCACGCCCTTAAGGCGGTTCGTGAAAGATTACGTTGATGTGGTTGCCACCAAGTACCCGTTTTGGAACCGAAGTCTGGGAACCGATCATTTCATGCTATCATGCCATGACTGGGTAATGTATATTGGTTACATTTCAAATTTCTTTTTTTGAACCGAAGTCTGGGAAACGATCATTTCATGCTATCATGCCATGACTGGGTAATGTATATTATCATGCCATGATTGGGTAATGTATATTGGTTACATTTCAAATTTCCTTTTTCTTGAAACCATCGAATTGCTGACCCTAGTAGAAAGGTCATTTTTCAGTTCCAGGTAACCCTATACTAGAACTTGGCCATTTTCCAGTTCCAGGTAAGTCTAGTAGAAAGGCCGTTTTTTTAAAACTATGAGAACAGCAACCTCCCAGGATTATATCTAACAGCAACCTTCCAGGACTATATCTAACATCCAGCAAGTCAGACATACTAGTAACGTGTGACTTAGCAGGGTGGAGATGTCCCTAAGCCCCTGGGGTGAGCCTCTATCTCAGGGTGGCCTACCCTTCTAGCCTTGTCACAAAGGGCCAATGAGCAACCCTACCTTTTCACAACGATCACCCCTCTATCCTAGGGTAGCCTACCCTTCCAGCCTTGTCACAAGGGACCAATGAGCAACCAACTAGCCAATGAACAACTTTAATGAACAACTTTACCCAGCCAATAAACAACCTTACCCCTCAGCTTTTAAACCTGTAACCTCCACTAGATAACACATGTTCTTAACCATTAGGTCCACTCAAGTGCTCTAGTAGAAAGGCCATTTTTCAGTTCCAGTTCCCGGGCATGCAATAAGGCAGTCACCTGAAAAACCATGCTGGTTAAGTTCAAGTTCCTATTCCTATTTAGTGTTAGTTTTGATATTGTCAGGCAATCACTTGCAACTATATGCTTCCTACAAGGTTATTGTTGATTCTGTCATGGAGTAGGGTAAACAGCTAGCAACATATGCTTGTTACGTTATATGTTGTAGTTGTTCCAAAAGTTCTGATTGGATTGAATGTTTTTGTTTTGTTTTGGTTAAACGCAGGGGCCTCTTGCATCTATGGCAAATCCATTATTGTACAATAATGCAATTCGCGTTCTATGTAATGCCAACACTTCAGAAGGATTCAATCCTACGAAAGATGCAACACTTCCGGAGATGAAATATGGACCAGGTGCTCTGACTGGCTTGCTCGGTGGCCCATCTGCTCTAGAGAGGCCTGTTCTTGCATTCTTTGCAGGCGGAAACCATGGGCATGTGAGACCCATATTGTTTAAGTATTGGAAAGATGGAGCCGATAATGATATACAAGTCCATGATTATCTTCCCAAGGGCTTGTCATATCTTGATTTTATGAAGAGGAGTAGATATTGCCTGTGCCCAAGTGGATATGAAGTGGCCAGCCCTCGAATTGTGGAGGCAATTTACAGTGAATGTGTGCCTGTCATAATTTCAAAAAGCTATGTTCTGCCCTTCAGCGATGTGCTGAATTGGACAACTTTCTCTGTTCACGTTACCTTGTCTGAAATACCAAATCTCAAGACCATACTCCAATCCATACCAATGGATAGGTATGTGCAGATGCAAAGAAAACTCAAGCAAGTTCAAAGACATTTTATTATAAACCAGCCTCCAAAACCTTATGACTTTTTCCACATGATCCTTCATTCCATATGGCTCAGGAGGCTAAACATTCAGATTCCTCGATAAAAAGATCCCTTCCCCATCATGCCCACCGCAAACTTCTTACTGCAACTTTCCGTTTTCATGGCATTGATTAGTCAGAATCTAATAATTCCCAGCTTAAAAGTTGGTGATTATTACTGATACTCGTGATGAAAAAAATATCAGTTTCCATCCATCCATATTCGAAGTATATGCATTATATGACGGCGGAAGAATAATTTTTGTAGAATTCAAACGGCGGAAGCATGATTTTTGTAGAATCCAAACATATAGTTTGTTGTTGTATAAAAGTCATATGAATGAATTGAAATGAATTTCAGCTCTACTTTGTTTAGTGTACAACTCCTTTAATGTTCACCAATGAATCATTAATGGAATGTATATAGGTGATTATTGCTTCCATACTTACATATAGATATGCTGTTATTTATATGTCTGAGAATCTTCATGAGCTACTTTCACGACAATTTCGTTCAAATTATAACATTCTACTTTCGCTTAAGCTTTTAAAAGCTCTGAATAACCATTTTCTATTTTTAAAGAAAGCACACATTTCCATCCTCAACTAAATGGGAGAAAGGAATTGTGAATGAGATCTGGAAATAATTTTGCAAAACTGTGGGCAATAAAATTGGCCAATGGAATCGCTGATTGCGTTATTAACAAAGTACTTAACCTAACAAACAGGTCTAATGGATTGGAAAAAGTTTGCAAAACGTACTTGGAGACTGAGTTTGATAAAATACTAATTGAATTGGAGTAAAAAATCCTGCATTGGGCAGCTAACTAATTCTATGGGAGAATTTTGGAGGGGTTTGGAGTGGTAAATGTTGAGGAAGGAAAATAGATTTGTTTATTAATTGGAATTGCCTCAAGAAAATTGGTTTTATAGGCTCAAAGCATAGATCCATCTAAAAAGGGATCTACCAGTACCTGGAGGGATCCAATAGAGAGATCAAATCTCTCAAGGTACAAACACCTTTTTAAAGATAAAATGTTAGGAAATGTGTAAACCAATGTTTATGGTTTTAGCTTTTATATATATGCAATTCTAAATAAATTTAATTTAATTTAAGTCGACATGTTATTTTGAATAATATTTTATTATTTTTTATAAATGACACTTGTCAACTCTAAGATGAGCACGGAAGGAGTTACACATCTCTCCCCTACTGGTTGTAGAATGCACCTCTTCAGTTCAAAGATAACTTGTTGTTAAACAAAATATAAAATATAATTTTATATTCATTATTGTTAGAGCTAATATAAGTATAAAATAAATACTATTTAATAAACAAAAAATAAAATAAATTGTTACCAGTTTCTTTAACCATCTTTAACTGAAGCTTATTTAAATCTTAATCATGATGTATATAAGCATAACAAGATATGACTACCATGAAATGATTCCCTGTTGTATACTTGTTACACTTGGTTTAATTCTTTTGATTTTCTCCCCGCCCCCCCGCTCCTCTCCCTACCTCTAAGCCCCCCTCCTCTTGTCCCTACCTTTAACCCCCCTCCTCTCTCTTCCTAACACCCCACTGCCCCATTCGCTCTCTCTCTCTCTCTCACGCCTATGTCCCCCCTTACCACTAACACCTTTATGTCCTATCCTCCCCACCCCTAAACCCATAACCATTTATCTCTACCTATAACTCTTAAACACCCCCTATTGTTATATCTCTAATCACTTAGCGGCCCCTAGCCCCACTGTCCCACCGAAACCCCTAAACCTCCCTTCCTCTCTCTCTCACACACACACACATCCCCCTAACACCTCTCTCTCATTCCTAACACCTAAAACCTCTCTCTGCACTCTTTCTTGCTCCCCAACTCATCCAACTACACTTAGCCCCCACCCTACTATCTATTCCCCAAACCTCTCTCTCTCTCTATCTCACGAAAACCCACATCACACATCCACAGGTCACCCC
>LPNX010907641.1:29208-73990 GCA_001517045.1 Pseudotsuga menziesii
CCCCCTTCCACTCTATCTTTGTCTATCTCTCACATAGAACAGAAGTGAGATTTTTGCAAGGTAAAACCGTAAAACATGAGCGCGTTTTTGCAAGGTAAAACAGGAGTGTGTTTTTGCAAGGTAAAACATGAGCACATTTTTGTGTAGTATCCTAATTGGCATGCATGTTGGCATCCTTGGGACTAGGATTAGCAGGGTCGGGATTGCTTGGGATGATTTCTATTTTATGGATCAAGAGTGATTGACTTCACTCTACCATTGCATCTAAAAGGTCCCTCAACTTTGTGCACTCACCCTTAGGAATATATGGCCTACCATATACTTTAATTCTTATATTAGCATTATAGTCTTTTCTTGTCTACCATCCTTCCACCTCTTCTTTCCATTCTTTTTTATATTTTTTATAATATTTTTTTTGGCCTTCCTTTTTCCTAGTTTTCTCTTCTGGAGCTTTTGAGTGCTTTAATACCAAATGATGTAGGGAATTTGCATAAAGATGATATCCAAAAGTGTTGTACGAGTGCTAAAAAATAGAAGTGCATGCACTTCTAACACCGCCAATTAGGCATCCATATAGGTATGGTTAATACTGAACCCCAAATTAGGCATCCATGTAGGCATAAAAGTGAGCACACATTAGAAATGTGCACATGCTAAAAGTGCACACGTGCTATTGTGCATATTAAAAATTGGGCCAGGGCCCATTTCTATCCCATTAAACTTAATTCTATCGATCTACAAGCATCCAAAAACGAAAAATTGAATGTGCACATGAATCAACTCCACTACCAACACAAAAATCACCACCCAGGTAGGATTTGTATCCATGATTTGTAACTATTTCTTTTTTTTCAATGATTTAGAAAAAAATTTACATTTTAAACATTTTAAAAATTCAACCAAAATTGAAACGAATTAATTTTCTTTTAATATCAATGAACATCTCTTCTCCATCATAATGGATGGAAACGAAGAGCCAAACCCCCAAACAAACAACCATGAGGATAACCCAACCACACAAATACCCGAACCTAACCTCAAAGTAAACATTAACCCTGAGGAGAACCCAACCACAAAAACCCAAATTAACCAACATTTACACCAATTAATAACCTTGGTTCAAGATCTTAGAACCACTAGGGAACCATTGAGTCTCTCCTTAGCTACATCCCTTGATAGCATTATAGCCTCAGTTGACAATCTTCATGGTCAATTATTGATCATAACTGAGTATAGGGACATGATCGTAGCATATGATTCTAATGTTCTTCGTAGAGACCAAATTAGAGAGTAGAACATATCAAAACATATTCTAGTTAGTTGTTTCATTAACCTAAGGAAAAACTTACCTCTTGATCCACTCAAAAAGTGCCTTTCCATGGATTGGTGCACATATGATCCATGCAGACAAAACTAGATGATTCAATGGTTTATGGTTTTCGACAAACCTCCTTGCAACAATAAGGTGGTTCCACTTTATTTTATTTGAAAACTATATGTGGAGTTTGTGTTGGGTCTGCATTTCAACTGCTTTCACATCAGTGAGTTCCATGGGATTGGTCTTGGATTTTCCCAGGATTGACCCACAACCAGGCATAACCCAATGAGAGGGACACCTGCACCTAGGATTGTTCCTAACCTCTCCCCAAAAACAACTCAATTACTGTATCACCTAGCGGAGACTACCATTTCCATATCACAATTTAATCATACTGTACTGCAACATAGTACATTCGTGTCATCATCCAAGAATGATCCATTAGAGCAACATTGAGGACCATTAGGTGTAGGTCCTTTAGACCCCACTAGTCATGGACCATCATCTAATCCATCCAGTGGGGAAAATGATCATTTGATAGTCAAGAATTACCCCATTGATGCACTCACTATGTCTATACTTTCCATGGCCCTATGGAGAATCCTACATGAGATACTTTTATGTCCGAGGTTAGTACATGGTTTGTAAATGGTTGTAAGTGATCGATTGTATTTTTAACTATAAGTTTTTAAATTGTTAAATGAAAATTGATTATAGTATTTACTATGTAATTGATGTATTTGGCATGTATAGTTGTTTTGAGATGAAACAACTGAATCAAGGTGGGAGGAATTTATTGAGCCCAACCTTTATTCTGCAATGGTGGAAATGATAGATATTATATCACCTCGCATACATGTATTCAAAATAGTTTATGGTTGTAGGATTTAAAAATTGATTTAGTTGCAACAGTCATATTTTTTTATGAGAAATCGTTATTAATGTTGTTGTGTTTCGACAAGTGCATGCAGAAGAGATTGTGCATAAGTCTCCACTTGGGTTGAGTAGATTACTTGGCATGTAGGTTGTTAACACCTCCATTTTGAAGAGTATTGAAAGAAACATGGTGGAGAAAAAATAAAGGTTACATGAACTTTGGTTAAGAGTAATAATGTGAATATATCATAAAATGGCGCATAGAGGATAAAATTGTCTCATAATCTGATGGTGTAGAAGAAAAGAGGTGAAAATCAATGTTTTAGAACAGATCCGCTCTATGGAGATGCACGGGAGATAAGGAGAAGCAGATGTAATTAACAGAGCATGAATATCGATGGTTGTGGGACCAAGCCCGTAAAATCTATGGTTGATAAGGAGTCCACTCTATAAAGATGCACATTGTTAAAAATAAAAAGGCCCAGTGGAATGTGTACATGCAGTTTTAATCTAACGACTTAAACAAAAAGCGAATATTCATCAATGGTTGTCACCAGCAACGGAAGATAAAGTTGCATGGTAGTTGAAGTGGAAAGGTGGTAGAGGAATAAAAACCACAATACACGTGGCGGTTCATAGTACATTCCACGGAGGAAAGTGGTTAAAGGAAAACCGCTAATTGGAACCTTTGGAATAGACCTTTATATAAAGGTGAGGTTGACTTATTTTTAAAAATCATTTTTTATTTTGCATGCTGGGACGAGTGAAGGAGACAGCCCGCCATCCTTTCATAGTAAACCTCACGTACATACAATTACAGTCACAGGTAAGCTTCGAATACTTGAGCTCTGTTTAGATAATTATCACCGTTTTTCTATTATGGAGAAAGAGAAGAGGTTAGAAGTTCTTAACCGGGTCTTGGATGAAAGAGAGAAATTCATGGTTGATAGAGATAGAAGTGTGTATGACCCGTTTCTGTTGGTTGGAAATGTATCAATTACTAAAGAAAGATAGTGGCAGTATAGTTTACAGGGAAACAACATTTTGAATGGCTGTAAGTCCTTTCTGTATTACTTTTCCATTGAACAGACTTTACTGTTTCATGAATTTGCTGAATGGTGTGCAAGTAGTTACTCACCTTCTGAGGGAGTCATTATGAGTCATTCCACGTCCAAGATATTATGTAGGATTGATGCAAAAACTATTCGTGGATTCCTTAATTTGCCTGATAGTTTCCCTGATAGTGGTGAGTCTATGAATGAGTCTATTTTAGCCGAATTATACAAAGGTTGTAAAACTAAAATCCGATGTGAATTTTTGTCCAGTATTCTTAATGAAGGCCAGTCATTAGAGGGTCTATTTTTGCCACCCAGTATTCACATTTTCAAAGAAGAGGTCCAATTGGTTGTATCTTTGGTCTGCCAAATTTTAGGTCTAGATAATGACATTCATGTCAATGAGGTTGTCTTAGGTTTTTTATTGAAAATGAGTTTAGTCAGTCTTGAGTCTGAGTCCCATCCAGTCCATTACTTCAGTTTGGATGAGTATTTAGCAGAGGTCATTCAAATCCAGTTAGTTGAGTTCCCAAAGGTCATATTTTTCAAATACCAATCATATCTATTGAACATGTTGTTATGTTCAAACGTAACAAAATTACAATTCTTGTCTACTATGTTCTCTTCGGATCTTCTGAAACAAATCAATATGTTTGAGTTCGTGAATTCCATTATGTTAGAAATGTACAAGTTGTTATTTGATGAGGTATTGCCCAGAGTACTTGAATAAATGAAGGTTATGATGCAATCATCCCCAGAAGACAGGATTGGCGATTGGTTTTTATATAAAGACTTTACTGTTTTAAGAGTTTATGGTTTCACTGGAGAGCCATACAGGCTACCTATTTTTATTACCCCTAGAATTTTTGCACTTGAATTCATGAGACAAAGATTATATGTAGAGGAGGAGCATTTTGGAGCTGTTTATTCGGGCTTTGCTGTCACCAAGTCGATTTTAATTAAATGATATGTTATTAGGATCAAGGCATGTAGTTTATTCCTGGTTGTTAGGGATATGGTTACAAAGACATTGATTAAACAGATTATTTAGTTATTAAATCTTCTTGGGAAGAAATCAGTTATGTATATATTTGCATTTACTTGATGTATTGAGGGTTGGAACCTGTATGTTGGATCAATGTTTTTTTGAGGACATATAATTTTTGAAATAACAAAGTTGAATGCATGTGGATTATCAGAGATTCCTGTGCCATCTACGTTACAGTCTGTGCTTTTCTTTCCTGTGTGATTGTTTTTTCTCCAGTGCTTACATTCTATTTTGTTTTCCTCATATCTAAAGCGTAGTGTTGAATAGTTTAGAATTCATGCTTGTTGTGCTCTGACTATTGTTTCAGATATTTCATAAATGTTTCTGCTAAAGTTAATATGGAATTCATCTTATGATGCTCTATATTGATGGATTGTTCATACTTCTTCCTTATCCACCTGAAATCAATGAATGACTGTAACTAAATGGTTATCTTGCCTTTGATGAAATCTCATGTATGAGACCTTTGCGCTATCTTTATATATTTTGAATTCCTTTCCCAATGGTTATGTGTATTGTTTCAACCATCTACATAATGTTTAAGTGTTGATTCTTATATCTGGCCTTGTTAAATTTATATTTGAGAGATCCCTCTCTGGAAAGGAAAGCTAGTTTCTTTCTGAAGTGGTTTTTGCTGTTACCTTTGGGATTTACCTTTTGCAACCTAGGTACATTCTGAGTGATAACAAATTGGCACCGTTTCCAAGGACGAAGGTTCAAATCTTCCCTGGGTATGAACGACATAGTTTTAGATTTGATTTTTGATGGTGAAGAACAGTCAGATATCAGCAAGGTTGTGCATCTTTCACCTAGCGACTCCATATTTGAAGAATCCAGTTTTCATAATTCCTATGGCGACTCCATTGTCAAAAGATTGTGAAGTTTGAAGAGTTGATTCAGTATATTCATTTGTCGAGACGATTTCTTTGTCTACAAGGTTAGCTCCTATGAATTGTGCTCACATTCATGGTTTTCCAAGTCGAATACCTAAAGTGTATTAGCAAACAGGTCTTCCAAAGTTTAAAGATCAAAAGAATGATGCTGCTGCCCTTCATTTGGTTAGATTTCATATACATATACATAAGCTGGGAGTTAAATTGCATGAGGATTCTTTAATGAAAATGTTCATGGCTACTTTAGAAGGAGATGCAAGGTCATGGTATGAAGGGTTACCATCAAAAATTTTGTTTTCCCTTACTGATTTTCATACAGTATTTCATGAACATTACAAAAACCAATACCCCTCCTTGTTGCTGGTTCAAGATTGTTGTACGCATGTTAAAGGTTTCATTGAAGATTTGGAAAACTTGTATAGTGATGATGAGTTAGTGGATGAAGAACTTTTAGAAATTTTATATCAGAATCCATTTCAGAAAAAAGAAATACAAATTAGCTGTCTTCAAATTCAAGAAAAATCTCAGCAGTTAATAATTTCCTCTACTGAAAGAGACATGAGCCAAAACTCTGATTCAACCAGCTACATTTCTTTTCCTAAAGTAGATGATAATTTGTAGTAGTCTTGTCAATCTTTGTGTGACCAAGAAGGAATTTGGGATGGTCAATCAAACCCTTCTTCATATTATTCAACTTCTGAAGTTTTGTTTCAAGATGAGGCTACTTATTTCCAATCAGAAAATTCCTTTTTGTAGTAGCAATTTCCTCTAAGTTCCAATGCTTCTGTGGGTGATTACATAAAGAATTTTGATTCTGCAAATTTTCAGTCTTACATTCCCTCCACATATTTATTTTCTGAAAATGAAATTAAGGAGAAATCAGACCTTGGATTAGAATTGGAAAAAAGATATGAGCATGAAGATGATCGCCCTAGTGATGTGAAAGAAGAGGGTTATACTCTTGATGGTTTTTCTGATGATTGCGGTCAGCTTGTTAAAAATTATGTTAGTGATGGTTTTAAAGAAAATTTTAGTCTACTTATATATAATGAAAAGGAAGAGAAATCATGCCATAAATCTCAGTATGTGAAAGAACCAACAATGTACAATAAACCAAGGGATCATAAAGAAGGAGATGAGAACTCTAAATGGGATGTTTCTTTAAATCTTTCCAATTCAGAAACGTTTTGTCAAGAAGACATCTTTCTGCTTAATCTTGTTGAAGAACAAAATGATATTCCTCTTGAAGTGCTTGAGAAGAATGGAGTTGTAAATGTAGAAATATTAAATGAAGTTGCTGATATATCATTGAAAAACAATCATGAGAATTCCTTTCAAAGCTCTTTTAAAGATATGTTTGATAGTATGCAAGAGGAGTTACTTTTTGGACAGCCTTGTCATGACAAACAGGTCATTGAGTATTTTGAAATTTGTCATGTTTTTTATGATCCAGTAGCAGAGTACATGGATAAATTTTTCAGATGGAGTAGTTGGTTATATGTTTGCAGCAAAGGACAAATTTTTCATCATAACCTATTTCTATTGTGTTCTTATGTTCTAATTTCGATCAAGCATGAGGAAGAAATGGTATTATTGGATAAATTGCTTGATTGACTTCATTGGAAGTTAGATTTTGCTTGATTGGGCATTTGTGCTTAGTTAAGTAGGATAGGTAGGCATGAATAAGCTCGACATGGCGAGCATTTCTTTCAGTAGTTTTAAGTTTGGTTTCAGTTTCAAGTGAAATTCAGTTACAGGTTATAGGTTGACAGAATGGGATTTGTTTGAAAAATGGTTTCAGTTGATGGTTCAGTTCAAAACAGGTTGAGGATTTCAGAGAAAAATTAAGAGAAGCCCAATGGATTTGGCACTTGGTCTATGATTTATTTGATACCTCGCGGGGAGGATATCATCCCCAGATGGAGCCAGTTGTTAACACCTCCATTTTGAAGAGTATTGAAAGAAACATGGTGGAGAAAAAATAAAGGTTACATGAACTTTGGTTAAGAGTAATAATGTGAATATATCATAAAATGGCACATAGAGGATAGAATTGTCTCATAATCTGATGGAGTAGAACAAAAGAGGTGAAAACCAATGGTTTAGAATAGATCCGCTCCATGGAGATGCACGGGAGATAAGGAGAAGCAGATGTAATTAACAGAGCACAAAGATTGATGGTTATGGGACCAAGCCGGTAAAATCTACGGCTGATAAGGAGTCCGCTCTATAAAGATGCACGTTGTTAAAAATAAAAAGGCCCAGCGGAATGTGTACATGCAGTTTCAATATAACGGCTTTAACAAAAAGAGAATATTCATCAATGGTTGTTAGCAGCTCCGGAAGATAAAGTTGCATGGTAGTTGAAGTGGAAAGGTGGCAGCGGACTAAAAAACACGATACACGTGGTGGTTCACAGTACATTCCGCGGAGGAAAGTGGTTAAAGGAAAACTGCTAAATGGAACCTTCGGAATAGACCTTTATATAAAGGTGAGGTTGACTTATTTTTAAAAATCATTTTTTATTTTGCATGCTGGGACGAGTGAAGGAGACAACCTGCCATCCTTTCGTAGTCAACCTCACGTACATACAATTACAGTCACAGGTAAGATTCGAATACTTGAGCTCTGTTTAGAGAATTATTGCCGTTTTTCTATTATGGAGAAAGAGAAGGGGTTATAAGTTCTTAACTAGGTCTTGGATGAAAGAGAGGAATTCATGGTTGATAGAGACAGAAGTGTGTATGACCCTTTTTTGTCGGTTGGAAATGTATCAATTACTAAAGAAAGATTGTGGCAGTATAGTTTACAGGGAAATGACATTTTGAATGTCTACAAGTCCTTTTTGTATTACTTTGCCATTGAACAGACTTTACCATTTCTTGAATTTGCTAAATGGTGTGCAAGTAGTTACTTACCTTTTGAGGGATTCACTATGAGTCATTCCGCATCCAAAATATTATGTAGGATTGATGCAAAAAATATTCGTGGATTCCTTAATTTGCCTGATAGTTTCCCTGACAGTGGTGAGTATGTGAAAGAGTCTATTTTAGCCGAAGTATACAAAGGTTGTAAAACTGAAATCCGATGTGAATTTTTGTCCAGTATTCTTAATGAAGGTCAGTCATTAGAGGGTCTCTTTTTGCCATATGGTATTCACATTTTCAAAGAAGAGGTCCAATTGGTTGTATCTTTGGTCTGCCAAATTTTAGGTCTAGATAATGACATTCATGTCAATGAGGTTGTCTTAGGTTTTTTATTGAAAATGAGTTCAGTCAGTCTTGAGTCTGAGTCCCATCCAGTCCATTACTTCAGTTTGGATGAGTATTTAGTAGAGGTCATTCATATCCAGTTAGTTGAGTTCCCAAAGGTCAGATTTTTCAAATACCAATCATATCTGTTGAACATGTTGTTATGTTCAAACGTAACAGAATTACAATTCTTGTCTACTATGTTCTCTTCGAATCTTCTGAAGCAAATCAATATGTTCAAGTTCGTGAATTCCATTATGTCAGAAATGTACAAGTTTCTATTTGATGAGGTATTTCCTAGAGTACTTGAAGAAATGAAGGTTATGTCGATGCAATCATCCCCAGAAGACAGGATTGGGGATTGGTTTTAATATAAAGACTTTACTGTTTTAAGAGTGTATGGTTTCACCGGAGAGCCATACAGGCTACCTATTTTTCTTACCCCTAGAATATTTGCACTTGAATTCATGAGACAAATATTATATGTAGAGGAGGAGCATTTTGGAGCTGTTTATTCGGGCCTTGCTGTCACTAAGTTGATTTTAATTAAATGGTCTGTTATTACGATCAAAGCATGTAGTTTATTCCTGGTTGTTATGGATATGGTTACAAAGACTTTGATTAAACAGGTTATTCAGTTATTAAATCTTCTTGGGAAGAAATCATTTATGTATATATTTGCATTTACTTGATGTATTGAGGTTTGGAACCCATATGTTGGATCAATGTTTTTTTGAGGACATATAATTTTTGAAATAACAAAGTTGAATGTGTGTGGATTATCAGAGATTCCTGTGCCATCTACATTACAGTCTGTGCTTTTCTTTCCTATGTGATTGTTTTTTCTCCAGTGCTTACATTCCATTTTGTTTTCCTCATATCTGAAGCGTAGTGTTGAATAGTTCAGAATTCATACTTGTTGTGCTCTAACTATTGTTTCAGATATTTCGTAAATGTTTCTGCTAAATTTAATATGGAATTCATCTTATGATGCTCTATATTGATGGATTGTTCATACTTCTTCCTTATCCACCTGAAAATCAATGAATGACTATAACTAAATGGTTATCTTGCCTTTGATGAAATCTCATGTATGAGACCTTTATGCTATCTTTATATATTTTGACTCCATTGCCCAATTGTTATGTGTATTGTTTCAACCATCTACATAATGTTTAAGTGTTGATTCTTATATCTGGCCTTGTTAAATTTATATTTGAGAGATCCCTCTTTGGAAAGGAAAGCCGGTTTCTTTCTGAAGTGATTTTTGTTGTTACCTTGGGATTTACCTTTTGCAACCTGGGTACATTCTGAGTGATAACATAGGTAACTTGTGCGAAATTAATTATATATTTGACATGAAATTCATTGTGTTTGTATAGTTAATTTACATGTTTTTTATTCTAATGAAATGTATTTCATATGTTTATGTAGGGTTCATTTCCTACTGTATGATCACCGTATGGACACATCCTGAGATATATTCCACCTAGTCCAGTTTTTCCACAATTCATGTCGAGTATTATGATTGGGCACACTTCCCTTATGATCGACATATAGATACCCCCCATGATGAATATGGTGTTGTCATTGATGACAATACATTAATGACAAAGGTCAAATTGATGATGGGAAGAGATGACAAAGCACAAGGACTTTGGATGTGGGAACTGGACCACTTAATGATCCAATTGACCCATTTTGTGGTCAATTGGAGATGGCCCATGCTCCCACTTAATGACAACAAGATGGTGGTTTGATATCCCTTGAGGAATGTTGAATTTGATGGCCATTGGACATTATTGAAGTAATGATGAATCTTTTGAAAAGACTCTTCAAGCCCTATCCCAAATCATTGAAAAATGGAAAGGCTAAAGCATAATATGGATTTAATATGAATCCCTACAAACAATATTGAAGTAACATGGAGCTTGAGTTAAGAAAACTTCAAATATGAAGGACGACCCACACAAAAGGAAATAAATCATCTAGCTCACCATGTTATTTTCCATGTGGGATATTGCTTAATTTATGGATTGAAACTCTTAATTAAAACATGAGAGGTCGGCCTGCTAAAAGAAGAATTTAATTAATATTAAAACATGTATAAGTTCGTCTTGATAAGTGAGCTTCAAGTCAAGATCAAAATAAAAATAAAACAATTCCTTTTAAATAGGCCGACTTCATAAAAATAGGGCATCAAACCTATATTAATAAGAGTAAAACTTGCCTTGTTGAATGAAGTTGTGTGGAGGATTCATAAAGGAGTTCTGATTTTTTGGTGAAGAGAATACTCTGAGGCATCCGCGGGTAGATAGTAATGAGAAGCTGTATCTATGTGGTAAATTTGAGAGTTATGGAGCAGTAATGCTGGAACCAACTTTTTTTTTTAAGTCTGAAAGTTCTTAAGTCTTTTCTTAGTATGAAATCAGGTGAATACCTTCTATGGTGTATTTGATGGTGGAAATATGAACTTTGAAATTTGGGTGAAGGAGTTAAAGGAGAAAATCATGAAGACCAACGAAGATACCTTCTCTGATTCCTTCAAGTTCACTAAGGAATTCAGGATCGATGTAGCAGAAAAAGATGTAGTGAAGGAACTCGTGGGTTGATGATACTTCTGAGATTTTCGAGGGTGATCAGAGGTAGTCACAGTTAAGTTTTTAATTCTTTTCTTTTGTGAACTCAGGTGGAGAAATCGAGAATCACATGAAGCTTATTATGAGTTTATTTCTTATGTCTTAAATTGTTCCTTGAATGGATGTTGTGAGTTCTTACTGTTCCCTTCTTCTTGAAGAACTAAACCGTGACTACAAGATCATTTATGTAGAAATATCAGTAATGTGAATCAGCAGTCCAGAAACTACTTGAGTATGTTGATAGACAAAACGTTTTGAAAGTCCTAACAGGCCTACTAGATAGTGACAACACTTGGCTTGGAAATGATCAATGTCATAGTGAAAATTGATGTAAGAACAACACAAGTGTACTAAACATAAATGTACTTGACAAGCTGGTTGTGCAAGAAGTGGCATGAGTAATAATAGCAGATTGATAGTGAAGACTGAGATAAGTTGTAGAAAATGGTTTATGACAAAGATAGTCAACTAATTGTTTGACAAATTAAATGTGAAATGAGCATTGGTAATGTACAGTAGGGATGATCAGATTGGCAAGACAAATGATAAGAGAATTGTGATGTGACAGAGATCTTTATGTTAATACAAGCTGGGCCTTGTACCATTTTTCTTAGTAGGATCTAAGAAAATACCAAGCAAAGTCTTGGATATAAGTAGGTGCTGATTTACCTCACGTTCGTAGACATTGAAATACAAAAATATTACAAACATTATATGTTGTGACTCTTGTGCAATGTGTTGATGATTATGCTTTTTATTTGATGAATGAATTGAATAGTGATGCATAGTCTATTGATGAATATGATGTTGAACAGATGCTGAAATGATAAATTAAGGTTTATAGCTTGAAGAAGTGAAAAATAGAAGTAAGTACAAGATTACCGATTCACCCCCCCCCTCTCGGTAAGCCATTGTGTCTAAAAATTGGTATCAGAGTGGGCCTTCAATATAATACTAAAAGGCTTGAAGAGATTTGAGGACACGGATAAAAAAAACTCACTAACCATGAAGTTCTAGTTTTGGAGAAGTCAGACTACTTTGGTTGGAGAAGTAAAATGAAAGAATACTTGAAAAAATTTGGTGTTTGGGAAATATTGGTTAACCCACCTAACCATCCCAACAAAAAGACAAAGATGGCTGTCGAGACATACAACAAGATTGGCTTGAAATTTTTGATGGATGGTCTATCAAGCTTTATTCAAGAAAGTGTAAAATATTACACCTTTTCCAAGGACCTCTGGTTCAAGCTGGAAGAATAACACCTAAAGAAGAGTCGAGAAAAAGAAAAGGAAGAAGAAGTCAATGATGAAAGGAAAGAAGAAAAGAAGGTACAATATTCAAATATAAGTGAAGGTAAGTACTCCTCAATGGATGATAACTGTGAATGCAATGATGATGAAGCTGTTCTTCTAGAAGGCGAAGAAGAAGTTTTGTTGAAATAAAATAATGAACTTACAACCACTTTGACAGATATTGATCTTAGATCCAATACAAGACTCAAGAATAAAATGATGAGGTCATTTGAAAATTACAAAGAGGAGACAAAAGCCTTGCTAATGAAGTTAAAACTCAAGAACAAAGAATTGCAAGTTAAGCTGCAAGATCAAAATGATGAAATCAAGGAATTAAAGATTGGATTAGAAAAAGAGAAAGAAGAGATTGGTGTAGATTCTAAAGATCTTGAAGAAGAAAGATGGTTTAATACTGATATAAAGGTCCAGTTGGATGAAGCTAGGAGAACAGAAGATGTTATGAAGTTTCATCTAGAAGAAAAGGAAAGAGAAAATCAAAGGATTGAAATGGAAGTTGTTGGTCTTAGAAAGAAGATTGAGAAGTCAAAAGATCATGTGAATTTCAATGAAACTACAGTCATCCTGGATGAAATTATAAAGTGTCAAATGCCTTCCTCTAACAAGTCTGTCCTTGGGTTCAAGAAGGAAGAAGACAAATTGAAAGAAGTCTTGTGGTCCCCCAAAAATCCAGAAGTTGGTCCATCAATGACCAAGGATGAATCTGATGTGCCTACACATGCCAGCAAAGAAGTTGAAAATTTGAAAGTACCTCACGAAGCTACTTCCACTCAACAAAGCCATTCATTTGAAAGAATAAGGACAACTCCAAGATGGAGTCAAACATCAAGGTATGAAAATAGATTTAATGGCTATTGTTTTTCTTGCTCTAATTTTGGTTATAAAGCTATGGATTGTAGATCCTATGGAAGAAGAAGTGCTGGAAGCCCTAATGACAAAGTTAGGTGTTGGACATGTAATCATCATGGTCATATTGCGGCTAACTGTCATACAATGAGGTGCTACTCATGTAGTAATTTTGGTCACAAGGATCAAGAATGACCAAGTCAAAGGAGTCAACCTAGGGTGAGCACATCATATACATCAGCAAGAAAAGTTTATGAATCTTGGAAGAAGAATGACACAGGAATTTTTGAAGGTCAAAGGAGAAATGACAACAGCCAAGGACGCTCTAAGGTATGGGTAAGAAAGAACATTCTGCTAGATTTAAATGAAGTGGATAATAAATGTAAAAATGAAGATGGCTGCCACATGTCAAGCCAAACTTGAGGTCTTTCAAAGACCTTAATGCACCTTGAGTTCATGGAGTTTGGAGGATGAACTGACAGGAAATTAGTGTTTACTTCAAGAATAGTAACAGGTCCAAGGATCGTGGTCACAGCTAGCATGGTGATAGGGGGAGCAAAAAAAATCTCATCTGATCTAATGAACTCTCTCTAGATTGAAGAAAATGAAGTGAAGACATATTTTTGATGTGCACCATGAAGAACATAGAAAGAAATGTTGAAAGTAATGCAAATGTCTACTACAAACATGAAGTAGCATAGGTTCTGATCTTAAAATGTAGATGCTTAGGCTTAGGGGGAGTTAGCTCAGATCAAGGACTAAGATCTTCAATGACAATGGATGCCACATGTTCCAAGAGGATCAAAAGAGATCTATGAACTGATTTTTGGTGCATTTCTCATGGGATATAGTGAGTTTACTATAGAAAAAAAATTGGGATGGTTGTGAGTTTTTGCAAGGAAAAATGTCCGTCAACTTTAGTGCTGATGGCATGCACTCAACAAGTTGTTGAAGGTTCTATTGAGCAGCAGTTGAAGTGCACTTTAAGAGGCACGATGTGGAACAATGGAGCATTCTTTTGGAACATGAATACTAGACTTTATTAATGAACACAAAATCAAAGAGATGAGGAAATATGTCCACCAGATTGATGAAAATTCATGCAGGGGTCCATAAAGTTGTCACAACTCAAGGAACATATGAATTTTTTTTTCTATCTAATTCAGTTATGACCTCTGGAGGCCTTAGTATCTCCTGAGTGTGATTTGAGACAAGTCAAAGACAATTGAAGATCAGCTCTGACTTATTATTTGACTGACTACAGTATGGGAGCAAACCTTGTGGTTAAATAAAAACATTCAACTGAACCTTATCTTGAGCATAAATACATTCTACAAATATGATAACCAACTAAGTTATAAATCAACATATTGTTTGATACATGCTATACAATTTTTCAATGTGACTTGGAACTTGACAATGTCTTGGGAGTGTTGTGAAGAACATGATTGAAGAAAATATTGAAGAGAAAGGGAAGCAACATCTTGATAGATGCTTATCTTTCCTGAATTTACTAGATGACTGTTGTACATGACTTTCTCTAGCCTTGAACATGATTGACAGAAACTCATTTTGATGAAGATTTTAATGCTACAATAGAAGTGCTCTAAATGATCTTGAAAGGGGGATCTTATTCAAAAACAACTACAATAGTACACTTGAAAGGGGGAGCATCACTCAACAGATATGATCAACAAATGTAAAAGTTGATATGGTATGATTTCATGAAGTATTCAAGGATACATTTTTTTGGGGGATTGTGAAGCCTTTAATGGCTCATTGACCCTTTGTCATTAATGTCAAAGGGGGAGAAGAAGAAGTTGGTTGGTTTCCATCACTGACAAAGGGGGAGATTGATGAATATGGTGTTGTCATTGATGACGATACATTAATGACAAAGGTCAAATTGATGATGGCAAGATATGACAAAGCATAAGGAATTTGGATGTGGGAACTAGACCACTTAACGAGCCAATTGACCCATTCTATGGTCAATTGGAGATGGCCCATGCTCCCACTTAATGAAAACAAGGTGGTGGTTTGATTTCCCGTAAAGAACGTTGAAATTGATGGCCATTGGACATTATTGAAGTAATGATGAGTATTTTGAAAAGACTCTCCAAGACCTATCCCAAATCATTGAACAATGGAAAGGATGAAGCATAATGTGGCTTTAATATGAATCCCTATGAACAGTATTGAAGTAACGTGGAGCTTGAGCTAAGAAAACTTCAAATATGAAGGATGACCCAAACAAAAGGAAATAAATCATCCATCTCACCATGTTATTTTCCATGTGGGCTATTGCTTATTTATGGATTGAAACTCTTAAATAAAACATGAGAGGTCATCCTGCTAAAATAAGAATTTAATTAATATTAAACCATGTGCAAGGTTGTCCTGATAAATCGGCTTCAAGTCAAGATGAAAATAAAAAATAAAACAATTCCTTTTAAACATGTCATCTTCATAAAAATAGGGCATTATTGAATGAAGGTGTGCGGAGGAATCATAAAGGAGCTCTAATTTTTCAGTGAAGAGAATACTCTGAGGTAGCTGTAGGTAGACAGCGATGAGATGATGTATCTATGTGGTAAATTCAGGAGATATGGAGTAGTAATGCTGTAACATACTTTTTTTTTGAAGTCTGAAAGTTCTTAAGTCTTTTCTTAGTCTGAAATCGGGTGAATACCTTCTATGGTGTATTCGATGGTGGAAATATGAACTCTGAAATTCGGGTGAAGGAGTTAAAGGAGGAAATCATGAAGACCGACGAATATACCTTTCTCTGATTCCTTCAAGTTCACTGAGGAATTCGGGACTGATGTAGTAGGAGCAGATGCAGTGAAGGAACTCGTGGGTTGATGATACTTCTGAGATTTTCGAGGGTGATCAGAGGCAGTCGTAATTAATTTTTTAAGTCTTTTATTTTGTGAACTCAGGTGGAAAAATGGAGAATCGCAGGAATCCTATTATGAGTTTACTTCTTATGTCTTAAATTGTTGCTTAAATGGATGTTGTGATTTCTTACTATTTCCTTCTTCTTAAAGAATTGAATTGTGACTACAAGATCATTGTAAGATCATTTCTGTATAAATGTCAGTAATGTAAATCAGCATTCCAGAAACTACTTGAGTATGTTGATAGACAAAACTTTTTGACAGTCCTAGAAGGCCTACTAGATAGTGTCAGCACTTGGCTTGGCATTGATCAATGTCATAGTGAAAATTGATGTAAGAATGACACACGTGTACTAAACAGAAATGTACTTGACAAACTGGTTGTGCAAGAAGTGGCATGGGTAATAATAGCAGATTGATAGTGAAGACTGAGACAAGTTGTAGACAATTGTTTATGACATAGATAGTCAAGTAATTGTTTGACAAATGAAATGTGAAATGAGTAGTGGTAATGTACAGTAGGGATGATCCGATTGGCAAGAAAAATGACAAGAGAATTATGATGTGATAGAGATATTTATGTTAATAAAAGTTGGGCGTTGTACCATTTTTCTTAGTAGGATCTAAGAAAATACCAAGAAGTGTCTTGGATAGAAGTAGGTGCTTTTGATTCAGTAGGTGTTGATTTACCTCACGGTCGCAGCCGTTGAAACACAAGATTATTACAAAAATTATATCTTGTGACTCTTATGCAATGTGTTGATTTTTATTTGATGAATGAATTGATTATTGATGCATAGTCTATTGATGAACATGATGTTGAATTGATGGTGAAATGATGAATTAAGGTTTAAATCTTGAAGAAATGAAAATAGAAGTAAGTCCAAGCTTATTGATTCACCCCCCCCCCTCTCGGTAAGCCATTGTGTCTAACACCCCCATAGGTCACTCCCACTCATTTTACAGCCAATGGTGCTCCAAATTAGGGGGAGATGTAGAAATCTATAGCAGTTAGTTGCACATATACATGTTCCATTCATTATTCTTCCCCTTTTCCTCCACATCAAGTGAAGCTTCTGCCACATGTCCAGTGTGCTTGATGTCCTTGCTCTAATGAATTTCTTTGGAAAGGTATTTCTAGTTCAGAATTGTAGTGGTCGAAGAAGTTTCCTAAGCAGTGGAGCTATCAGAATCAATGAAGGTTGGAGGACAAGGAGCATGATCAAATTCTCAGAGAAAATGGGAAAGGACATTCTTCATTCGACAATAATGGAAGAGTCTATGTCACATAGGTTGCGTAGAGAGGTGATGAGAAACAACTTCAACTTCCTAGTCATCCATCGGTCTATGCATATTTAGAGGAATATGGGCCCCGCATCCCATGAATATGGAACAATGAAACGTTTCCTGAATTCTTTCTCCTCTAGAGATGTTGCCTCTGCGAGGAGTGGACCTGAATCTAAGTGGAATTATCTATGGGTGAATTCTCTTGCTGATGTTCCTTTCTCCCTAATTTTGCCCAGAGTTGGAAGTCCAAAGAATGATGAAGCGACTAGAAAATATGTGTGATATAGTTTGTTTACCGATAAAAATCCATGTGAATCCATCGAGAAGGGTGACTAGGAAGCCGACGCTAATGCCGACAACCATTAAATTCCTTTGATGCATGGAGAGAGCCATCAAAGTCGATGTTTGTGTGAGGTGACTAGTACTACATAGTTGGGTGTTGTGCATGCTAGAACACCTCCCCAGAGGGGGGTTCGCATAAGTATAAAGGAGGCAGTGACATCCCTGACAGATGGCCATTAATTCTGAGTCCTTCCTCCCTCCATGTCTAACATCCTCGAGACACCCGTATTCTTGGTGGTCATATCCTTGGATGCAATATTAAGAAAACACGATAAGAGATGAGGGGATGTACTTGAGTTTATATCTATTTCATAGAGATATTAATGTGAGATCACTCCCTAATTTACTATTTTTTTTCCATACTTTTTTATTTTCTCCTTACATGATGGAAGGTGATCGATGATGCGCTGTTGTGTTCCTTGGTGAGAAGTTGAAGGAGGAGATCCGGTCTCCAACTTGGAGAAAGTTTAGATGCAAGAGTATTGTTCTGAATTATGGTGGCAAGAGATATGATAAGCTTCAAGTCTCCTTCCAATATTATGGGGAAGATATTCCAATGTTTGGACATATGTATCCCAGAGATAAGAGCCATAAGCTCAGTTGTGTTGTTGATGTTGAGTCCCATGGATCCACAAAATTCTTTCTTTATATGGCCCTTCAAATATTTGAAAAATCCACCAAATCCTGCTAGGAATGGGTTTTCCTTTGTCTCCCCATCAAAATTTCATTTGAAGAAACCTGTCAGGGGTGGGATCCAAGCATCAAGAATACTGGGGGAAATGCATTCTCAGAGAGGCCTAGTAGTCAGAAGAGTTTGATTGCAATCCCAATATTTTAGTATGATGGATTCGAAGGGGTTCAAAGTAATATCTTCCTACATACATGGATGAAGAGAAAGGGTTTCAAGAAGATGCTAATGAAGGGTGTTCCAGATAGGGTGTGGTGAGCGAGAGTGAGCATTGAAAATGTGGTGATTTATTTCTCTCCATGTTTCCCAAAGAAGAAATACAAGCATGAGCTTCTAGAGTAAATTGAGAAAGGTGTTTAGAAAGGAGTGATAAGTGCATCTGTCCATAGTGTTGGCTATATTTCCATGAGTTCTCTATGATCTGCAACACATTAAAGTTGATACTTTGTCCCGTTGATGTATTTTTAACTTCGGAATGTATTCACTTGTATATTTCTTATTGTATTTCATTATACCCCAACATAGATGTTTGTTACTCCGATCAGGAGAGTCATTAATATAATAAAGTCATGTAAAGTCATTTAGGTTAACCCTCCATTTTAAGTCAGGGAAATAGTCCCCATAGTTGAGGGGTAGTTGGGTTATTAGAATAACCTAGCGATTTAGGCTTTTTAAGAGTAAAAGTAAAGTGTAAATGAAGTATAATAGAGAGTGAGAATCTCTATTTGGAACACACACTCACTCAACAGTAGCGCATGAGTGAGAGAGGAGGAGCTCAGACAAGTGAGAGAGAGAACAGCTGTCAGAGGTCATCTTTGTGTTTTTGGGTTTTACTTTTGCTATCGGTGCTCATTCTATCTCTGAGGAAGTTGCAGGTTTTTCTCCTTTATGGTTTCCCCGAGGAAAAATCTTTGTGTCTCTTGTCTCTTGTTATTATTGTCGTGCATGTTATTCTCTCAGATACGATCCTAGATCATATTGATTAAATGATAAAAATCTAACATGGTATCAGAGCCTCTATGAAAGAAGACACTGTGTAGCTGCCGAAGCTAGGGATTCTTAATTTTTGGATCTCTCTCCACAAATCATCAGCAAAAGGAGGCTATTCTCACTCTCCATTGAAAAGCACATATTTTTGTCGAAGTAGAATTTGATTCTGGGCATTTTCAGTTTTTGACCTGTCACTACTGTGTGAAATTAGGGATATTCACAGCAGAGGAATTTTGAGTGAGCCCGGCACGGTATTTATATCCTCCTCAAAAAAATAAATTTAGACACCAAGATTGAAGTTTTTGGTTGGGTAAAACTCCTGGAAAGTCAAACCCTAATTTGACCCCAGACCATAAAATCAACACTATAAAAGATCAGCTCCATATCTAGTTCAAGAATATCAAATTGGTAAGATGTAAATCTATTGTATTTCCATTTGAGGTTCTAATTAAAATATGAATTAGAGAAGTTTCATTGTACAACTGAAATACAACTGCAATGGAAACTAATGGAAATCAAGGTTCATGCCTGAAAAACCCTAAAATACTAAAACTAGTAGTTTGGGTACATTCGCTATATCTCGATATTGGAGAAGTCTCAAGAGAAAAAATGATGTTTACAAGCTGAATATAAATTATTGATGTACCCCATGTAAAATTTCAGCCTCATATTCGCTATATTCTGGGATATATGATTCCTCAAAATCACGGTTCCAGCCTCTCTCAGGATTCACCCCTAAACAGGATACCTTGGGAGAATTCCTATATCTCAGTCTATGAAGGTACAAATGAAATTTTGCAAGATACTCCAGATAAGGAACATACTATAATTTCTTTGGTAAATGTTTCAGAACCTGAAAGTGAAACAGTGACATGTGGCAATCTGTACAAGTTCTCTATGTTGAACAATCCTGAAATAAGTTGCCTTGGTAAAACTCTCATAAGTTCCAATTGGTGAAACCAATTATGCTCAAACCTGCATTTTTACAAAGAATAAATATGGTTCTACCTCAGTGCGATGTTTCATACATAGAGGAGTAGTAATTTCATATATACCATAGAAACAATATCAGGAATTTATGCAGAAGAAATTGAAAAACAAGGGCTTCTTGTTCTAAGAGATTCCCTCCACTGTTTTAAAAAAAGGAGTACATTTAATAGCTCGCCTTGAAGAGGACCATATTCTATTCAATCAGAAGTTTGAGATTCCAAGTTTTGAAAATTAGGGTTTTTCTGACAAACCCTAGATTAGCCAGCTCCGGAACAAGGACGAACACCTCAAATCAGATCATGGGATCATTCATTTGAGGAATGTGTGCTAGAAGGAAGTGATTACCTTCAATAGAATTTGGGAAGAGTGCACGCAAGAAGAATCTTGACTCATAATAAGAGAAGATAATATGGGAGCAATTGAATATCGAGCTCTCATTATTCAAAGAAGATCCCTCAAGCGATGAGGAATATGAAAGACTCAATTCTTGAAGAAACTCTTATCCATATTAGAATTTGGATAAGAAATAATGATGTCATGAATGAAGAAGATGATGAAGATGAATGATCAAGAAAGAGTCTACCCATGAAAAAATAAAGATAAGTATTTGACAGTGTCTTCTCCTATATATATAGTTGTTTATATGACATTGTTTAGTTGTGAAATGTGTTATGCATGATAGAATGGTTGCATTAATGATAGTATAATAATAATATGCATGTGATGGATAATTATCCCATGGTGATATACAAAACTCCATTGCAACTTATCTAGGATGAAACCTCTTTTCTGACATATTGGGATTAGTGCACAATCTGAATAATGTTATGGTAGAGATGGAAGGAATTTGGAAAGCTTCTGTGTATACCAGATATGGATGAATGTTGTATTGGCTAAAGTAGTTGCATGATTATATATTTATGCATAATAATTTTCCATTATGAAATGTTTCTAACCATTCAACTAATGCATTTGAATTACAAGAAAGATCACGTACAATCGTCTATAAGAAAACAAGGATGAGACTTGTTCCGAAGAACAAGTGATGACAGTTCAATAAGATGAACCAAGAAGCTTCCATAGCAAAAGAAAAATCTTCAGAAGAATATAAAGCGAACAGTAGATGAAGAATAATCCAAGGAAAGCAAGAGGCCTCAAACACAATGCAGTTATGTGACACTGTTAAGCAACATCATTGATGCAGAACCTTCCAGCTAGGAAGAAGTAGCAAAAGGGAAGGAGAGCACCAATTAAAGAAGAATGATATCTAGGATGTGGTATCGAGACCTGAATGGAAGTATGTAGTGTCTTCCATATGGATCTATAAGATCCAATATGCAGTAGATGGAAACATCGTGGGATACAGGGAAATATTAGTAGCAGAGGAATCCACTTGTCACTCCAGTACATAATGTTTCAATACATAGAGTATAAAAGGTAGAGGGAGAATGATGCTCCGCTTCAGAGTGAGTGACTGCAGAAGATCCTGAGGTTCAACATTGTACGATAGGATGGAAAAATTACCGATGGCTCTAGGATTTATTGAGAGTAAAGCAGATTCCAACCTTTGCTTCAAGGTTGAAGGAAGAAGACCAGTGATGCTCCTATTATATGTCAATGCCTTGTTCATGACAGGGAAAGAGGAACTCATTAAAATTGCAAAAAGGAGACTTGCTGCCGAGTTCGAGATGAAGGACTTAGGTATGATGCACTACTCTCTAGGAATGGAGGTGTGGTATAGTGAGGATGGAATCCCCCTTGGACAAGGGAGGTATGTAGTGGAGATCCTAAAGAGGTTTGAGATGATGGATTGCAAGGCCATGGACACACCTATGGCATTGAACCTGAATCTATTGAGTGATTCTTCATCAGATTCAATTTATGCCATGATGTATCATCAGATGATTGGGTCATTGATGTACCTGACGAACACGAGACCATATATTTTCTTTATCGTGAACAACTTGAGCCAGTTCTTGAAAATTGAAAAGCATGCAGTGAGGTACCTAAAGGGTACAATTGAGTGTGGGATCAAGTATGACACGAATCAGAAGACTAACCTGCATGGTTATGTTTATTTGGATTGGTAGCGCCAATGAGAATAAGCACACCCTCGGTTTCTTCTTCAGCTTGTGATCTAGTATGGGCCACTGGTTTGGCAGGATGGAGTCTTGCATGGTACTGAGTGCAGCTAAGAGAGGAACAGTGAAGCTCTAGTTTGTGATCCAGATTGAGATATCTTGAAAGAGGGAGTTATAGCATAACCAGTGAGACATATTGTCTAAGCATTAAATCCTAGCGAAGCTCATAGGTTGCTCAGCCATAATCAATCCTATAGGTTGTCCTCGTATGTAATCAGTCATGGCGAAGATCGCAGGTTATCCTTGGACGTAATCAGCCCTGATGTGATTCTATGCTAGAAATGGCTAGAGTGAAGTTTGAGTACTTCAGGGAGAATCTTGGTGTTCTCCAGATCGAGGTTCCTTCTAAGGGGAAGTGATGAGTCAGTGATCCTTTCTGGCATTGTGGTAGCCATGGCCTCCCATGGTCAGATGTAAGTGTAGAGCCTTTCTGACATGGTGGTAGGTGGGGCCTCCCATGGTTAGATGTAAGTGTAGAGCCTTTTTGACATGGTGGTAGGTGGGGCCTCCCATGGTCAGATGTAAGTGCAAAACCTTTCTAACATTGTGCTAGTCGGGGCCTGCCATGGTAAGATGTAAGTGCAGAGCCTTTCTGACATGGTGGTAGGTGGGGCCTCCCATGGTCAGATGTAAGTGCAAGGCCTTTCCCCATACGGCAGATGGTGTGTCCTACCATGCCAGTGGAGGTAATTGTTGGACATTTCCTTGGATGGTATATGGTGTCTCCTACCATACCGATGGATGTAAGCGCTGGTCCTTTCTGACATGGTGGCAGGCTGGGCCTCCCATGGTTGGGTATAAGTGATGATACCGACATCTAACATGTAAAAGGGATGTCTTTGTAGAGAAATACCTTGCAGAGGGAAAGGTGTTAGAATAATCAACCCATAGTTACCTACCTTAGACATTAATTTAATCATTTTTTTTCTTATTACCTAGTTTCCTAGATTCCACTCTATGCTAGTTGCCTTCTACATGTCTTAGAAGTCAAAACATGCTAAAAATGAGTCATGGAGTGCTTTGGAAACATCCTAGAAACCCATTTATCATGTTTTCCTTATTCTAGATTCTCCAAAGTGCATATCTACTTTTTCTGTAAATCTACCTTGTTTTATTTTTGATTTAAGGCAAAGGAAAAGCTAGACCAGTTGTAACTGCCTTGTTTTTTTCCCACATAATCCTCCCTCCTTTTATCCAAATAAAAGCATGTATGAGTTTTCTTTCCATCCCTCTTTAGTTTTCCCACTTGACTTAGTGAATTCGTGAGCATCTACCTAGATTTGGAAACTGCTTTATGCACCTGTGGGGAATACGACTAGTTTTGGTAAGCCTTCTTTTTTATTATTTCAAATGGCATATTTATGCATTCGAATATCTCATGTAATTATATATTACAACAGCATATTACTTCATAAGGTTGGATATTGTACACTTACTCAATACAGATTAGTGTTATGCTCCAATTTTAGTCTCCTTTGGTGTAAATTTTGCATGTTTGATTAGCAATTTTGTGAGTGTAGTTGTTCTATCTCTTGGCTTCAATTTCCACATGGTATCAGAGCCTTTTTAGATCAATTTCTCTCCTTCCATATTTCTATTGTAGGTTTGACATCTTGACTGGGAGCATATTCTACTGACTGAAGGGCACAGTTTCTGAGATATGGACCAATCTCAGAAGATCATCTTGACTCCATTCAATTTCTTTGTGTGGAAAGATGATATGGAGATATTGTTGAGAGAGAAAGGTATGAACAAGGTGGCTATGTAAATTGAGGCAGAGCCCAATGCAGCTGCAGAAAAAATCAAATGGCACAACAGGAGGGATGAGGCCTATGGTCTTTTGTGTCCGAGCATTTCAAGAGACCTCCTCTTCCATCTTGATGGATTGACATCACCTAATGAAGTGTGGGAGAATATTGTAGAGATTTTTGGAAAGACAGATGAGATGAGAAGACATCAAATTGAGAATGAGATAATCTCCTTGAGTCCCAGTAGCTTCGAATCATTGCAACTCTACTTTTCCAAGTTTAAGGCCCTGGTTTTGCAATTGAAACAATGTGGGATAGAAAAGAAGGAAGAGAAACTAATTTTGGCCATACTCTCTAAGTTTGGCCCTAAGTTTGTTTCGAACTTCCATGTCACTAAGTTGAAAACCCGAGCCTGGAAGATGCCTAAGCTTGAAGAGTTCAAGGAATCCCTCACACAGGAACAAGATAAGTTGGTGATGATGGGCACCATAAAACCTTCCAAAGACCAAGATTTGGTTGCTGGAGATTCAAGGGTGGATTCAAAAATAAAAAAAAAACTAAAAATCCACTTGAGCAAAAGAGAGACAAGTCTAAGTCTCAAGAGGATCCCCAAGGTTCCAAGAAGAACTCCCAGAAGAAGAATAACAAAGGAGAAATGGGCAAGTGCAGATACTGCAGTAAGGGATATCATCTTGAGAGCTCTTGTATGAAGAAGAAAATTAACATGTTGACCCAAATCCTGGAGAAGAATAATATCTCCCTTCCTGATTGCTCAAAGAAGAGGGAAGGAGGATCAAATTTAGAGGACAGAGAGAGAGTACATGCCTTGGTTGCTGGAACATCAAGCTCACCTAACTTCATCATAGACTCTAGATCTTATAGACATATGGTTTTGACAAAAGAGGCATTCTCCTCTCTTGACATGTCGAAAGGTCCACCAATAGTTTTGGGAGATGACTCTCTCACTGACAGTTTGGGGAAGGGAAGGATTGATCTTGACCATGGTAATTTCAATAATGTGTTGTATGTTTTAGGTATTGAATCTAATCTCTTGTTAGTGTATCAGATGACTCACATTAGGTCTCCAAAGAAGGTCATCTTCTCCCCTGATGATGTTGAAATCACTGAGATTTCGAATGGTAAAGTCATAGCAAAAGGTGTTGTTGATCACACTTCAAAGATATACATGTTTTCCCATTTTATCAAACCCATCTACTCTTCTAATTCATGCTAATGAGGAAAGAAATCTTTGTCAAGAAATATTTGGCCATCTTAACTACAATTATCTTTCTAATTTCAGTGAAAAATATATGGTCATAGGGTTACCAAATATCAAGTTTTCTAAGGGAGTTTGTCAAGGTTGTATCCTAGGAAAACACCCAGAGCACAAGTATGAGAGAGCTAGTAATGAGAGAACCTATGTACCTCTTGATTTGATCCATAGTGACATTTCTGGTCCATTTCCTCATATGTCCATGAGTCAAGCCAAATATGCACTCAATTTTATAGATGACTTTTCCAGGTATTGTTGGGAGGAAACTCAAGATCCTCAGATATGAAAATGGTGGTGAGTATGTCAAGTCTAAGTTCATTCATTATTGTAAATATGTAGGCATTTGGATGCAACATTCGATCCCTTACACACCACAACAAAATGGTGTTGCTGAGAGAAAGAATAGGTCACTAAATGAGATGACAACCTGCATGATGGAGGCTAAGACTTTGCCACCAAAGTTTTGGGCCAAGGCTATAAAATATGCATCCTACATCCAGAATAGGGTGCCTCATAATAATATTGATGGTATGAATCCTTTAGAATATCGGAGTGGGCACAAGCCAGATTTGACCCATTTCAAGATTTTTGGCTCAAAGGCTTGGGCTAGAATTCCAACAGAAAAGAGGAAGGCTTTGTAGCCCCAAAGCCAAGAGTACCTATTTGTTGGGTATTATGAAGATTCAAAAGGGTACAAGCTGATAAAATTGAGCACTAAGAAAGCTTTGATTTAAAGAAGTGTTCAGTTCCAAGAAGAGCCTTTAGTAGCAGTTGAAGTTGGAGAGTTTTCTTCACCACCAGATCCATTGATTGTAAGTGAAGAGACTAATGAGTTTGCTGATTCTGATATGTCTGATAATGATGATTTGATTACAGTTCCTAAAAGTCCTACAAGACCAAAATGGGTAGCAAATACCATTCATGCAGTTGGGGAACTAGCTGGAAATCCTAATGACACTAGGAGGACTAGATCTCAATTTGAGAGTGCCCTTTGTGTGAAGACCATCTATTTGCTGAGAAGTGCTATATGATGGTTGAATCAGATCCATATACATGAAGATGCAGCATATGATCCAATATGGAAAAAAACCATGAAAGAAGAATTCAACTCAGTCCAGAAGAACAACACTTGGGAACTGGTTAATCTTCCCCCAGGGAGGAAGCTAGTTCAATTGGAAAACATGGACTCCATAAGGCTAGCTTTAGCCATTGCAGCTTCGAAGCAGTGGGAGGTACATAACATGGATGTGAAGTGTGCTTTCCTAAATGTATATCTCACTGAAGAGATTACATGCAGCAATTTGAAGAGTTTGTTTCTAATCCATCTTTAGTGTGCAGGTTAAAGAAATCATTGTATGGGCTCAAGCAAGCCCCCAGGGCTTGGTATGCCAATATTGATGGATTTTTTCTATCACCGATTTTTGTTTGATGCAATTCTATTCATAATGTCTATTTGAAGCTGATTCATGGTTTTTTGATGATTATTTTCTTGTATGTGGATGGCCTTTTTATTACAAGAAGTTCAAAGAAAGATATTGCCTCCTTGAAGGATGCAATGAACCATGCATTTTCTATGACAGATTTGGGATTGTTGAGCCAATTCTTGGGTCTCGAAATTGCCCAATCCCAACATGGAATCAAAGTACATCAGTTCAATTATTCCTTATATTTTCTGGACAAGTTCAACATGAAATATTGCAATCCAAACAAGACTCCCTTCCTTTCAGGAGTTAAGCTTGAAGAAGCAGGTTCTTCTCCTTTGGTAAATAATACACTGTATAGGCAGTTGATTGGGTGTTTGATTTTTCTTACACACACTCGAACTGATATATCTTATGCAGTTAGTGTGGCTTCAAGATACATGGATCAACCTCATGAGATCCACTAGAGAGCAGCCAAGAGGATCCTAAACTTTGTTCAAGGAACAAGAACTCATGGGATCTTCTACAAAGCAAAATCTGACCTTGATTTGATTGGGTTTACTGACAGTGATTGGGTAGGTGACAACACTAATTGAAAGTATACATTGGGATATGTGTTCATGCTTAAAGAAGGACCAATTATCTGGTCAAGCAAGAAGCAGAGTGCCATAGCACTCTCATATACAAAAGCAGAGTATAGAGGAGTTGTAAATGCAACAACTCAGTGTTTGTGGTTGCAGGGAATACTTGGAGAATGTGGGTTCGAATCAGAGTTTTGAAATATTATCTACTATGATAATCAGAGCACTGTTCGAATCTGCAATGATCCATTCAGATACAACGGACAAAGAACATTGAGATCCATATGCACTACATCAAACAGCTTGTGCATGATGGTACCATTCATCTAATCTTCCATGCATCTTTAGAACAAGTAGCAGACATCTTCACCAAATTTTTTTGTGAGAATAAATTCAGCAATCTCAAATCATTGATGGGGATTGATGATCATGCTGTGAAGCATGATTGATGACAATATTTCAATTTTTTTTTCCTGTCCATGTTTAAGGGAGGATTTCCCCACTGGGTTTTTGCCTCTTTCCTTGGTTGTATGGACAAGCAGTATGTAAAGGGTGACTAAGCCTTGTTGCTAGGCCCTATAGTTTTCTGATATTTACTCATAAAGTCAGGATAATGGGGGGTGTTAGAATAATCAACCCATAGTTACCTACCTTAGATATTAATTTAATTATTTTTGTCTTATTACTTAGCCTTCCTAGATTCCACTCTATGCTAGTTGCCTTCTACATGTCCTAGAAGTCAACGCATGCTAAAAATAAGTCATGGAGTGCTTGGGAAACATCCCACAAATTAATTTTAGCATGTATGCTTTATTCCAGATTCTCCAAAGTGCATATCTACTTTTTCTGTAAAGTTGCCTTGTTTTATTTCTGATTTAAGGCAAAGGAAAAGCTAGACTAGTTGTAACTGCCTTGTTTTTTTCCCACATCATCCTCCCTCCTTTTCTACAAATAAAATCATGTATGAGTTATATTTCCATCCCTCTTTAGCTTTCCCACTTGACTTATCCAATTCGTGAGCATCTACCTAGATTTGGAAACCGCTTTATGCACCTATGGGGGATTTGACTAGTTTTGGTAAGCCTTCTTTTTGACTATTTCGAATGGAATATTTATGCATTCAAATATCTCATGTATTTATATATTACAAAATACTATTACTTCATAAGTTTGGCTATTTTACACTTACTCAATACATATTAGTGTTATGCTCCAATTTCAGTCTCCTTTGGTGTAAATTTTGCATGTTTGATTAGCGATTTTATGAGTGTAATTGTTATATCTCTTGGGTTCAATTTCCAAAAAAGTCCTACATCTAACATGAAAAAGGGATGGATCTCTAGAACTACATCTAGCATGAAAAAGGGTTGTCTTTGTAGAGAAAACCCTTGTAGAGGGAAGGGTCTACATCCAGCATGAAAAAGGGTTGGCTCTATAGAGAAATACCTTGTAGAGGGAAAGGCTTACATCCAGCATGAAAAATGGTTGGCTCTGTAGAACTACATCCAACATGAAAAAGGGATGGCTCTGTAAAGGACAAAATTACAGAGGGCAAGGCCTACATCCATTATGAAAAAGGGTTGGATCTGTAGAACTGCATCCAGCATGAAAAAGGGTTGGCTCTGTAGTGGAAATACTTGCAGAGGCAAGGTACTACATCGATCATGAAAAAGGGCTTCCTATGTAGTGGAAATCCTTGAAAAGGCAAGGTACTACATCCAACATGAAAAAGGGTTGGCTTTGTAGTGGAAATCCTTGCAGAGACAAGGTACTGCATCGAACATGAAAAAGGGCTGGATGTGTAGTGGAAATCCTTGTAGAGGCAAGGTACTGCATCCAGCATGAAAAAGGGATAGATCTATAGAGGAATTCCTTGAAGAGGAAAGGTCTACATCCATCATGAAAAAGGGCTGTATCTGTTGATAAATACCTACATGGAGGCTAGGCCTACATCCAACATGAAAAAGGGTTCGCTCTATAGAACTTCCTATGATGAGTAGAATTGAGAGATAGCACCATTTGATCAAGATAGCTGGAGAAATGATGATGATGATGATCCAACATTGATGATGATATAGAATTGATGATGATCTAGCTTTGATGATGATCTAGTGATGAAGACTTGTGTTGATGAACTGTGTCAAGATAATACCTTCCTATTTAATAGGGTGTGTTTATGTATTTATAACTTTGGAATGTATTCACTTGTATATTTCTTATTATATTTCATTATACCCGGATGAAGATGTTTGTTCCTTTGATCAAAAGAGTCATTAATATAATAAAGTCAGGTAACGTCATTGAGGTTAACCCACCTTTGTAAGTCGAGCCAATAGTCCCTACAATTGATTTGAGGTTAACCCTCCATTGTAAGTCAGGGAAATAGTCCCCCCAGTTGAGGGGTATTAGGGTTTTTAGACTCTCCTAGTGAGGTCGGCCCTGTAAGAGTAAAATTCAAGTGGAAAAAAATATAAATAGAGAGTGAGGCTCTCTATTTGGAACACACACTCACTCAACAGTAGCGCATGAGTGAGAGAGGAGGATATCACACAAGTGAGAGAGAGAGAACAACTGTCAGAGATCATCTTTGTGTTTTTGGGTTTTACTTTTGCTATTGGTTCTCATTCTATCTCCGAGGAAGTTGCGGGGTTTCTCCTTTATGGTTTCCCCGAGAAAAACTCTCTGTCTCTTGTCTCTTGTGATTATTTTTTTTCATGTTATTCTCTCAAATAAGATCCTAGATCATATTGATTAAATGATAAAAATCTAACATGTCCTAGAGCAAGCTCGAAAAAATGACAAATATCAAAAAGAGGATCTATAGTTTCCTCCTGCTTGTAACACATGACACATTGGGATGGTCCTATTAATCCTCTCTTCCTTATGTTGTCCCATGTAAGAGTTATCTTATGCATTAAGAGCCATAGGAAGGAGTGGATCTTCAACCAGGTTTTCAGGCTCCATATTTTGTTCCAATTAGAGTCCCGAGGATTATTTCCAGAGAGAACTATGAGGTAGTAGGATTCCTTCACGGTGAATGTTCCTTTGGGTTTTGGGTTCATGCCCCCATATGAGGATGTATTTTCTATGAGCTTTATTGATTTTACGATTATTGAGCTCCTCCAAGATCATGAAAAGTTTCTCCATGTATATTTGCATCAACCACTCGTGTAGATATTTCCAAGTGTATAAGCTAGAGGAGCGGTTGGAGAGACAAAAATAAGATACAGAAGTATGATTATTGTTTTGAAAAACTTGTTGCATATCCTAGTTGTGAAAGATGTTGGAAAGAATAGGAATTTGTTTCTAGGAGTCTTTCCAGAAGTGCATGGTGGATCCATCCCTTAACTCCCAGAAGGTTTTTTTTATAGATGATGTATTTATGTTGGTTGGAAGCATTCCAAATAAGAGATCCCATAGGGTTAAGATAGAACCTTATGATTTCATGTGTGTCCCATCCTTCAACATACTTGAGATTCCAAAGTTGATCCCACGATTTGGAGTTGCAAGAGACCTAATTCCACCAAAGCTTAGCACACACTATTTTTATATTGATCCTTGGATCCTTGAGTCCAAGCCCTCCGATAGACTAAGGTAGGAAAACCTTGTCCCATTTTACTAGGTCCCATTTCGGATGGTTCTTTCCCCCCCATAGAGGAAAGTGCATTGAAAGGATTAGATAGATTTTAAGACCCATTGGGGAGCAGCTAAAAGAGAGAAGATATAGAGAGACATGGATTGAAGAACAACTTTGACTAGGATGAGCCTTCCAACTAGATTGACACAATGGTAGGTCCAAGACGAAAGTTTTCTAACCATTTTTTCTAGGGAGTCTCTCCAAAGGAGTGCTACAGAGAAGAAGAGATTAGGGAATCCCCTAGATACCTAGAGGGTAAGGTGGAGATGGTGAGCCCCAAAATTCTTGAAATATTTCTTTGGGTGATAACAGGCGTGTTGAAGAAGTATATATGGGATTTATCCTTGTTGATGGTGGTACCAGAGGATTTGGATAAGGTTTCAAGAGTTTAATCATATAGAGCGAAATTCTTGAATAGAGGGGTGCCCCATGAGGAGGTTGTCATCAACAAATTGGTGATGAGAGATTGGAGGGTTGTCATGAATGGATATGCCTCTTAAATCTCTTGTGATAATGATTACACTTTAGTTCTAATTTTATTAACTTGTTTATATTAAATTCCAAATATCAGAAGATCAAAAAGAATAACTAGAGGAAAATAAGTACAAAATACACATAATTACATAAGATATACCCTAGGAAAAGCCATTATGGGGAAAAACCTAGACACAAATCAGGACTATGCCTTGATCTTTATGTCAAATTACAAATACAAAGGAAATGTTATATCAATGGAGTAAGCTATGACTCTATGACCATAATGGCTACTATATGATCTCCTATCTCATATGTTCTTCTATAACATCCAATTTCGTATTGTTTCTCAACTATGGAACAATACAATACATCAAAATAATGAAACCCATCAATATTTAACATGGCATCATAGCCATATAAGGTTAATTTTTTCATTTTTGCATGCCCCAACTCCCAATTCATGTTAGGGTTTTTGGACCTTATAAAGGCAGAATTTATATTTCAGATGTAGCAAATTTGAGGAGAGTTGTTATTGATGAAATCCATCAAATTTCATATTCTAGTCACCCAGGATATCAGAAGACAATTGCTACAACTAGAAAGTAGTACTTTTTGCCAGGAATGAAAAAGGAAATGGCTGAATACATTTCAAGGTGCATAAAATGTCAACAGGTAAAAGTTGAGCATCAACATCTAGCAGGCTTGTTGCAGCCTTTGCCAGTTCTGGAATGGAAATGGGAAGTTATTTCCATGGATTTTATTACAGGATTGTCGATGACGTAGAGACAACATGATTCCATCATGGTTGTGGTAGAAAAGTTGACAAAAGCAACACATTTTATACCGGTGAAGTCTACGCATAAGACTGATGACATTGCAAATATCTTCATGAAGGAGATTTTCAAATTGCATGGATTTCCAAAGGCAATAGTCTCTGACAGAGATGTCAAGTTCACTTCCAATTTTTGGAAGGGATTGTTTGCAAATTTGGGTACAAAGCTAAACTCTCCAGCACTGCTTACCATCCTCAGACAGATGGGTAGACAGAAAGAGTTAATCACATGCTTGAAGATATGCTTCGCATGTATGTGATGGAAAAACCAACCAAGTGAGAAGATTACTTACACTTGGTAGAGTTTTCTTATAATAATGGACAGCTGGCATCCTTGGGGATGAGCTTGTACGAAGCTTTGTATGGAATAAGGTGTAGGAAACCAGTGACTTGGGATAACCCAGTGAACAGAGTTGTGCTTGGACCAGAGTTGCTCAAGGAAATGGAGCAAGATATTGTAAAGATCAGCCAGAATCTGAAAGCATCATAGGATAGACATAAAATCTATGCTAATAAGCATAGGATGAACAAAGAGTTCAGTGTTGGGGATCATGTTTACCTCAGAGTGCAAGCAAAGAAGAGTTCCTTGAATCTTGGAAGTTGTGCCAAGATATCACCTAGATATTGTGGGCCATTTGAAGTGCTTGAAAGAATAGGGCCGGTTCCATATAGACTTGCATTTCCTGCTAGTACTAGAGCTCATAATGTTTTTCATGTTTCTTTGCTTAATAAATATGTACATGATCCTAACCATGTGATAAATTGGGATGTAATTTAGATGGAACCCGAGGGAGAGTTCCAAATCGATCCAATGCAAATCCTCGACAAGAAGGTCACAATGCTCTGGAACCGAGCCATAGGGAAGGTAAAGGTGCAATGGGAGCACTACGGACCTGAAGAGGCTATGTGGGAGCTGGAGGATGCCATGCGATTGGCACATCCATTTTTGATCAATTCTACGGAACACTGAGGCTGTACCAGTGTAGCATTTTGTTCAAATTTTGTAAAGAACTGAGGATAGTGCTATTGAAGAGGGAGGGGAATGTAACACCCTATTTTTGACCTCGTTTGCATTAAATATACATGATACATATATTGTAAATAATCATGGTGCAGAGCCAAAGCCAAAGGCCCCACCATCAATTTGGTTATGTTATGTTTTATATAGAAATCATCACTGATGGTATATCGGGACATACGACATATATTAAAGTTGTGGCATCATGTAGCTATGCATTTTAATTAAATAACCCCAACTAGCTATGTTCATTGCAACCAAATTGAGAAGGGGCATGATTCCTAAGGATAAGGAGGGGGAATGTTAAACCTTGAGCCATTGGGGGGGGGGGAAATCCATGTGTCACCACCCTATTTGTTCTGCTGTTAGTTGGGGCATCTAATTGCTGACAGGAAAAACCACTACGCCCACACTTGCACTCTCTCCATGACGTGCCTTCTGGGATGCGGATGGTCTTTCCACTATCCCGATCGTGACTGTTCATTTTCCTCAGGCAGAGCGGAGTTAAAAGGATTACAATTCCTTATGTGGGGGTTCATCCTTTTCCCTCACGTTTTTCTAGTCGGTGAGACGTCCTTCCTCCTGATCATGCATAGAGCTTGCGTTTACACCACCAATGCAGACCGTGAAGGGTGCGTTGGCTTCATCATCGATAAGGGACCATTGTTGTCCAACGTTGCTCATGTGTTTGGACTATGGTACGATATGTTGTTTCATCATGAGCTGTGCGTGCTGTGGTTTTCTTCTGTGTGTTATTTTTCCATAGTTTTGTTGGCTGTGTCTTTTTCCCTCATGCATAGATTGGGAGTATGTTATTTCCCCATTTTCAGGGGTCTGTGTAAGTTCTCCAGCGATTGCAGTGGGGATTATGTGTTGTGAGCTCATGGTTGTTCGTGGGCTGTTGTTTACCACAATTGCTGGAATATGTTTTTTCCCTTGTGATTTGGTTGCTGTAGGTTTCCTTGGAATCATTTTGGCCATGATAGGGCCAAGAATGATTCAGGGAGTTGTTTTCCCCTGTTAAAGCTTGAATAACTGTTTTGTTGCATGCACACAATGGCTTGTCTTTGGACTGCATTGGAGTGGTGAATGAAGGAATGATGTGCTTGATAAACCTGGTCATTTGGGAACTACACAAATAGATATAGTGGGCTAGCTTTCTTCTCTGCAACCCCTAAATAGCACTGGAAGGGAGGTCAGCGTCTAAGGGACTACGTTGCAGAGAAAGGACTGATTTCCTTGTGTTGGGTGTGTGTGGGTGTCCTAGAAGCTAGGCTGGTTCTGGTGTAGGTGTCCTTAGCTCCTCAATGAGCTCACCAGCTTAGCATTTATCCTTTCCCAGCTCCTGGATAGCCTGATAAACCTAACTTTGTTGGCTTGGCTGATTCGTTGTTCGCCTGATAAACCCAACTATGTTGGCTTGGATGAACTGTGTATCCTTGTGGTGTTGTTATCCTTGGCTATGTGTAAGCCTATTAGTTCCTTATTCCTTGTGGAATCATGCCCAACTCGAGGGTGGCAGCGTTGCTGAGAGATTAAAGAGCACGCAGGCCTATGGTTGGGTGGAACATTGCAACGATGTAGCTGGTTGCAGGACAAGTACTTATTAAGATAAGTATTCTTGCCTAACTTGTGTCTGCAAATATATTTTCCATTGATGAATTATGATGTACATGTTGAATTCTGAATCGTATATGAATACATGTTGTTTTCTTATGCTATGTATATGAATGATTAATGCATCGTAATATGTTTTATGTTTTTAAGTATCATGCTTCAGCAATATATGTATGTATGTTCCTGTTCATTGGGCTATATGCCCGGATTATTGATGTATCGTAGCATCCTCTTTGCCGGTCAGAGGGTCAGGGACGTTACATTTATCCTTGGGGAAACCATAAAGGAAAAAACCCGCAACTTCCTCAGAGATAGAATGAGCACCAATGGAAGCAGTAAACCCCAAAGACAGAAAGATGATCTCCGACAACTATTCTCTCTATCACTTGTGTGAGATCCACTTCTCTTACCTATGTGCTATAGTTGAGTGAGTGTGTATCTCAAATAGATAGGCTCACTCTCTATTTATACTAGTTTCTGACTTGATAATAACTTACCAGGGTCGAATTATCTAGGAGAGTCTAATAACCCTAGTGCCTCACAAATGTGGAGACTTTTCCCTCTAATCAATAAGGAGGGTTAATATATATGACTTTACATGACTTGATTATATTAATGATTCTCCCGATAGGAACATCAGGGACCACTGAAATACAATATATGAAATAAACAAGTGAATACATTCCAAAGTTACAAATACATCAACACTCCCTCTTAACCAGGAAGGTATTATTTTGACACAATTCATCAGCACAAGTCTTCTTCTCTGGATCATCACTTGATCATTATCAAAGATGGATCATCAGTGGATCATCATCAAAGCTGGATCATCACTGGATCTAGATCATCATCATCATCCCTACTTCTGCTATCTCGATCAAATGGTGCTATCTCTCAATTATTCTCGTCACAGGAATTTCTACAGATCCATCCCTTTTTCATGTTGGTTGTAGGCCTAGCCTCCATGTAGGTATTCCTCTATAGATCAAGTCCTTTTTCATATTGGATGTAGGCCTCTACAAAGCTAGTCCTTTTTCATACTGGATGTACCTCCACAGAGCCAGTCCCTTTTCATACTAGATGTGGGTCTCTACAGAGCCAGTCCTTTTTCATACTAGACGTAGGCCACTATAGAGCCAACCCTTTTTCATGATGGATGTACTTCCACAGAGCCAATCCTTTTTCATTCTAGATGTGGGTCTCTACAGAGCCAGTCTTTTTTTATACTAGATGTAGGCCACTACAGAGCCAACCCTTTTTCATGCTGGATGTAATTCCACAGAGCCATTCCTTTTTCATACTTGATGTGGGTCTCTATAGAGACAGTCCTTTTTCATACTCGATGTAGTCCACTATAAATCCAACCCTTTTTCATGCTGGATGTACTTCCAAAGAGCCATTCCTTTTTCATACTAGATGTGGGTCTCTATAGAGCTAGTCCTTTTTCATAATGGATGTAGGCCACTGCACTTATATATGACCATGGGAGGCCCCGCCTACCACCATGTCAGAAGGGAACAACTCTTACATTTTACCATGGGAGAAACCAATCTACCACCATGTCAGAAGGGCACAACACTTACATCTGACCATGGGAGGAACCAATCCTACCACCATGTCAAAAGGGAACAACTCTTACATTTGACTATGGGAGGAACCAATCCTACCACCATGTTAGAAGGGCACATGGACTCATCAATTCCACTTGGAAGGAACATCTATCTGGAGAACACCAATATTCTCCCGAAAGTATTCAAAATTCTCTCTCGTTAATGGATTAGTCAACACATTAGCTATCTATTCACCCATCGCAACATACTGGAGCTTCACTACTCCCCTCTACACCATATCCTTAATATAGTGGTATTTTATATTGATGTGATTTGACTTGTCATGAAACAATGGGTTCTTCGACAACTTCACACAACTCTGGTTGTCACAATATATACAAGTAGAATCCAACTGAAGATCAAATAAATTAGACAGTAGCTTCCTTAGCAATACTTCCTCACAACTAGCTGAACAAGCGGTGACATACTATGCTTCAGATGTACTTAGTGCCAAGCATGACTGATTCCTACTAAACTAAGAGATCACACCTGATCCCATACTAAACCTACACCCAGAAGTGCTCTTCCTATCGATGGCACTGCCTGCCCAATCCGAATCCACATAATCCTCTAGGTAAATATTCTGGTTTGCCTCATACTTGAGCCCATAATCAAATATACCCTTTAGGTACCTCAGAATATGCTTTGCAACAATCAGGTGAACATTTATCGAATCTATCAAGAACTGGCTCAATGTGTTCACAACAAAGAAAATATCTGGTCTCATGTTCGTTAGGTACATCAAGGACCCAATCATCTGACAATACATCATAGCATCAACTGACTCTAATGAAGCATCACTCAATAGATTCGGGTTCGATGCCATAGGTGTGGTCATGGCCTTGCAGTCCATCATCCAGAACCTTTCCAGGATCTCTACTGCATACTTCCCTTGTCCTAGGGAGATTCCATCTGTATTCTTCCACACCTCCATGCCTAGAAAGTAGTGCATCATACAAAAGTCCTTTATCTTGAACTCGGAAGCAAGCTTCCTATTTGTATCAACAATCAACCCATCTACACCTGTTACAAATAGGTCATCTACATATAGTAGGAGTATCATTGGGTTCCCTTCTTCAACCTTGTAGTAAAGGTTGGAATCTGCTTTACTCTTGGTAAAGATCAAACTATATAGGAAGCTGTCAATTCCATCGTACCATGTCCTGGGTGCCTGTTTCAAACCATACATGGATTTCTTCAATTTTCACACATGATTTTCCCTGTCATGTGTCTCAAAACCGAGTGGCTGCTCCACATACACTTCCTCTTCCACTACAACATTCAAGAAATAAGTCTTGACATCCATCTGGTGTATCTTCCATTTCATCACTGCAGCTAGAGAAAAATACCGATCTTATGGAAGTGTATTTGGCTACAGGTGAAACCGTCTCTTCATAATCTATTGCTTCTTTCTGGGAGAAGCCATGAGTCACAAATATTGATTTATATTTCTCTATGCTGCCATATCCAACATGCTTAATCTTGTAGATCCACTTAGAAGTCACAACAGACTCCCCCTCTGGTCTTGGGACAACATTCTAGACATCATTCTTAATGATCGATTGGTACTCCTCGATCATATCATCCTTAAATTCTTTCTTCTCTTCCTCTTCTTCATAGTTGGAAGGTTCTTTATCAATGATGTCACATAATAGGGCTACATAACCGAAGTAGGACCTAGTTATTTTCCTCTCTCTGTGCAATTATTCCGGAGCCCCATATCTTTCTTCACCTTGGATAGCCTCTTGTACCCATGGAGGTTTCATCTTGTGAGGATTATTTTCTTTAGGTGGATCTACAGGTTCCTGGGTTTCTTCTATTTCTCGATATTCTTCTTGAGATGCATCGTTCATAGTTGTATCTTAAATCATGGGTACTTTTGTTTCTTTAGGGTCTTCAACAGGTCTCTTTATGGATTTTTTGTAAGCCGAGTCTTTTTCAAATGTTACATCTCTACTGATGTCAATATTATTGAATCCTGGGAAGTATATTCTGTAAGCCTTCGAGCTTTCACTATATCCCACAAATATACCCTTCTTTCCTGAAGCATCTAATTTTGTCCTCTTTTCTTTCAGAATGTGTATGTACACTGTACAACCAAATATTCTGAGATGGCTCACTTCTGGTTTCTTATAGGAGAAAAATTCTTGAGGTGTCTTGTTCTCAAGTACTCTATGTGGAGTACGGTTATGTACATACACAGTAGTTCTAGCAGCTTCTTCCCATAAATGCATTGGAAGATATTGATCATGAAGCATTGCCCTTGCAACTTCCATAATTGTTCTATTATTCCTTTCTGCAACCCCATTATGTTGTGGATTATATGGAGTGTTCAACTCCCTCGTAATCCCTCAATATCTGCATAATTCTTTGAATTCATTTGATGTGAATTCTACACCATTGTCTGATCAAAAGGTCTTGATATTATTTTCTGTGTGGTTCTCAATCAAGGATTTGAACTCTTTAACTTGTTGAATACTTCATATTTGTTTTTCAGAAGAGTATATCCATGTCTTCCTAGAAAAATGATCAATGAAAGAAACATAATATACATACCCACTCAATGAACTGGATGACATTGGACCGCATACATTGGAGTGGATGATTTCCAATATTCCTTTTTCCTTGTTCTCGCTACTTGGAAATTTCTTCTTTGTTTTCTTTCCTTTCACGCATCCTTTGTAGACACCATCATGTTTTTCCTGTATTTCTGGAAGACCTTCAACAACTCTTCTTGCAAGTGGTAGTTCTCTATAGTGCACATGTGCAAGCCTTCTATGCCAATGTTCATTTGGCTCTACTGAGTCATGGACCAAGGCTTGTTCTTGTTGGCCTTTTAGCTTGTTTAAGCCTCCCTCTTGCTCTCCAATCACTACTGCATCATCTATAGTCTTTCCCTTTGGCCACATAAGGACTTGGCCATCTACAAATGGAACACTTATTCCTTTTGCATCTAATGCAGAGATGGAGAGGAGGTTCTTCTTTAGTCCTGGTACAAATAAGACATCCTTCATCTTCATAGACTTTCCAGAGTCTAGCTTATAGGAGGATTCACCACTACCTTTTATTGGATATTGGTAGTCATCCCCAAGTTTCACCTTATGGGGTGAATCATGTTCTGATAATTTCACAAAGGATTCTTTGAATCTCGTCATATGCTTGGAAGCCCCACTGTTGATAAGCTAATCATTGCTTCCATGTGTGATAGTTCCTGTGAGAGCGGAAATCAAAACATATTCTTCATCACTTTCTTGTTTGATTCTCTTTATGGAAGGTTTGTCATCCTCTGTAGTATGAGCATGATGTCTTCTCTTGTTTCCCTTGTTCTTGTGAGAGCCACCTTTGTTTCTGGGACAGAATCTGGAGATGTGTCCTTTCTCATCACATGTAAAGCATCATATACTTACTTCTAGGGTTATTCTGATGTGAATGCTTACCTATGTGATGATGATGGTCTCTTTTGTTTTTCTTGGTGTGTACTGTGAGATCTTGATCTTCCGATTTCCCATATTTTATTCTCTAGCTACTATTAGAGTTTCTTCTTGTTATAATTCCTCCCACAACCTACTAAAGGTGGTTAGCTTTCTTCTACCACAAATCCCTTGAATGAAGGAGTCCCATGACCTAGGGAGATCATTCCAGGTGGTTTTCATAATTTCTGCATTCTCTAGTTCTTCATCTACTGCTTCAAGTTGTTCTTTGATCTGGGAGACCCTTGTAAAGTATGATTGTATGGTCTTGACATTTTGTATCTTCACATTCTTCAACTGGTTCTTCAAAGTCATCTTCTGATTTATGTTCTTCCCTTCAAATAGCTTAGTCGAGGCTTCAAACATCTCTTAATTATGTGTCTTTAGGGAGGAAACCTATAGTATGAGGTGATCCTTGATTGAAACAACAATAATACTCTTGGCCTTGATAAAGTTATTCTTTTGTAAGGCCTTAGCCTCACCTCCCTCTGGAACTGGAACCTCTCCACTGATATAGAAGTCCAATTCATTTTCTTCAAGAACTAGTGAGATCCTATACTTCCATGCTCGGATGTTATCAAATCCGTCAAGCTTTTCATAAATATTGGTGCGATGAGACATCTTAACTAAGAACCTTAAATGGAAATACAAAATATTTAGATCTTACCAATTTGAGAAGCTGAAAACTAGATCTGGAGCTGATCTTCTATAGTGCTGGTTTTTTGGTTCTAGGGAAAATTAGGGTTTGACTTTCCCAGAGTTCTACCCAACCAAAAACCTTGATTTTTGTCTCTAAACTTTGATTTTGAGGAGGAGAGTAAACCTATGTTGGTCTCACTCAAAAAAATTTCTTTAGTGAAAATCCCTAATTTCCCGATGTAGTGGTAGGTCAAAAACTGGAAGTGCTTAGAATCAAATTTTACTTCGATAGAAAGATGCACCCTTCAATGGAGATTCATCCTAGCCTCCTTTTGCAGCTGCATAGTGTCTTCTTCTCAGGTTAGCTCTGATACCATGTTATATTTTTATCAATTAGACAATATGAACTTATGATCTTATCTAAGAGAATAACATGCACAACAATAAATCACAAGAGACAATAGAAAAAAAGATTTATCATTGGGGAAACCATAAAGGAAAAACCCCACAACTTCCTCAGAGATAGAATGAGCACCAATGGCAGCAGTAAAACCCAAAGATAGAAAGATGATCTCCAATAGTTGTTCTCTCTCTCACTTGTGTGATGTCCTCTTCTCTCACCTCTGTGCTATAGCTGGGTGAGTGTGTGTCTCAAATAGAGAGGCTCACTCCCTATTTATACTAGTTTTCGACTTGACAATAGCTTACCAGGGCCAACTTCTCTAGGAGAGTCTAATAACCCTAGTGGCTCACAACTATGGGGACTTTTCCCTCTGATCAACAAGGAGGGATAATCTCTATGAATTTACATGACTTGATTACATTAATTATTCTCTTGATAGGAACATCGGGGACCACTGAAATACAATATATGAAATATACAAGTGAATACATTCCGAAGTTACAAATACATCAACAGGATATGTGTAAAGCATTGGTCTCTGTAACAAACTTAAATAATAACAACAAATAATAATAAAATAACAACAATAATAATAAACATCAATATATATATATATAATAAATTATAGAAAATAATTTCTTTACGAAAATACATCACTATTAATGAAAGGGTATTCTGCCAAAATATAAATAACGGACCCTCAATTGTAATTCATGACTTATCTATCAATTTATACATCATTTTATAGCTACGGATATGTGGGTTATTTCAGAAATTATGGGTTCATTCTGAGTTAATTGGTAATATTCAACTATGGATGTTACAGTGGTATCAGATCCAATCCAAGGATTCCTTGAATTAGGTCTTTGACCTTAGAGAAAAGAAAGAGAGTTAAAAAAAAGTGAAAAAAAAGTAAAAACAAAAAAACTAAAACGAGGAAAAACAAAAGAAAAAAAAAGGAAAGAAAAAAAAGTTAGAAAAGAAAAGATAAAAGAGAAACAAAAGAAAGGAAAAATAAAGTAAAAAAGAAAAGAAAAAGTCAAACCAATACATGGTTTTTCTTTCCAACTCCATTTAAAAAATCTCTTCATATCCTTTCTTGTATCTCCATTCTTATTCATTGCCATACTCCCACCTACCATCCCTTAGGTTCAAAAACCCTAACTTGTTTTCCAAAAAAAATAAATATAATAAAACAATATTAAATTATATTAGTTTTAATATTTCAATTTTGAAAAATAAAAATAATTTATTATTATTATTAAATATATTTATAACTTTCTTACCTCTATGCCCAAAAGTCTCCTCTACAACATCCACAGTTGAAGAAAACTCAAGAATATGGATTTTAATGTTGAAAAGAAGGAAACGTTTCCTATCACCTTACAAAGAAACGTTGCAATACTATTTAGAATTAAAGGGACACTTGCAGGGAATGATATCACCATTTCTATTGCACCTGCTGAAAGTAATAATTATATTAGTACTGAATTCACTAACCATTTAGTGATTCCCGAGTCAAATATAAGGGAAGAGCCAGACTTTTGGGACAAAACACAAATTGATATAAGTTGCATACAACTGAATGTTGGAGATTATATGGTCACATCTAAATTCATTGTTAGTTCCTTATGGATATTTTACGGTGACATAATTTTGGGTTTACGTTGGATAAAAACATTGGGGTATTTCATATTAAATTCCGAAAAGAAGTTTATGACATTTTACTATAAGAAAAAGAGAATCACATTTCAAGATATTACAATGAAGTCAGATATAAAAGCTCCAACATATGAAGAATTCAAGGATATATCAAAGATGATTTCACAGGGTAATCAGAAGTCATAACAAAAGAAGCAGAAAGAAGTTGAAAAAATTCTCACTAGTAAGGATGAAGAAATTATTAAATTATGTCACATCTTGATACAAAGCACTGACTTACAATAGATTCAAAACAATTTAGGCATGAAATGGCATAACGATACTGCAATAAGAGGTTGAAGATTTGTATAATCAATAATGGAATAAAATCAATAATTAAATGTCATGCAGGATGCATGAATGCCAAGATAATTAGAATTCAATGGAGGTCATTCGAATTGCATGCATGGGTGTAGCTTAAATGACTGTAGCCACACTAAACACACTTAGTTAACCACTAATCCAACCATGATTTACTCTAACTGAGTCCTAACTAAATCATAGTGCAATAGATGACTGAGTCTAACTAAATGTAACTCAAGTACATGTCATTACATGGCAATCAATAGGTGGTAGCGCATCATTAACTCCATATAGCTCCAATGAAGTGAAGTGAATTGATACTGGTCATCAGAAGTTGTTGGAGGCGCATTCACTCACTCCAATTCACCCAAATCATCCCAAAATAGAAAATGACATGAGAGAGGAGCCTTTACAACTAAAATTAACTGAATTTTTGGTGAAACAACATTCAGCTAACTATTTGGTGCACTTATGACACTCATATTACCCCAGAATTGCTCCCTGATTTGAGGAGGAAGCCTAGTTAGCCTTCCTGGTTGAAGGAGAAGGCTTAGTTGGACTCCCTAATTGAAGGAGGGCATGGGTGTGCTCATGATGATGTCACAGTGTGCTGATGATGATGCCAATCGACTCAATAAACTTATGATAGTGGGTAATTAGGCCAAAATTTGCCAAATAAAGTGTGTAAGTTGGATAATGACTCCAACAAAAATTACTCGTCTAAAAAATCATAGTCAAGACTTGATCGCACATATTAAGAAATTAAAAAGGGAAAACATATTGCGAGAAGAAATCCAAGAGGATTTCCACCAAAAGGAAGTGGTTCTCAAAAATGAATTCAATAAGATTTTATTACAAAAAAAATGAAGAAAATTCTCTCTTAAAAAATTTGAATCAAGGGTTGACTGAACAAATAAAAAAAATAAAAATTGAGAAGTTAAAAAAATCGTTAGAGTTATTATCAACCAGTAAATCGTGAGAATCACAAACAATTGAAGCTTCTAAAATGGTTCCACAAACGGATCAAATGCCTTATCGTCACCCAAATCACAGAAGTCAATACAACCAACATCAAATTAAAGAAGAAAATAAACATCATTATTTTTATAGACAAACCAACTACAACCTTGAAAATTAACAAAACAACATCGACAACTTTTATGCAAGCCCAAATTAAGAAGTTCTGTACGAGTAGACGATCATCAAACAATTCCAATGAAGGTAGATTTGGGATCAATCACTTCTCAAAAAAAGCAACACATTAGTTCAGCAATCTGAAGATTATATCACCTAGTTTCATCAAGCATCGTAGTTCCAATCTCACAACATCATGAAAGGTTGTTATGAGCAAGAAAACAAAGTCATACATAACACTATGCTTTGAGGACAAAGCAATTCTAAGGGAGAGGCAATGCAACAAACTTAAATAATAACAACAAACAATACTAAAATAACAATAATAATAATAAACATCAACA
>LPNX010907641.1:75076-112360 GCA_001517045.1 Pseudotsuga menziesii
GGATATTTCATTTATGAATTGTGCTACTAGGCTCATGGTTTTTTATTTCACAATTTTTTATTATTATTATCAAACATTACAATATATATATTATTCCTATTCTATTACCCTAAAGTAATATTTAGAATTGGCAATGTAACCATAACTATTTTTCCTTCATCCATTTTGGTTTCAGAACTTGAAGAATTGGAGGAAAACAAAGCGCATGTGCAATAAAGAATTACAAAGGATGGACTGGATTTTGATCACAAAAATGCATGCGTGATATGTACCAATACACTATATTGTATAAGAAAACTAAGGATTAGTAATGGTAAGGGGTTTAGAGGTAGAGTGGGGAGGGGGTAGTATGGGGAGTATGGGAAGATACAGAGTTGGGGGGGGGATTTTAGGGGGGTTTAAGGGTAGAGAGAAAGGGGATGCATTAGGTGGTTAGAGGCAGAAATAGAGGGGGGTGTTGGGAGGTTGGGAGTTAGGTGGAGTAAGTGAGAGTGAGAGTGAGAGAAGTGGTTAGTAAGGGTTAGGGAGAGGAGTTAAGAGAGAGAGAGCGGAGGAGGGGGGTTAGCGGTAACGGGAGGCATAGGGATGTGTACATGTGCATGTGTCAAAGAGAGAGAACCAGTGGGGAAGTGGGCTATTAGGGGGTTGGGGGAGAGAGAGGGATAGGGTTAGTAGTTTTAAGTTTATTAGGGTTTTAATTTAATGGTTTATTTAAATTACAGTCTTTTCTGGTTAACACGACTGGTATCTACAAATTCAATTTTAGAACATGAAAAATTTAGCATAGCGATATTTTTATTGCTTAAAGAATGTAAATTGAATTTTCATAATTTATATATGTTTGGAGTTTTAATTTCATGGTTTTAATTAAATTTTAATATTGTTCTGGTTGGCACAACTAGTATATGCAAATTGACATTAATAAATGAAGAATGATACGTGTTTGATATTCTAGCGATAGACAGTGAGGAAGGTTAACCAAATGACGAGAGGAGATTCAAACATCCAGGAGAGGGAGGTAAGTCTCAAATTATGATGCCACTTATGTCCCTATTGATATAATGGAGATCCTTTTAGAGATAAGCCTATCATAGTGCTAGCAACCTAGAAAGGAAATCCATGATATTTTTTTACTTCTATGAATTTCACCGAAGAATTTATTTTGGATTTGAAATCGCAACAATACAAGCTAAGGATGATTTACCAAAACCCAAGAGGATAACCACACACCTAGATGGGCTAGGTGAGTTCCAAATTATGACTCCATCCATGCTCACACCACTAATTCCTGATTCTATGATAGTAATGGAGAATAATTTAGATCTAAGCCTTTCACACTATGGTTACCTTCTTGAAAGGGAATAAAAAAAATTCACTCCATATTAATAAAAAATTCTTTGATATATCAATGTGTTATATTGTTCATTGAAAATTAATAAAAGAAAATTATTTATCAAAATAGTTTATGTATTTGCATAAATCTCTTAGAAATAAATGAATAAGAACTTTTAACTAGCAATGTTCATCTCACTTTTTAAATTTCAGCCTCTATGAAGTTTTTTAAATTTATGTTGGTTACCCCTTATTGGAAGTAGATATAGTGGGGTATTAGTGGTAGAGAGAGAGAGAGAGAGAGAGAGAGAGAGAGAGAGAGAGAGAGAGAGAGAGGTGTTAGGAGGTTGGTATAGGTAGAGAATGGGAGAGAGAGAGTGAGATAAGGGGTTATTTATGGCCAAGGAGAAGAGGGGGATTGGGAGAGATAGGAGGGGGATAGTGGTAGGAGGAGGCATACGATGTGCACATGTGTGTGTGAGAGAGAGAGATTTAATGGAGTGGTGGGGTGTCAGGGTTTGAGTGAATGAGTCATGTGGTTAGATGTAAGGGGGGAATAGGGATGTGTGTGTGTGTGTGTTAGAAAGAGAGAGAGAGAGAGAGAGTAAGTGGGGTGGTGGAGTGTTAGGGGGTTGGGGGATAAAGAGAGGGAGTTGGGAGTAGGTGTAGGTGGAGTAGGGGAGTGAGAGAGAGTCATAGAGGGGTTTAGTAAGGGTTAGAGGGAAGAGGGGAGAGAGAGAGGAGGATGAGGAGGAGGGGTTGGTGAGAGAGAGAGAGAGAGAGAGAGAGAGGTGGGAAGTTAACAAGGGTTATTGGGAGGGCAGAGAAAGAGATAGAGATTGAGGGGGTGGGTCAAGTGATTGAGGTGAGAGGTTAATGGTAGGGTAGACATAAGGATTTGTTTTTGTAAGAGAGAGAGATAAATAGAGCGCGAGAGAGAGAGAGACGGGTGGGGGATGGGTGTAGGTGGAAGAGTAGGGGAGTAAGAAAGAGTGAGAGACAGAGGTTATAAATGGTTAGGGGGAGGAGGTTCCAATGTAGGGTAGGGGGGAGGAGGGGGTTTGGGATAAAGAAAGAGATAAAAATCTAGGGGTTACAAATTAGGTGATTGAGGTGAGGGGTTAGTTGGGGGGAGGCATAGGTATGTGTGTGTGTGTTAGAGAGAGAGAATTAGTGGCATGGTGATAAGGTAGTGGGTTGATCGAGTGTTAGGGAGAGAAATATGGGTGGGAGTTAGGGTTAGGTGGAGGAGTACGGGGTGAAAGAGAGTGAGATAGGGGATTAGTAAGGGTTATGTAGAGAGATACACACACACAAACAAGTAGAGAGAGAGAGAGAGAGAGAGAGAGAGAGAGAGAGAGAGCGCGAGAGCGAGAGAGAGAGAGAGCGCGAGAGCGAGAGAGAGAGAGAGCGCGAGAGCGAGAGAGAGAGAGAGCGCGAGAGCGAGAGAGAGAGAGAGCGCGAGAGCGAGAGAGAGAGAGAGCGCGAGGGGGGGGGGGGGGGGGCGGGGGGGGGGGGGGGGGTGTAGAGGTAGGAGGAGTAGGGGGTGAGAGAGAGAGGAGTAGGGAGGGTGGTTTTAGGGGATAGAGGGAGAGAGAAAAGGGTAGGATTTAGGGATAGGTTGAGTATTATGGGAGGGAAAGAGTGAGAGAGGGATTAGCACGGGTTAGGGGGAGGAAGGGATATAGAGGGAGATGAGGGATGGCTTAGTGGTAGGGGGAGTATGAGAGAGAGATATATAAGTGTGATTACATGATGGGGGGAGCAGGTGGTTGGGGTAGATAAATATATAGATATTGAGGGGATTACTAGGTTAATTAGAGAGACAGAGAGAGAGAGCTAAGGGGAAATTGTGGGTGGGTGTGGGACGAGTGGGGGTGAGAAAGAGAGAGATATAGAGTATGGAGGGGGATGTTAGGGTCTCTTGGGAGAGAGAGATAGGGATTGGGGGGAGGATTATGAGAGAGAGAGAGAGAGAGAGAGAGAGAGAGAGAGAGAGAGAGAGAGAGAGAGGTTATTAAGGGTTAGGTAGGTGCCATTGTAGGGTGTGATTACAGAGTAGGGGTGGAGTGGTTTTGGGGTAGAGAAAGTGATATATATCAAGAGGGTTAAGGGTTTGGGAAGGAGTAGGGAGGCTAGAGATAAGTGGAGGTATAAGTGATTAGTAGGGGGTTTGGGGTTAGAGAGAGAGAGAGAGAGAGAGAGAGAGAGAGAGAGATGGGGATGGTGGATAGTGTTGATGTATTTGTAACTTCAGAATGTATTCATTCATATATATTATGTATTGTACCCTGATGTTTATTCTAGGATGTGTCTGTAATGTATTTGATTCATGTCATGCCTCTATTTTCCTATCAGGATTTTCTATAATGTAAACAAGTCATGTTAAGTCATTGTGTGTAACCCTCCTATTGGTCAAGGGTTAAAGTCGCCACAATTGTGGGGCCCTATAGTTATTAGACTATCCTAGAGAAGTCGACCCTAGGTCAGTAATTATAAGTCAGGGCAATAGTACCCACCATTGTGTTAAGGATAACCCTCCTTTTTGGTCTGAGGAGGCAAAGTCCCCACAAGTGGTGGGGCACTAGGGTTATTAGACACTCCTAGAGATGTTAGCTCTAGTAAGTAATTGTTAAGAGAGGCTGACATGTTGGAGTGGGTTTCAAGTGAACGAAAGAATATAAATAGATAGTGAGCCTCTCTATTTATCACACACACACTCACTCATTGGGGCGCATGAGTGAGAGGAGAAGTTGCTGCGACAAGAGAGAGACTGCCGCTGTGAGGGTATCATCTTTATGTTTTCGGGTTTTACTTTTGGTGCTGGTTCTATCTCTGAGGAAGTTGTGGGGTTTTCTCCTTTATGTTTTCCCCAAGTAAATTTATTTGTGTCTCTTGTCTCTTGTGTTTATTGTTGTGCATGTTATTCTCTCAGTTAAAGATACTAAGATCATAATGCTAGCTTGAATGATAAAAATCTAACATGGTATCAGAGCTAACCTAAGAAGAAGACATTGTGAAAATGCAAAAGCTAGGGATTCTTACTTTTTTGGTCTCTCTCCACAATCCATCAGAAAAATTTTGCTAGGCTGACTCTCCATTGAAGGGCACATCTTTATGTTGAAGCATAATTCAATTTCGAGCATTTTCTGTTTTCGGTGCGGGAAATTAGGGATTTCTAAAAAAGAGGAATTTTTGAGTGAGCTTGGCATAGGATTTCTGTCCTCATCAAAATAGAAGTTTAGAGACCTGGGTCAATATTTTTGGTTGGGTGAAACTCTGGGAAAGTCAAACCCTAGTTTGACCCCGAGCTGGAAAAACCCTAAATACTAAAATTGATAAGTTTTGGTACATTTGTTATATCTTGGGATTGGAGAAGGATTAGAAACTAAAACTTTCACAGGACAAATATAAAAGATGTATTTACATTGTTTCCAAACTTTAGTCTCATATTCACTATATTCTGGGAGATATGATCCATCCAAGTTAGGGTTCCATCCTCTTCCAGGATTCATCCCTAAAAAGGACACCTGGGGAGAATTGCTGTATCTTGGGATACAAAGGTCGAAATGAAATTTATAAAGATGTCACAGAAATGGAATGGAATTTACTTTTTTTGGTCCAATTTTTAGACCTAGAAGATGAAACAGTGACGCGTGGAAGTCTGTACAATGTCGCTATGTTGAACAGTCCTGTAACAGGTCACCTTGGAAAAATGATCATAAGTTCCAATTGGTAAAACCAATTCTGATGAAACCTATGGTGTTGAAATAGGGACAGGTGACAGGTGAGGATACCTCAAGGAAAAGTTTCAGACATAGAGGAGTAGTAATTTCATATATACCATAGAAACAGTATCAAGAATTTCTCCAGGAGAAATTGGAAAAATAGGGCTTCCTGTTCCAGGAGCTTCCCTCCACTGTTTTTAGAAAAGGAGTACATTGGAAAGCTCACCTTCAAGAGATCTATATTTCTATCCAATCAGATCTGAAAGATTCCATTTTTTAAAAATTAGGGTTTCTCTGACAAACCCTAGATCAGCGAGCTCCGGAACCAGGACGAACACCTCAAATTGGTAAGATCTAATCCTTTGCTATTTTCATTTGAGGTTCTCATTTCAAAGTGATATAGCACATCAGCTTGATGATAATCTTGGTGAAGTTGAAAAATTCCAAGCATGGAAGTATATGATCTCTCTGAAGAAAATGAATTGGACACCTACATGAGTAGAGAGATTCCAGTTCCAGAGGGAGATGAGGCTCAAAGCCTTACACAAGAAGAACTTGGTCAAGGCTAAGAAGATCATTGTTGATTCAATCACAGACCAAATTGTACCACAAGTGTCTTCTCTAAATGCACTGAATATGTTTGACTCCTTGAGAAAGCTATGTGAATGGAAGAACATAAATCAAATATGACCTTAAGAAACTAGTTGAAGAATGTGAAGATCCAGAATGCAGAGACCATACAATCATACTTCATAAGGGTCTCTCAAATGAAAGAACAAATTGAAGCGGTAAAAGAAGAAGTGAAGAATGCATAAGTGGTGATAGCCACCTTGAATGCTCTCCTAGGATCATGGGATTCATTCATGCAAAGAATGTGTTATAGAAGGAAGTGATTACTTTCAGCAGACTCTCAGAAGAAGAAGAAGCTCGACTCATAATAAGAGAAGAGAAGATGGGAGCAACTAAAGATCAAGCTCTTACCATCCAAAGAAGATCCCTCAAGCGATGAGGAACATGAAGAACTCAACTCTTGAAGAACCTATTATCATTTGGATAAGAAATGATGCTATTATGAATGAAGAAGACGATGAAGCTGAAGGCTCAAGAAGGAGTCTACCCACGAAACAAATAAAGATAAGTATTCAATTGTCATTTCATGATATTGTTTTGTTATGCATTTGTTTATATTTAGTTGATGTATTATGCATGATAGAATGTTTTCATTAATGACATAATACTACTAATATGCATGTGATGGGTAAGTAGCTCATGATGCTATACAAATATCCATTGCTACTTATCTAGAATTAAACCTCTTTGCTCACATATTGGATTAGTGCACAATCTCAATGTTGTCCTAGTGGAGATGGAAGGAATCTAGAAAAATTTTCGTGAGACATGGATGAATGTTGTATTGGCTAAAGTAGTTGCATGATCATATATTTATGCATAAGAATTTTCCAGTATGAATATTCCTTATGAAATGTTTCGAACCATACAAATGCATTTGACTTGTAGGAAATATTGCATACATAATCGCCTACAAGCAAAGAAGGATGAGACTTGTTCCAAAGAACAAGTGACGATAGTTCAAGATAAAGAATAATATGATGAATGCAATGACATCATTGATGCAGAACTTTCCAGCTATGAAGAAGTAACCAAGAAGAAAGGGAAGACCAGTTCAAGAAGAATGATGTCCAGGATGCAGTATCGATACATGAAGAGAAGTTCGTAGTTCCATCATGCAGTAGATGGAAACATCGTGGGATACAAGGCAAGATTCATAGCACGAGGCTTCTCATGAAAAGAAGGCATAGAATACGAAGAGACATTTGTAGCCAATGGGAATTGAAACACATACATGATGAGCTTGATGAAGATCTTAATCTTTGCTACAAGGTTGAAGATGAAAGTCTATACACTAGATGGATACATAGAATATTAGTAGCACAGGAAGCTACTTGTCACTCCAGTACAGAATGTTTCAATACATAGAGTACGAAAGACAGAGGGAGTATGATGCTCCGCTTTAGAGGGAGTGACTATAGAATATCTTCCGGTTCGACATGGTACGACAGGATGAAAATATTACTGATGACTCTAGGCTTTACTAAGAGTAAAAATAATTCCAACCTTTGCTTCAAGGTTGAAGGCAGAAGACCAGTGATGCTCCTGTTATATGTCGATGACTTGTTCCTAATAGAAAAGAGGAACTCATTAAATTTTCAAGAAGAAGACTTGCTGCCGAATTCAAGATAAAGGACTTGGGGATGATGCACTACGCATGGAGGTGTGGACAAGGGAAGTATGCAGTAGAGATCCTGAAGAGGTTCAAGATGATGGATTGCAAGGCCATACCCACACCTATGGCATCAAACCTGAAGCTATTGAGTGTTGCTTCACCAGAGATGGTTGATGCTACAATGTATCGTCAGATGATTGGGTCCTTGATGTACTTGATGAATACGAGACCAAATATTTGCTTTGCTATAAAAACATTGAGACATGTTCACCTGATGGTTGCAAAGCATGCTGTGAGGTACCTGAAGGGTACAGTTGAGTATGGGCTCAAATATGAGGTGAATCATAAGATTAACCTGGAGGGTTATGTGGATTCGTATTGGGCAGGAAATGCCATTGATAGGAAGAGCACTTGGAGGTGCTACTTCAGTATGGGATCAAGTGTGATCTCTTATTTTGGTAGGATGGAGTCCTACATATAGCTGAGGCAAAAGATATTGCCACTTGCTATTTGGGAGAGAGGAGCAGTGAAGCTCCAGTATGTGATCCAGATTGAGATCTCTCGAAAGAGGGAGTTCTATCATAGTTGATGAGATAAGTTGTAAGAGAATAAATCCTAGTGAAGCTCATAGGTTGCTCAGATGTAAATAGACCTGTAGGTTTTCCTCATATGTAATCGGTCCTAGAGAAGCTTGCAGGTCATCCTTGGACGTAATCAGCCCTGATGTGATTCTATGGTAGAAATGGCCAAAGTGAAGTTTGAGTACTTTAGGGAGAAGCTTGGTGTTCTCCAGATCGAGATCTACCCCAAGGGGAAGTGATGAGTCTGTGAGCCATTCTAACATGGTGAGAGGTTTGGTTCCTTCCATGGTCAGATGTAAGGGCTGATCCATTCTGTCATGGTGGGAGGATTGGTTCCTTGCATGTAAGATATGAGTGTTGGCCATTTTGATGTGACTATAGGATTGGTTCCTACATGATCAGATATAAGGGATATTTCCATTCTTTGAATGGAATTACCTGGTCAGTTACTAGGAAAACTCAGTCTAGGACTGGGGGCCATTCTGATATGACTGTGAGATGTGTTCTCACATGATTAGATATGAGTGCATGGCCATTTTGATGTGATTGAGGGATGTGTTCCCACTTGATAAGATATAAGGGATGTTAACATTTTGTCATGGTGAGAGGATTGTTTCCTTCCATGTCAGATGTGAGTGCCGGCCATTCTGACTTAGGGTCAGATGTAAGGGATACCGCCATTTTGTCATGGTGAGAGGATTGTTTCCTTCCATGTCAGATGTGAGTGCCTTCCATTTTGACTTAGGGTCAGATGTAAGGGCTATCGCCATTCTGTCATTGTGAGAGGATTGTTTCCTTCCATGTCAGATGTGAGTGCCGAGCATTCTGACTTAGGGTCAGATGTAAGGAATACTATCTTTCTGATGAGTCAAGGTTAGATGTGAGTGCCGATAATTCTAAGTTAGGGTCAGATATAATGGCTACTGCCATTCTATGAATGGAGCCACCTGGTCAGTTACCAAGAACCCTTAGTCAAGGACTGAGTGCCTTTCTGACGAGTCAAGGTCAGATGTGAGTGCTGGCCATTTTGACTTAGGGTCAAATATAACGGCTACCGAAGACCTACAAGGAGGTGGGCCTACAACCAGCATGAAAAAGGGTTGGCTCTATAGAACTTCCTGTGACGATAAGAATCATGAGATAGCACATATGATGATGACCCAGTGATGATCCATATTGAGTAATGATTCAGATCCAGTTTTGATGTCTCCAAGATGATCCAGATCAAGTGATGATCCATATCTAGCAGTGATGATCCAGATCCAGTGATGATGTCCTCATAATGATCCAGATCGAGTGATGATGATCCAGATCTAGTGATGATCCAGATCCAGTGATGATGATCCATATCGAGTGTTGATCTAGATCCAGTGATGATGATCTAGATCGAGTGATGATTCAGATCCAGATGAAGATGACTTGAAGATGAAGATGCCGAGAACTTGACGATGATTCAAATGATACAGAGAAGAAGACTTGTGCTGATAAATTGTGTTGAGAGAATACCTTCCTAGTTAAGAGGGAGTGTTGATGTATTTGTAACTTAAAAAAGTATTCATCCCCATATCTTATGTATTGTACCCCGATGTTTATTCCAAGATGTGTCTATAATGTATTTGAGTCATGTCATGCCCCGATGTTCCTATCGAGAGTTTCTATAATGTAAACAAGTCATGTCAAGTCATTGTGGGTAACCCTCCTATTGGTCAAGGGTTAAAGTCCCCACAGTTGTGGGACCCTAGAGTTATTAGACTATCCTATTGAATTCAACCCTAGGTGAGTCATTGTAAGTTGGGGAAATAGTCCCCATCATTGTGTTAAGGATAACCCTCCTTGTTAGTTGGAGGAGGCAAACTCCCCACAAGTTGTGGGGCACTAGGGTTACTAGACACTCCTAGAGATGTCGGCTCTAGTAAGTAATTGTTAAGAGAGTCCAACATGTTGGAGTGGGTTTCAAGTGAATGAAAGAATATAAATAGAGAGTGAGCCTCTCTATTTATCACACACACACTGAATCATTGGGGCACATGAGTGAGTTTGCTGCTGTCAGGAGATCATCTTTATGTTTTCGGGTTTTACTTTTGGTGCTGATTCTATCTCTAAGGAAGTTGCGGGGTTTTCTCCTTTATGGTTTCCCCGAGGAAAATGATTTGTGTCTCTTGTCTCTTGTGTTTATTTCTGTGCATGTTATTCTCTTAGTTAAATATCCTAAGATCATAATGCTATCTTGAATGATAAAAATATAATAGATAGTGGTACAAGGGAGGGGGATTAGGACCTAGACAAATATAGAGCAGGGGTAAGGGGAAGGGGGAGTAGGTGAGACATAAAGGGGAAGGATAGATTATGGTTAGATATAGGGGGTTGTAAGAGGTTTGGTGGAGAGAAGGGGGGGTTAGTGGTAGAGAGAGAGAGGGATGGGAGTGTAAGTGGCTTAGGGGAGAGAAAGAGAGAGAGAGAGAGGATGATATTAGGTGTAGGATGGAACTGTAGGGTGTGTGTGTGAGAGAGGAGTGTGTGTAAGAGAGAGATGGGGGTGTTAGGGGGTTTGTGGAGGGAGAGAGAGGGGGGTTTTAGGGTGGTTGAATTGTAATTATACATATCATGTACATGTTTCTTTGAGTACTATAATGTGTGTATTTTGTTCCACTGGAGCTGTGAAATAGTTGTGTAACTACTTCCTTCAATTTTTCAAAACACACATGCTTTTATGAGAAAAAAAAACACACACATTTAGGTTTGATATAAAAAATAATTTTTGACATCAAACAACCACTCTAATAGGTTTAACATCATACTATAGTTGGATTCATGCATTGTTAAGAGATGTAGGAAAAAAAACTCACAATTCGATTATGACATTTGACATTCTCCATTATTATTGAGTTTATGAGAATTGAGTATCCCCTTGAATCCATTGATAAAGGTTGAAGAATATCCAATAGAAGAGGACCATATACCATCTCCAATTGAATATAATGATATACCATATATAATTGAGTAGCCATATACCATATCCAATTGAAGAGCACGATAGGCCATCTCCACCATTCAATTGCTTAGAATTGAGGAGCACCAAATACATTGGGAAAGGTTTAAGAATATCCAATAGAAGATAACCATATACCATATCCAATTGACGAGCACCATAGACCATATCCAATTGAAGAGAACCAATGACCATATCCAATTGAAGAGAACCATAGTCCATCTCCATCATTCAGTTTCTTAGAATTGAGGAGAAGCAAAGACATTGTGCAAGAATTAATTATATCCATTAGAAAAGCACCATATACCATCTCCAATTGAATATAACCATAGAATATATCCATTTAAAGATAACCCTAGAAGATATCCACCATTCATTTCTTATAATTGAGGAGCACCAAAGACCATTTTCATCTAATTGATCATTATGGTGACGGGTGACAATTTACGCAATCAAATAAGAAAATCAACAAGGAATAAGAAACCTAAAGAAATAATTGAAGAACATATATAAAATCAAATATTATACATGATCAACCGGGTGCATTATATGGACACTCCTCCAACTCTAATTATAGATGATGGCATGGTTCTTCATACCAATCCAAGACAAGAAAAATGAAAGAATTCACTAGATGGGCCCTCAATCTCGACAACATTTGAGTAACAAACACCTCGTGGAACTAATCAAGATTTAAAACATAGGTACTCATTGTGGTAATTTTTGATCCCCACATTAAATCAACCTTAAAATAATGAGTCACCATCTAACGAACTAATTGTTAATTTTGCCTCTTGTGGTTATAAAAGTGATGAAGTTAGGGAGGCATTATGTGTAGAACACATTGTTGAATATGGAGATGTTATTGATACCTTCCAAGAGGATCTCTAATTGCCACCATCCAATTTCCAGCAAAATAAATAAGTACATGAGACTAGGTTTCTTGTGTATCAAGCCAAGCCATAGGTTGAACATGACACTCTGTTGCATCCATGACTAGGATGGAAGGTACAAGCGCTAATTTTTCTAATGCCTACAATCATCAAATCTCAAAATAGTTATACATGCATTGACAAATAATCTATTGTGAATAAACTTGTACACATATTGAAAATATACCTCTACATTACTTCTTCCCATAACATATGCAACATTAATTGCAACATGAATGGTCCCATTGATATTTGGCATGCAAGAAGAATCTCTAGCATGACACTATAAACATGTGAAATAAGAATTAAGAAAAAAAAATTGTGCAATGAATTGAAAGTTAAAAAACAACTATAATCAAAGGCTATAAATTACCATGGAATTAATAGGTCCATGATCATGGATGCCCACTCTCTTTCCAAAATAGGGTCTTCTGATAAAGACACAACCCTTGGAAACATTGTACTACAGGTAAAGGAAAATAAAATAAATGGTACTTGGATTTTGATTGATGCTTACAATCATAGAGTGTTGTCAAAGTTAGAATGCACATGTGAATTAATTAAATAACATGTACTAGAAAAATTACATGTTGAAATAGTTACATATATCTAAAATGTCTCTCCACCATGGGGGGCATCAGTGCCAAATCCTTTCCCCTCTATAGAGGCATCTAACATCTACAAGTTTATATAGTCATTAAACATTAACGTAGTTAGATATGCATGAACCAATAAAATAGAATTTATTAACAAACTAACATGTTTAAAGAGTTACCTTAGTGTGAAATGTCTCTCCACCAAGGGGGGCTTCACTTATAACAAATCCTTTCCCCTCTATAGTGGAATCTAACATCTACAAGTTTAAAACAACACCAAGTGTTGACATAGTTAGACATAAATGAACCAATCAAATAACATGCATTAACAAACTAACATACATTTGAAATTGTTACATTAGTGTGAATGGTATCTCCACCAAGGGGGGATTCATCGATGCCAAATCCTTTCCCCTATGTAGAGGCATATATGATTTTCAAGTTTAAAAATTATAAGTGTTAACAATCTATACACGTGCACAATAAGGAAAAATAAGTCTGAACGAGATTACATTTAAGCATATAATTACCTCACTCAAAAACCTAGTAAGGTGGGCATATGGAATATCACTAGAATCAATGCTTTTCTTAGACCGTTAAGTGACTACAAGTTTAAAAATTGTAAATATTATATCCTCTAGCATTAATGATATGCCATATATTAATGAAATAACATGTATTAAAAACTGTCATCTTGAAATAGTTACCTCTATGAGAGTTGTTCCTACCGAATCTACAACAACACTTGGCACACCAAAACCACCTGTAGATTCTAGAACACCAGTCTCTCCACCACTAGGTCTAAACCTTTTCCCCTCTATAGTTCCATTTAGAATCTTTAAGTTAAAATTTTAAAATTTTTAACAATATACATATATATGTGTACAGTATGGGAAAAATAGTTTGGAAAACATTGTTATTAACCATATACTTACTTGCCTAAATAACCTGTAAAAGGAAATGTTAGGTGGTATATTTGTTAGAAAACATGATCACAGAGAAATAATAAGAAAACAATATGCAAATATAAAACACATTAACACATTACAAGAGAGACACCGATATAAAGTGGTTCACCCAAGATGGTATACATCCACACAAAAAGTGCTAGTCCTTTATTATTATACCATCCAACAAAATGAAGGGATGCAACCTGCAACCCACCTGTTACACTTCCTCTTCACTCTCTCAAAGTATCTCTCACACAATCACAGAGATCATTTTTACAATTCAACAATACAATAAAGAGTCGTATTACAATTCTTTCCTTTTATAGGGGATTTACCATAGGAAAATAATATGGGTCACTGAATACCATGGGCCCATAAAAATTTGTCCAAAAAAACATCCCAATTTTTTTGGGGGGGCTTCTTTCCACAAAACCCTATTAAGGACCCAGTAGACCCTGAACCTATAGCCGAGGGGATGGAAGCCCCCACACCCCCATACTAGGATGACTGTATAGTAACACTGGGGTAAAAACATGGCTTAACAATAACATCTTTGAATTGGGAAGATCAGGCTCCACAACCAACAATCTCCCACTTAGAGATTGATCAGAACAACTCCACCGCTACTACACTTGCTGGATTATGCTTTGAACCTTGGACTTGGAAAATTTCTCGTATTCACCTTCATGCTTGAAGGCCAACAAAAACTGAGCAGGAACTCAATTTTTCTCTGGTTACTACCTTTATCAACATGTCTAGTATGTATCATTTCCAACTTTAACGGTTTGTCTTCTAGAACATATCTTATGAAATGGTACTTGAGTTGTATATTTTTAGTCTTTGAATGGAATTCTGATTTATTTGCAAGATGAATGGAACTCTGGATGTCACTATACAACCTGCTATTGTCCTGCGTCTTACCCAATTCCTCCATAAATGTGGAGCGAAATATATGATAGTTATTTAGACATAAATTATCAATCTAGGAAGAGCGTAAAATTCGAGGCACAAGCAAAATATATGCAGGATCAGAGTGACACTAACCTATTCTAATGCTTAAAAAGGAAACACACATGCGACTGAATTTGAACCTAGTTTATGAAAGCATGCAATTGCATGAAAGTAAATTTAAATCTAGGAGAGCATAAAGTTGCATAAAATGAAATTAACTAAGAAAACATGAAATCCATTAACAATTCAAAATGACAAATCTATTATGGAGAACTCAAAATATTCTAAAACATCATTCCTATTACAAAATGATAATATCCATGACTAACTCTTGAAAGAATTTACATAAATTATTTCTCTACTTCCACACCACTAAAGAGGCCTCCTCGCGACATGAGGAGAGAACCCTCTTATTTATACATGAATATTTTAAACAAGAAGATAAACAACTCATAATTACAGATCCACTTTTCTCTCAACCTATCCCTTCAAATCCTCCATAATATCTTCGATAATATATTCTAATATATTCTATCTCCATGATCTTCTCCTTTGAATATACTTAAATGATTATCATAAATATTCTTCCAATCTTCAAAGGTCAAAGATGAAATTCGAATTTGAGGCTAGGTGGTGATTTTTGACTTTGTTAAAGTCTTTAAATATGTCTGAAAACATCACAAAACTTAGCCAACTTTGAGATATAATGAAAACATGTTAATTTTCTTAATATTTAATCATAAATTCTCTCAAAATACTTAAAAACAAACAATTTGGAAAATAACAAGGTAACCCATGTTTATTTATGAAAATGGCGTAGGAATGGTTAATGAAGTGATTAATTAGGGATGAGAGTGAGGAATAGTGAAGGGAAAATATGATGGAAATATGACATTTGGGCGACCAAAGATTCCCCCCAACCCAACTTGTTGCATGTCCTCATGCAACTATGCATAAACTTTTTGGCTTCTTAACTTTGGCTTTGCAGGATAATGTTTTTAACAATAAATTATTCCATGATGTGAAATACATAAGTAGCAGTTGATTTTACTTATGGTTGGTTCTTGTGTGACAACCATGAATATGAAAAATGTTGGTTCTTGTGTAAACAACATTCATTCATTTTTATGGGTGCAATACATAATATTTGAAAGTATACATACATTGGAAATGATACTCCATCAATGTAATATTTCTTCAGGTTTATAAATCATGCTAAAACTGGATCAAATCGCAAAAAAGTGTAATTTGGAAGATACATGTTGGTAAATGGTAAATGAGATGATGGTATGTGTAAGTGGTAATGAATATACAACCCTCCCCGAAAAAAATGAAGACGTATTAAGTTTATGAAAATAAGTAAGGGAATGTAACATTGCGAGGGAATATTCCAAATTCATTCATTTTCTAACATTTAAGGAATTACATGGTTAAAGATTAGAAAACACCATACCTCCATTTATCCAAAAAGATAATGAACTGTGCAATCGGGATGTGGTTGTTGTTGCTGCTGAATCACGAACGATGAAGTGAAGGAATCGGAACTACTGCTTGGTTGAATGAAGTAAAATATGAAAGCTAAAAGTGGAACTATGGTACTCTCATATGGCTGGAAGTATGTTGCAAATTGTTGATGGAGTCATGAAAAGAATATAGTATTCACATGCTACAAAACTCGATGGTACAATTCTTAACATTTGAATAAATGTATCGATGTTGAGCATGGAAACAAGTCATTGGATTACCAACCATTAATGGATGCCGTTAACCAATGTGAGGAAACTCACCATTGATGTCAATGAGTACCAAGGTACCTAAGTACATCTTGCAAAGTGAAAATAAATTATTTGATGTCAAGCCACTTGCAAGAACTAACAATCAAGGGACATTGATGTATTCCCATGACTGTCAGTGAGAGATCTTGCCATTAGGGCATACAAGCCTCAAAGTATTCAAAAGGAAATCTAGTCTCTATCCCATATATTGTACTGAGGTCGATGGGTCAAGACTTGTTGAAAGGAAGGCCTTAAGAAATCCCATATCAGTCAACACAAGTTGTACAAAATGAGTGGTAGGACTATATATATTAAATATATCACGGTCGAAGAGTTTTTATGACAAAAATATCAAGGCAATTCACTCATGGAAAAGAAGCTGAATGGTTTTATTCATAAGGAAAAAGATGAACTAAAAAATAAGAAAGGAATGTATGTGAATCAGAAAGGTACACATGCGGGAAGTCATACTGTGTAGGGAAATGAGAAGTGGAATTCAATACATGAATGACATATAAGCTTAGAAGGATAAAGGTAGGCAAACATATGTGGACGCAAATGGTTTTCTAAAAGGACTTTTATAGTGTCAAATGACGTGACAAATGTGATACAAATCTCAACTCCTTCAAGATTTCGATGAAAAATGTTTTCTGAAAAGTTGTGACTGATGGAAAATCACTTCTCCATGAAATTTTATCGTCTTCGAATATTGTGAGAGCATCGAAAAATATAAAATGCAGGAATTAAAATAAGTTCATAGCAAATCAAATTAAAAAATAAAATGCATTTTTACCGATTGGTCGCAGTGCATATTTGGCAATCCTCTTTGTCAAAACCTGTTTTAAGTGTCTCACAAAAACAAGTTATCCTAAAATACATATCGAAGCATGAAATTTTGGTTTTGAGAAAATTTGAGGTCCATTTGCAAAAAAACAAAATATGTTATTTTGTTTTTGATTTTTTCTAAATTTTGTTTGTTTACCCCAAAATAAAGAAAACAAACAAAATATACTTTCATATTTTTTTGTTAGTTTATATATATATAAACTAATTTTAATTTTATTAATTTTATGTTTATTTTAAGTTTATTTTAAATTTTTGTTTGTTATTGTTTTATTTGTTTTGATTTTGATTTTGTTTTGTATTTTAATTTTATTTTAACTTTTTTTGTTTTCAATATATATATATATATATATATACAAAAAAATAAATTAACAAATGAGTGATGTCAATTTTTATGAATTTATAAAGAAAACTAAAAAGTTGAAAATATGGCTATGCTTTATTCGACTGCAAATATTTAGTTTTAAGGAAGCAAAGCATCTTGTATTAGTTGGAGTTTACCCTACCAATAAATCAGATTTTTTTAATATGAACAATGACATTTTGAAACTGACCTGCAAATAATTTAAGTGCCTTGTTCACAAGGGAAACTAGAATGGAGCTTTGAAGGGATATATTTTTGTTCATTTTACTACTAAATTAGCTTCCATGAAAGCTAAAAAGGAAAAAAAATATCGTTGCAAGGAAAGAGATTGGTGTTGCTTCATCGTCAGACAAGGCCTCCTTCTATGGAATCTTCACAAAGATTGAGTTACCGAAGAGGTGGAATCAATGGTTCACCAAGATTTTTAGGATGTTGTATTTGTAGAGCTCAACATTCCTCTAAGTATAAGTATAGGAGAATAGGACCAAGAGTTTGATCTTGTTCACTTTGCATCACATGTGGCTGCAACTCAATTATAATATGAGAAACAAATTCGATTCATATTTGAAAAAGAGATGTTAATATACATATTACATAGCATTATAAAACTCGTACTTAGCTGATATGAGGTTAAATCCTAACAAAGTGTCTATTCCTCTCACTCACACTTGGCCCTACCGATAGCATACTATATCGTGTACGGGGGTATCCTATGATTTGGATAAGTAATGAAAGTAGGGGTTTGGCATGTACATAAGTTTCTCTATCATTCAAATGAATCACGACCCTCCTCACTCTCTCCCTATATTACCTTATGGGATGGCCGCCTACCCTTTCTCTCGCTAGATTTATTGGTCCCTCCAATGGTAGGCTGAGTAAAACGTTATTGCATGTGTGTTTGTCGCTCAGGTGTAGGTATAATTAATGGAGCTTCTCCAGGATAGAAACGTTTCTTGCAAATATCGTACACCATCTGCAATATCCCTGTTACCTGCGTACCATCCGCTTAGTATAAAAAAATAACTCAATTTGTACACAAAAAAACTAGATTGAGTTAAATTGAAGCAGACAGCAAGTTGAAAAGATTAGGCCTATTCTTAACCTTATGTGTACGCATTTCTCGCTAGTCACATCTATCCTAACTCTAAATTATTGAGTGTATTCCTTTTATAGCTTGAGCTCGGTCATATCCTAACCCTGTTTTTGCAGCTTAAGAATGAGGAGCGGTTTTCCATAGTTCATTGAGATCCTATCTCCTAGTCAGGTTCATTTGGTCTGGAACAATGCATGAGGCCATCTCGCTAGTGGTTTTCCAGGTTCATTTGAACTGGTTCCCCTATCCCTTAAATCACATAGGATGGAATAAATAACCATGTTAAATTGAGTGATGAAAGGGTAATAAAATGAAGCGTCAGGTGCGGAACGACGATCCTCAAGGAGGAGATATGAAACAGATCGATGGGATATCCGGATAGTGATGTGTTGGGGCCTGGAAATTCGTAGGAGACAACAGTAAGGGATTCTCCCCAATCAATGTTCCCAACTAGCCCGTTGACTGTTTGGTATAGGGAATCCGTCCGGTTTGCGGTTCGGCCACCATAGGTCAAGCAACAAAACAAAGGTTTTACCGGTTGCGGCCCAGTCCACCGAGTTTTTGTATTTTGACTTAATGTATGCAAATGCAAATGCCTAACTAACAATGCAGGCTGATGAGGATGCAAGGAGATTCACAATGTGATGCGCAAGTTCTTACCTCTCATCTTAGGCTCAAAAGCATCTGCATCACATATGCAAGAATGAAATAAACTAACTAACTACTTGCCTATCCACCTAAACCCAGGGAGTTAGAAAATGATTTATTTATGAGTAATGTGGATTATTCATGCCTTATAAACATAAATTACAGGTAGCTGATATTCTTGCCTACAACACATGAAAGATTAAAGATATTTCAACAATCAGATAGCCAATTGTTTATTAAGCAACATACATTATTCATAGTGGAAATCTTCATAAAATAAACCGGAAATCATTCATACAAGAACATAGGTTCAATGAGTTAGAACGGTCTCACAGTTAATGGACATAAAGCTGAAAATGAAATAGTTTCTCTTCAACAAATCCATAGCCCAACATTTGAATATTCCACTAAGCTTTCTCTAATAGGCAAACTGTAATTTTCTATTGCAAAAGGAAATAGTTCTTCTTATAATATGTCTTCACCATTCTCACTGGGAAAAAGCCCCTCTTTCTTCTAAGTCTTTTACATTTATACAAAAAAGGTCAGACTGTTGGGCTGCCCAAAGTGACCTTTGGGCTTCCCAACCTCTCATTTCCCAACATTTTACTTTTATTAAATGATTTACAAAGTAGTTACAAAATACAAAGGTGACCCATCCCTCACGAGGAGGGCCCCACTTGGCTGTCTAGAAACTTCCTCCACGTTGCCACCTCATTAGCGATGCCTTCAAAAGTACAAGGTTCTAAAAACTGGATATTTATCTCAAATTTCTTAGCTTGTTTCTTGATTGCCTTGACCCTGGACGTACTCAAATGGAGCTGATCTTCCAGAAGTAGTATACTGATAGCTGGGTGATCTACTTGGCTTCTCAAGATCAGATCATCCATGGCTCTGATATCCCGCACCTTAGCTTCTTCCTTCTGGAATCTCTTCTGCAAGAGCTCTACAAAGGCATCGTGATCTGGAAAAGCTTCAAGCCTCTCCTCTACTTTTATCTGGAACTGGTTGAATATATTGAGAAGTCTTCTGAAGAATTCGATGCATAATCCCTTTATCTTCTTCACTGCCTTCTTGAAGTCTTCAACAGTATTTATAGCAAACTCCACTAGGTTATAGTCCCGTTTGAGGGCCTGCTGGTCTTTTTTCGGTAGCTTCGTTAGGGTTTCCTCATTATTCTCCAACCTTGCCATTCGTATAGTCAAGACCTCTAGGACATCCTGGGACCTTTTCAAAAGGTAGGATGCAGTTTCCAGAATCTCCTCCAAACGGTCGTTGATCTGCAACACTTTACACCTTTCTTCTTCTACAGCAGTCTGCAGCTGCAACATCTTGGTTTTCTGGGTCAATACATGCTGCTTGAGAGGCTGAAGATCAACCTGCTATTCTCTTGCTACTTCCAAAGTAGTGTTCAAAGCAGAAATCTGCTCCTGGTGTTCCTTTCTCAGCTCTAGGGTGTGCATATCATTGGCATGCAAGAGGATCTTCAGCTGTTCTTCTAGGTCCCCCACCTTTGCCAGTAACTTCTCCTTCTCCTTCTTCAACTCTTGATCTTCTGCTTGCACTTGCTCAAGGCGTTCTTGTGTAGTTTCCTGAGCCTGTCTCTCTTCATGTAGGGTTTGCAACTCAGCCTCAGCAGTCTTCATCTCCCTCTGTAAGTGTTCAAATTTCCGCTTCAACCTATTTCCTTCCTCTCTCTCTTTCCTCAAGGTATCTTTCAGCTGAGCAGAGGTTTTCTTAGATGACTCTAGTTCAATCATCACCTTATTTATGTTGTCTTCTGAGGCATCGATCATTGCAGCCCCGACTCTCAGCATGAACCTAGGATCCTGATATGTTCCTAACATCATAGCAGTATCCGTTATCATCTTTCTTGGTAGATCTCCCGCTTCAACTTTCTTTTTTGTCCTCTTGATTATCCTTTTCGTTGCTCTATCATCAAACACCGTGTTTAAATCAGGGATTTCCTTTCCCTTTTCCTGCACAAATGGGACCAGCAGCATGGGAACCCTGGGTATGCTAGTAGCAGGTACTTGAGGGGTTTGTACCTCAGGGTTCTCCACCTCCTCAGTCTGCCCTGCTGCTGTCTCAAAAGCTGACTGCTGTGTCAACTTTATTCTTTCAGCTTCTTGCTTTTGAAGCTCCTCATCGAGCTTTCTCTTTGCTTCCTCTGCTTCCTCGGCTGCTTCCTGAGCAGCTCTTCTTTTTTCTTCTGTATGAATCCTTTTTGCAGCTTCTTTTTCCAACCTCTGGGCTTCTTCATTTCGCTTTTTGGATTCTTCTTTATCCTTTTCCTGGTCATCCCCCTTCCCACCTTTGGTGGTGATCTTTTTCTTGAATCTTCTCATTATCATTGTCATGTTTGGGGCATTTCTGAAGACAGATTCATCTTTATCGAAATGGTGTGTATACTCGAAGTGCACCTTGTGTTCTTTGCAATGCTCAATAACCTTGCCTTGGGTGTCATTTTTGCGGTAGGGCATCTCCCCAAAATGGAACTTCTCCAATTCCTCTATGAATTCAGTAGCTTGTTTCACCTTGGTGAATTTGTAGCTTCCTAGCTTGAATGGCAAAGGAGGGTAGGCAGTCTTCTTGTGTTCGAACAAAAAACTGCCTATTCCATCAATGAACACTTGTCTGACCACCTCCTTGTGGACTATGTAATCCGTTGCATATTTGGGGACCATTGAAGGTGTTCTTGATCCTCCATACATTCGGAAGTACATGCCATTTTCAGTTAAGAAATAGTCCGCGTATTCTGTTATCACTTGCATGGCTTCTTCCGACATACAGTCACACTCCTTCCTGAAAATAAGTGTGTACAGAGGCATAATGAAGTGCTCACAGACCTCTCTGTAATGGCTATGGTACTAGTGAGCCCACAATTGTCTATAAGCGGCATAAACAGGAATCCTTTCCCTGTCCCAGATGCACCTGAGACCGGGGAAATCCTGATTGCATAATATGCAGTCTATTAATATTGAACTCATGTAAAACTCCGATCTTTTCTTGGACTCTCCCTCCAAGGCTGAGGTCACATAAGAAGACTGTTAGACACCATGCTGGCCCAATTGAAGACTGTGCCTTGGGTTGCCACATGGAAAATAATTGGTATCCATTCAAGTTTGAAGAGTCTGCCATGAGCTCTTCCAAATATTTTGTTGAGCATCAAGGCTATGAATCTATAGGGATCCCTCAAGCTCATCGTATCATACCCATTGGTCGGTCTGTGTCTAAAATGATTTCCCTACAACATCATTCTCCTAAGAGTTTCCACCAGGTCCATTTTGATGCTTTTCAGCCAATCCTCTGACAAGAAAACCTGGGATTCTGGTAGGTGATAAGCCAATGCCACATACCCAGGGATAAATGCAGCATAGCCCTGTCCTTCAACATTTCCCATGATCATTGTAATGGTGTCTACTTGAGGCAGAATCCATCCATTTACCTCAGAGCATGGGAACAACTCTGGTCTGTTGGCAACTTTCGTGAGAGAAGATTTTTATATGTTAGCATAGATGGATTCTTCTTCGAGGCTCGTGTCGGGGACCTCCCTGTGGGAAATCAATCTATATACCTCACCCTATTTGTACTCGGGTTCCACACCAGAAACACATTGAGTGTCTTCATATATGTACTCGATCTTTGTGACCTCTTCTACTTCTGGTCCTTCTTCAACCATAGGGGCCTTCTTGTTCTGTCTCTTGGACATGGTGGATTCAAATTCTTCCTACCATATATAACATTGTAATATTGATAAATTCAAATTGTAGACATTCACAAGACACTATGCAGCATTTTATTCTTTCTATGTGTACTATTACAACCACTAGTTGATGAAACTAAGATATAAGCTTGCATAACTTGACTGGCCTGACTAACAGGACTATTACAACCAAATGCACATTATTTAGTGATCTTGTCTATATCTTAGCATGATACAAAGCATTGCTGTATGATATTAGATCATTCCATCAACCATCTTCTAGACTTCAATAAAACTACATCCATATACGATGTGCCATTTTCATGTGTCTTAATGTGATAGAAAGTAGGGAAGCAAATGCATGCATGTACAGCCTAAAAAATGCCCTGACTATCAGAACCATTAAAATGCAATGTGCAGCGTTTTGCAGTTTAGTTTGTGTATATTCAACAAAGGATATAATTGAGAGTAGTTATATGCAGTATGCTTGTGAGAGACTCTTGCGTTTTATAATAACAAACATTTTAACAATGAATAGCCTAGCCGGACTAGAATCAACAAGGACTCATGCAATTCGCGGGAGAAAAATTACATTAGGCTGACTACACATTTCACTCTTGGCGGGTATTATTATCACTCTTCTGCATATGACGCTTCCACCAAAACCACTAACCACGCCATTTTCAGCTAACGAACTACAAAAGCGGCATAAAATTCCTTCTAACCAACNGATTATTATCACTCTTCTGCATATGACGCTTCCACCAAAACCACTAACCACGCCATTTTCAGCTAACGAACTACAAAAGCGGCATAAAATTCCTTCTAACCAACTAGGGTTTCTAACGACCGAGCCCAAATGGACTGCGCGGGATGACGCGAGCAACACAGGCTAGGGTTCGAGAAAACGGGCAATATGGACCTCGAACGAAAGGAGGAACTACCAAAATACACAAAAAACCCAACAAAATATCCCTCTGCACCTCATTATCATACACAAGGCGTCTTGGTGCAGGCATCGTAACGGCCGCCTGCACCAAACCCCCACCCACCACGCGCAAGGTTGCGCACCAATAGCCGCGGGCGAACGATTGCTCCCTAGGTCAAAAAAATGCTAGTGCTAGCATTCAAAATAACCCCCCCCCCATTATATACGCATATACCTAACGGGGTGAAGGAAACCACCGTAACTAAGACTAACTGCCTCAATCCTTAACCCATGCTTCAAAAAGAACGGGAGAAGGTGAATAAACCAACCTGGCACTGACGTATTTGGCGTGAAGAGGTTTGGTAAGCCTCGTGACTGCCACCTGGATACAGGTACGCTGACCACAGGGTCCTTCATCGGCTGAAGACAACGACATCTCAACGGCAATAGTGCTTCCGCGACGAAAAAAAAACAATAGAAAACCAAAACTCCGTCCTCGTATATATTATTTGTTTACAGGTGCGAGGAGAAAATCGTACATCGGAGGGCTTTCTATCAGAGGTCGGAAGTGGTCTTCCTCCTGCAACGGCAGACGGCCAAAGCGTAGACCCAGCCGCCGAGACACGCATGGTGGGAAAAACATAAGATCAGACGTCGGAAGGTTTTTTTATCGGGCGATGAAAACGAACACTCTCCTGCAACGGCGGATGAAAAAATCATAAAAGTTTCCACTCCGGCTATACATCGGGTAACAAATGAAAGATCGGACGTCAGAAGGTTTTTTGGGTCGGAGGACGAAAGTTTAAAACCATCCGTAACGGCGGAAGAAAATATCGTAAAAGATCCCGACGTCAAAACAAAAGGCATCCGACATAAGAAACAAACGATCGGTAGACGAAAGTGAACTTCGATCCGCAACGGCGCAAGACGATAGCAAAATTCCACCCGCAACGGCAAAATACTAAAACAACAAAAATTCCGATTCAAACATGTTTCAAATGCGCTTAAGGGCAGCAATAACGCTAGGTCAAATAGTGGATTACTTCAAGCAATAAGAATCAAAACAATGGGTAGCTCAATCCAAGCATAATCAAAGTCCTTCTGAAAGTTCTTAGACCAATTCCAAGAAGAAAAACCAACTAATTCAAGCAAAGGAGGGTCCTAAATTTTTTTAGAATTTTGGGAAATTGTTGTAGCTGCAACAATTGGCAACTACCTAGTGAACCCCAGATCTCTGAATTAACTCCTTCCCGGTGCAAGACTGTTCTGACTAAAATGAAATCTTCTAGACGCTTGTATTCCTGAGCAAGCCAAATAACGCATTTAAATTACTTAAAGAAGTCCACTCTTTTGGGATATGTTAACATCATAAGTAGTGCAAGTTTGAATAACTCTTTTGAGGCCAAATAAGTGAGTTTTATTTTGCCTGTCCTCAGGTAGTTTACAGCTTAGACACCACAGGATTGTAACAGAGGGTAAACAGTATTATGCTTTTGTTCCTCATTCCCATGCCAATTGCACTTTGTGCCTTTTGAACTTTAGTTATTTTGATATGAGTCCTCCTGCAGGCCTTTCTTACTAAATTTAATTCAGGATCCTCTATCCCATAGTGTCCTTTTGTGTGAACAAATGTACTTCATGTTTCGGTTCACGGACGAAGAGGATCTTGTGGCCATTCAGTACTTCATGTTTTGATATTTTGCTTTGATATGTATTGTTTTTCTTCAAGGAGTTTTGACTCTTGATAGCTTTTTTTCTTTTCTGAATATATGACATGGGATCATTTATATATGACATAATGTTTTACTCTGCTTCCTTTCCGGGGGTCTTTTGCTGTCACCCCCTTGGATATTTAAGATGTGAAATGGATGGAGCCTCTAAATAGTATTCCAGAACTTTTTTACTCCCGAGTTATATACAGGGGTTAAGTAAGACTTGCATGAATGGTTTGCCAGCTAGGAACACTGCTACTAGAAGACATTCTATACTTTTACAGCACAGTCTTTCGCTCAAGATTTAAGTTAATAGAGAACCCTGATGTTTTCGTTGCAACCAAAAGTTTGCCTCTTTATTCAAAACCACAAGAAATGCTAGCAAAGCAAATAAAAGAAAACAACATCAAAGAAGATAATCAAAAGTAAAAGCATCCAATCATTAAAGAACACAAACAGTTTATTTATGTACAAGCAAACAGAAAAGAAAATTATTGCCCACCCCTGAAAATCTTTAATCATGAGGAGTTAAAGGATGGGATGAATAATAGAAATGAGTCGCTTAACCATGATCGAGCTGTGCTGTTTTTGAAACTGAACACATGTCTACTATTCTACAATCATTTCTTACAGCCTGAGGAAGTTGAAGGAGCTGAGGCTGAGTGTCATTTATATAACTAGCCTTTCTTGAAGTAAGATGTCTTAATGCAAGCTCAATCAGATAATTTCCAAGGACATACTCAGCAGATTCATTTCCCTCCCCTAGCTTAGTGACATTGTGCTTCATGTAAGGCTCTCTTAATATCTTAATCAGGTTTGGGCTGCCCTTCTGAGGTAACCACAAGTGTGACCAATCTGAAGCAAAGTACCCATTCAGTCTTGCTGTCCAATCTCGGTTCAGGATCATTCCATAGCCATCAGGTATGTCTGCTACTACAATATCAATGTAATGGCATATCCTTTCATTTGCAGACAATCGAATCAAAACATTTTCCATCTCCCCCACTACTTTGACACTAGTTTTGTCAAGTTGAGTGACATCCCAGATAGTATGTTTTAGCTACCCATTAAGTTTTTTGCAAACTGCCAGAGGCATAACATTCATGGATGATCCAGAGTCCACCAAAAAATTATGCACCTTATGATTTAAAATTTCAAGAGTCACAAGGAAAGGTGGATACGCTGGTTTTCTTTGTCTTAATCAATTCGATCTTTTATTCCACAGGTTGATTTTTTGTAGGCATCTCCTTTTTAAGTTTGTCATATTTTCTTTCCTCATCATCTTGCACAGGTTTGGTAGGTTCAACGAGTGGCTCTATTTCCTGTTTGCAAGTAGTGGCTTCAGGTATGTTATCTTTAACCTTCACATCAGCCTGCCTCTTGACTTTCTCTTGCAATTCTTTAACATTTAGAAGTATTCCATTGTCCTTAATTTCTAGGTTCTAATCTTTTGTGGTTGTAGGTGTATTTTGAGACTTGAGAGTATGCTCTTCTGTGTTGAACAGCAAAGCACCGTTCCATGAGAATATTGTATCATCGTCTTGCTTCTCTATGGACTGTTATTTTCCTTCTTCTTCATCACTGTCTTCATTCAATTTGGAATTCAGCAACTTATTCATTACCAAAGCTATTGAATTCAACCATTGAGGGCACTTCTTCTCCGAGTGAGGTTGCTGGTGAAACGTAAAAGAAATTATCCCCCCCTATTTCTGTTATATTTATTGAGGCTAACTTTGGGGGAGGGATTTTCCATTGGTTATTATCCTCTGTTTTCGGGTAGTAGGGTTTATAAGTTTTCTGCATGTCCCTTTCTTTCTACAGATCTATTATCCGGTTGGAAATCTTCTACATCGTTTTCATCATTCCCTCAAGATCATGTGAGTGCTCCTCTCTGGGTTTGGACAACACCAAAGCTCTTCTATCTGTAGTTTCCTTTCCAGATGGGTCCGGATAATCTTCTACACTTTCCCTATCAGCCTCTACTCTTTCGGCCTCTTCATAGGTTTCTACCAATGTAGGTTTGACTTTCATTTTGGCAAACATGGCCAGCTCGGATCCTAACGTTGAGGTAAAATACTCAATTAAAACCTTGTCTGAAGGTCTGTCAGTTTCAGAAAAAGTTATTTATGTATATTGAAAATCTTTGAGTGAAACTACATACTTTCTCATTCTTTTCTTTTCTTAACAAACCAAGACCTTTCATTAATGAGGCATGCATTTTTTGGGTGGTGTACTTACTTCTGAAAACGTTCTCGAAGGTGTCCCAATCAGAAATCGAATTTGTAGGGAGACTGAAATACCAGGATGATGCTGCTCCTTTCAGGGTGTGAGGGAACAGTCTACAGACCACATATTCATATTCCCCAGCCCTTAGCCCTTCTAATGCTAGATAAAAACTTTGCAGGTGGTCGTCTACAGCAATCCTTTCTTCGGGGTCGAACTTAGGTAACAGCTTGTCAAAGCCTTGAGGTAAGTTATGCAAAGGCGGTGTGAGGTTCAAAGGAGACCTTTCTCTCCATGCTGGTAATGGGTTGGGATGATTTACATTGATTCCAGCCATAGGCACAACTACAAGAACAAGAGTCTGAACAAAGAACCACGCAAGATGAGAAAAGGTATTCTTACTTCAAAGGTATAACTGAAATCTGTAAGTACTTCGGTCAGGTCACAAGCTTCAAATATCTGCTGGTAAGGTAGTCTTAGGAAAATAATTTTCCACGGCCAGCCATGCACTAGCGGCCCTCCTTCTAGCGCCAATTCTGTTGGGGCCTGGAAATTCGCAGGCGGCAACAGTAAGGGATTCTCCCCAATCAACGTTCCCAACTAGCCCGTTGACTGTTTGGTATAGGGAATACGTCCAGTTTGCGGTCCAGCCACCGTAGGTCAAGCAACAAAACAAAGGTTTTACCGGTTGTGGCCCGGTCCATCGAGTTTTTGTATTTTGACTTAATATATGCAAATGCAAATGCCTAACTAACAATGCAGGCTAATGAGGATGTGGGGAGCTTCACAATGTGATGCGCAGGTTCTTACCTCTCGTCTTAGTCTCACAAGCATCTGCATCACATATGCAAGAATGAAATAAACTAACTAACTACTTGCCTATCCACCTATCCCCGGGGAGCTAGAAAATGATTTATTTATGAGTAATGTGGATTATTCATGCCTTATAAACAGAAATTATAGGTAGCTGACATTCTTACCTACAACACATGAAAGATTAAAGATATTTCAACAATCAGATAGCCAATTGTTTATTAAGCAACATACATTACTCATAGTGGAAATATTCATAAAATAAACCGAAAATCATTCATACAAGAACATAGGTTCAATGAGTTAGAACGGTCTCACAGTTAATGGACATAAAGCTGGAAACGAAATAGTTCCTCTTCAACAAATCCATAGCACAACATTTGAATATTCCACTAAGCTTTCTCTAATAGGCAAACTGTAATTTTCTATTGCAAAAGGAAATAGTTCTTCTTACAATATGTATTCACCAGTCTCATTGGGAAAAAGCCCGTATTTCTTCTAAGTCTTTTACATTTATACAAAAAAGGTAAGACTGTTGGGCTGCCCAAAGTGACCTTTGGGCTTCCCAACCTCTCATTTCCCAACGTTTTACTTTTATTAAATGCTTTACAAAGTAGTTACAAAATACAAAGGTGACTCATCCCTCACGAGGAGGACCCCACTTGGCTGTCTAGAAACTTCCTCCACGCTGCCGCCTCATTAGCGATGCCTTCAAAAGCACAAGGTTCTAAAAACTGGATATTTATCTCGAATTTCTTAGCTTGTTTCTTGATTGCCTCGACCCTGGACGTACTCAAATGGAGCTGATCTTCTAGAAGTAGTATACTGATAGCTAGGTGATCTACTTGGCTTCTCAAGATCAGATCATCCATGGCTCTGATATCCTGCACCTTAGCTTCTTCCTCCTGGAATCTCTTCTGCAATAGCTCTACAAAGGCATTGTGATCTGGAAAAGCTTCAAGCCTCTCCTCTGCTTTTATCTGGCACCGGTTGAATGTATTGAGAACTCTTCTGAAGAATTCGATGGATAATCCCTTTGTATTCTTCACTGCCTTCTTGAAGTCTTCAGCAGTATTTATAGCAAACTCCACTAGGTTATAGTCCCGTTTGAGGGCCTGCTGGTATTTTGTCGGTAGCTCCACTGGGGTTTCCTCATTATTCTCCAACCTTGCCATTTGTACAGTCAGGACCTCTAGGACGTCCCGGGATCTATCCACAAAGTAGGATGCAGTTTCCAGAATCTACTCCAAACGGCCATCGATCTACAACACTTTACACCTTTCTTCTTCTACAGCAGTCTCCAGCTGCAACATCTTGGTTTTCTGGGTCAATACATGCTGCTTGATAGGCTGAAGATCGACCTGCTGTTCTCTTTCTACTTCCAAAGCAGTGTTCAAAGAAGAAATTTGCTCCTGGTGTTCCTTTCTCAGCTCTAGGGTGTGCATATCATTGGCCTGCAAGAGGATCTTTAGTTGTTCTTCTAGGTCCCCCACCTTTTCCAGTAACTGCTCCTTCTCCTTCTTCAACTCTTGATATTCTGCTTGCACTTGCTCAAGGCGTTCTTGTGTAGTTTCCTGAGCCTGTCTCTCTTCATGTAGGGTCTGCAACTCAGCCTCAACATTCTTCATCTCCCTCTGTAAGTGTTCAAATTTCTGCTTCAACCTGTTTCCTTCCTCTCTCTCTTTCCTCAAGGTATCTTTCAGCTGAGAAGAGGTTTTCTTAGATGAATCTAGTTCAATCATCACCTTATTTATGTTGTCTTCTGAGGCATCGATCATTGCAGCCCCGGCTCTCAGCGTGAACCTAGGATCCTGATCTGTTCCTAACATCACAGTAGTATCCGTTATCATCTTTCCTGGTAGATCTCCCGCTTCAAATTTCTTTTCTGTCCTCTTGATTATCCTTTTCGTTGCTCTATCATAAAACACCGTGTTGAAATCAGGGATTTCCTTTCCCTTTTCTTGCACAAATGGGACCAGCATGAGCGTGGGAACCCTGGGTATGCTAGTAGTAGGTACTTGAGGGGTCTGTACCTCAGGGTTATCCACCTCCTGAGTTTTCCCTGCTGCTATCTCAGAAGCTGATTGCTGTGTCAACTTTATTCTTTCAGCTTCTTGCTTATGAAGCTCCTAATCGAGCTTTCTCTTTGCTTCCTCTGCTTCCTCGGCTGCTTCCTGAGCAGCTCTTCTTTCTTCTTCTGTATGAATCCTTTCTGCAGCTTCTTTTTCCAACCTCTGGGATTCTTCATTTCACTTTTTGGCTTCTTCTTCAGCCTTTGCCTGGTCATCCCCCTTCCCACCTTTGGTGGTGATCTTTTTCTTGAATCTTCTCATTAGCATTGTCATGTTTGGGGCATTTCTGAAGACATATTCGTCTTTATCGAAATATTGTGTATAATCGAAGTGCACCTTTTGTTCTTTCCAATGCTCAATAACCTTGCCTTGGGTGTCATTTCTGCGGTAGGGCATCTTCCCAAAATGGAACTTCTCCAATTCCTCTATGAATTCAGTAGCTTGTTTCACCTTGGTGAATTTGTAGCTTCCTAGCTTGAAAGGAAAAGGAGGGTAGGCAGTCTTCTTGTGTTCAAATAGAAAACTGCCTATTCCATCAATGAACACTTGTCTGACTGCCTCCTTGTGGACTATGTAATCCGTTTCATATTTGGGGAGCAGTGAAGGTGTTCTAGATCCTCCATACATTCGGAAGTACATGCCATTTTCAGTTAAGAAATAATCCACGTATTCTGTTATCACTTGCATGGCTTCTTTCGACATACAGTCACACACCTTCCTGAAAATGAGTGTGTACAGAGGCATAATGAAGTGCTCACAGACCTCTCTGTAATGGATATGGTACTGGAGAGCCCACAATGGTCTATAAGCAGCATAAACAGGCATCCTTTCCCTGTCCCAGATGCACTTGAGATCGGGGAAAGCCTGATTGCATAATATGCAGTCTATTAATATTGAACTCATGTAAAACTCTGATCTTTTCTTGGACTCTCCCTCTAAGGCTGAGGTCACGCAAGAAGAAAGACTGCTGGACACCATGCTGGCCCAATTGAAGACTGTGCCTTGGGTTGCCACATGGAAAATAATTGGTATCCATTCAAGTTTGAAGAGTCTGCCATGAGCTCTCCCAAATATTCTATTGAGCATCAAGGCTGTGAATCTGTAGGGAGCCCTTAAGCTCACCATATCATACTCACTGGTCAGTCTGTGTCGAAAATGCTTTCCCTGCAACATCATTCTCCTAAGAGTTTCCACCATGTCCATTTTGATGCTTTTCAGCCAATCCTCTGACAAGAAAACCTGGGCTTCTGGTAGGTGATAAACCAACGCCACATACCTAGGGCTAAATGTAACATAGCCCTGTCCTTCAACATTTCCCATGATCATTGTAGTGGTGTCTACTTGAGGCAGAATCCATCCAGTTACCTCAGAGCATGGGAACAGCTCTGGTCTGGTGGCAACTTTCATGAGAGAAGATTTTTCTATGTTAGCATAGATGGATTCTTCTTCGAGGCCCGTGTCGGGGATCTCCCTGCGGGAAATCAATCTATATACCTCACCCCATTTGTACTCGGGTTCCAGACTAGAAACACATTGAGTGTCTTCATATATGTACTCGATCTTTGTGACCTCTTCTACTTCTGGTCCTTCTTCGACCATAGGGGCCTTCTTCTTCTGTCTCTTGGACATGGTGGATTCGAATTCTTCCTGCCATATATAACATTGTAATATTGATAAATTCAAATTGCATACATTCACAAGACACTATGCAGCATTTTATTCTTTCTATGTTTACTATTACAACCACTAGTTGATGAAACTAAGATATAAGCTTGCATAACCTGACTGGCCTGACTAACAGGACTATTACAACCAAATGCACATTATTTAGTGATCTCGTCTATATCTTAGCATGATACAAAGCATTGCTGTATGATATTAGATCATTCCATCAACCATCTTCTCGACTGCAATAAAACTACATCCATATACGATGTTCCATTTTCATGTGTCTTAATGTGATAGAAAGTAGGGAAGCAAATGCATGCATGTACGGCCTAAAAAATGCCCTGACTATCAGAACCATTAAAATGCAATTTGCAGCGTTCTGCAGTTTAGTCTGTGCATATTCAACAAAGGAGATAATTGAGAGTAGTTATATGCAGTATTCTTGTGAGAGACTCATGCGTTTTATAATAACAAACATTTTAACAATGAATAGCCTAGCCGGACTAGAATCAACAAGGACTCATGCAATTCGCGGGAGAAAAATTACATTAGGCCGACTACACATTTCACTCACGGCGGGTATTATTATCACTCTTCTGCACACGACGCTTCCACCAAAACCACTAACCACGCTATTTTCATCTAACGAACTACAAAAGTGGCATAAAATTCCTTCTAACTGACTAGGGTTTCTAACGACCGATCCCAAATGGATTGCGCAGGACGGCGCGAGCAACACAGGCTAGGGTTTGATAAAATGGGCAATATGGACCTCGAACAAAAGGAGGAACTACCAAACTACAGAAAAAACCCAACAAAACCTCCCTCTACACCTCATTATCATACACAGGGCGTCTTGGTGCAGGCGGCGTAACGGTTTCCTGCACCAAACCCCCACCCACCACGCGCAAGGTTGGGCACCAACAGCCGCGAGTGAACGATTTCTCCATAGGTCAAAAAAATGCCAGTGCTAGCATTCAAAATAACCCCCCCCCATTATATATGCATATACCTAACGGGGCGAAGGAAACCACCGTAACTAAGACTAACTGCCTCAATCCTTAACCCATGCTTCAAAAGGAACGGGAGAAGGTGAATAAACCAACCTGGCACTGATGTATTCGGCATGAAGAGGTTTGGTAAGCCTCGTGACTGCCACCTGGATACAGGTACGCCGACCGCAGGGTCCTTCACCGGCTCAAGACAACGACAACTCAACGGCAATAGTGCTTCAGTGACGAAAAAAAACAATAGAAAACCAAAACGCCGTCCTCGTATATATTATTTGTTTACACGTGCGAGGAGAAAATCAGACATCAGAGGGATTTCTATCGGAGGTCGGAAGTGGTCTTCCTCTCGCAACGGCGGACGGCCGAAGCGTAGACCCAGCCGCGGAGACATGCATGGCGGGAAAAACATAAGATCAGACGTCGGAAGGTTTTTGTATTGAGCAATGAAAATGAACACTCTCCCGCAACGGTGGATGAAAAAATCGTAAAATTTTCCGCTTCGGCTATACATCGGGTAACAAATGAAAGATCGGACGTCGGAAGGTTTTTTGGGTCGGAGGATGAAATTTTAAAACCATCCGTAACGGCGGAAGAAAATATCGTAAAAGCTCCCGACGTCAAAACAAAAGGGCATTCGACATAAGAAACAAACGATCGGTAGACGGAAGTGAACTTCGATCCACAACGGCGGAAGACGACAACAAAATTCCACCCGCAACAGTGGAATACTAAAACACCAAAACTTCTGATTCAAACATGTTTCAAATGCGCTTAATGGCAGCAATAACGCTAGGTCAAATAGTGGATTACTTCAAGCAATCAGAATCAAAACAATGGGTAGCTCAATCCAAGCATAATCAAAGTCCTTCTGAAAGTTCTTAGACCAATTCCAAGAAGAAAAACCAACTAATTCAAGCAAAGGAGGGTCCTAAAATTTTTTAGAATTTTGGGAAATTGTTGCAGCTACAACACGATGGTAAGACGAGATTGCATCATCACTTTAAAGTCCACTAACTCTCTTTAAAAAATAAATGATAAAATATCTGGCAGTTAATGTAGCAGGTGCATTTTCTTGTCGTGATCATATCCTGGCTAGTTTTTTTTGGAGATAAATATACTAACATAGGTAAACAGATGGCCATATCAGTAAATTCAATGATTTTGACATCCGCTTAGGATGGTCTCACAGTTAGGAGATCTGAATAATACCTGTATGATTCTGGACTAATAAAAAAAATCACCACTCCAAAAGAGATACGCTGGTCTCACGGTTAGGAGATCTTAATAATACATGTATGATTCTGGACTAATAACAAAAATCACCACTCCATAAGAGATACGCTGGAAAAAAAAATGCATTAAATGCGTGCTTGGAATATGTAGAAGATTTTGAATTAGATCACTTCTAAGGTTTGCTTGATAGATCATTGATTGGTGTTTTTATGTTCCTTGAGGTGGACATCTTATAATATGTTTTCAATAAACTCAATGGCCCAAAAATGATTTTAAACCCAAAATACTTAATACTTAAGGAATTGTAACTACACTCGAATTTGCTTGTTCAGCAAACTAGAGGAGTGAGTTGATGTTTCCAGGTTGATATTCATTCACCCCCGTGTTACAATATTGATCGAGAGTGCTTACATAGTGTTTGTGCCAGAAATTGTTCCTAAGGCTGGGGGAACAAGCCAACACAATCTCAAGAGAAAAAACTCAATTCAAACTAGGGTTTACGGTTTTGTCTATGTGTTTTTGGTTGTGAGTTTCAGGATCATGCAGGGAATACATTCAGTAAATAAGCAAAAACTAAATCAAACACATATAACTGATAAAGATGCATGTATATCACAAAAATCCAACAAACAGCCTGTATTGAAGTTCACACATAATGGACAAGCAACACCAGAAAATACATATTAACCAGTACTGAATTTGTCAATTAAGAAGCTAAACAAGCTTACAATAAAGCCAACATAGACCAAATAAAGGGGAAAGAGTCATATATTCATAGTTTCATCAGTAAATGTATACAAGAGTACAGTACCTATCACTGAATAAGCCTGAAAGTATGATCAGCTAGCAGACCTCCTGATGCTCCCAAAAAATCCAGAACCTTTACAATGACTTCCTAACTCATTTAAATAAGAAATCTCTCCCAAAATCAGTTAGGTTTTCCATTAACTACCTCCATCGAGTCACTAAATAGGTAAAGTAAAAGTTACTTTTACAAAATTACATGGTTTGCTAAAAATAGCAAACTCTTAACCAAAAACAAAATATTTATCTTAAAGAACCACTAACTACAAACTGCCTCAGATCTCCTTCGCTGCCTCCACAAGAAGAGATATACCATCTAGACCTCGAGCCCTTTTCTTAGCTCTTTTATCCTTTTTCTCTATAGCAGTTATCCTGACAGCTCCAAAAAATGCTTATGCATATCCTGCAACTTGTCTACCAGCCCTTTATTAACTTTGAATAATCCATCATTCGTTTCTTGCAGGTGCTTCATGTGTTTCCTGTATCTCTGAATACTTTCCTGTACATTCTCTTCATCAAAATTTGGGATCTCTGATATATTGTCCTCCTGCATTAAGAGATCTGAAAAATCATCATGAACAACTGATTCTACTAAATATCCTGCTTGCCTGAGAATATCTTGATCTTCTTCATCCAATTTATGATCTCCAAAAACATTTTCCTTTGCTGTATCTTCTTCTTGCTGCTTGGTAAGTCTAGCTTTTATTTCAGCAATTATTTCAAATAATTCAAACCTAGGCTGTTCACTTTCTCCTACTAACTGTGGTCTTTTTGTCTCTACAGGTTGGGAAGAGGAGGAAGGCTTGACAGTTCTCTTTCCCTTACCTTTACTGCTCTTTTCAACCATTTCTGTTTTTTCACTAGAGGAAGAACTAATCACCACAGCTTCCTGTTTGGACTCTAGTTTGGGGTTAAGCAGCTTTTTCATGTTCCATCTCAGCTTGTTAGTAGGTCTGGTTTGAGGCCTTTTATATGACCTTCTGTGTGAAGCTACCTTCTTCTTTTTCTTTTTCTTAGACTTGTCTGATTTTACCCTTGAGGTAGGAAAGTCTCCACACGTTTCTGTACTTGGATCTGTCTCAACAATCTGTTGTTCATCCTCCAGTAAATAACCTTCATCTTCAGATAGTATGGTAAGAGGGCTCCTTGGTTTAGTTTGTAATTCCTCTTCATGAGTAGCAGCTCCTTCTATATCAACAGTCCTAGTTTGCTCAGAATGTGCTACTGGTGGGGATTTCAAACAAGGTTGTACATCTTCACCTGCAAACAATGAGTACTTGGCTTTAGGGTACTATGAAATCACTTTGAGCTGACTGTCATCCTTCACCTGTTTTTCTACCTTCTCTGTCACCTTCTTGGCTTTGACCTCATCTTTACTTGTAGATTTGAGTGAGTGACCTAGCTTTTTGATCATTACCTTCCCCTTGTCAGTCTGTCTCTTTGGTTGTTGGTCTTCTTTTTGAGGATGAACATCTGACCAAAATAAAAAGAAATCCCAATTCCTTCCCTCATGCTGCAACACTGTGGTGATGATCAATTTAATGAGACCATGGTGAAAAAGTGACTGGGAAGTGTGATCATCCTGTGGCTTTATTTTACTTGACATCTTCTGCAGGATTTTTAAGAAAAAGAAGGGCAAGCTCATTTTTGAAACTCCTATTATGTGCTGCAGGAACCTGAAGTGGTATTTAAAGACAAATGAATATATTCCTTCACAGGTCACATAACTTTGAAGAATCCTTAAAGGCTCAATCCACTCCTTCCTAAAATTTTGAATGAGGATACCCTTGCCCCAGTCAGGAATCACATTAGGCAATAAGTATCTTTGGGGTTCAAACTCAAAAGGTGATTTTTTAAACCAGTGCTCTCCCTCATTGCTGATCTCAGTAGATTCTACTATTAACTCCACAGTTATCTTGAATTTCAAAGCATCCATCATGATCATATCTTCTTTAAGTCCCTTGGCAAACTTGCAGGATACCTGAGTATCATGATCATATCTTCTTTAAGTCCCTTGGCAAACTTGCAGGACACCTGAGTATTGAAACCATCAATCTTCTTGAAAAAATTCAACCATCCTACCTGCTGAAA
>LPNX010907641.1:119769-152344 GCA_001517045.1 Pseudotsuga menziesii
GGCATGTAAAGGCTGGGGTAATGCTAATGGTGCATACCTAGTAGCTATCATTCTGTCCATCATATCCATAGGTGGATTTTGAGCTGCCATTGTGGACTAAGGCTTAGGTTGAGGTTTTGAAGAGGAAGAAACTTGACTGGTACTTACTTGGAAAGGATTCTTTCCTGTTTTAAGCTGAAAGAGTGGGATTTTTCCAGGAGAAGTGGTTTTAGCTTTCAAAAATTTTTCTGGATTGGTAAAAACTTGAAAAGTATTTTCAGGAATGATAGGTTTTAACCAAGGTGAGTTTTCAGCTGGGTCTAAAGAATCACCCAACTGGTGAGGATCACAAGCAGCTGGAAAAGATTGGGACCTTCTGAGCTTTCTTGCTGTTTTAATAATCTTTTCAGGGTCTGTCACACCCCGTAGCAAGGGAGATGTAGGTCTTCTCCTGGTTCCAATACTTTTAGAAGCCACTGTGTCCAAACTTGGTGAAAATAGCCTTTAAAGATGCTGGTTCGAGTCCACCTCTCAAACCAGGAAAAATGATAAGTATCCCAGGGAAGATATGCTTCAGCTTCGTCCCCGGCAATGGCGCCAAAGATGTTTGTGCCAGAAATTGTTCCTAAGGCTGGGGGAACAAGCCAACACAATCTCAAGAGAAAAAACTCAATTCAAACTAGGGTTTAGGGTTTTGTCTATGTGTTTTTGGTTGTGAGTTTCAGGATCATGCAGGGAATACATTCAGTAAATAAGAAACAACTAAATCAAACACATATAACTGATAAAGATGCATGTATATCACAAAAATCCAACAAACATCCTGTATTGAAGTTCACACATAATGGACAAGCAACACCAGAAAATACATATTAACCAGTACTGAATTTGTCAATTAAGAAGCTAAACAAGCTTACAATAAAGCCAACACAGACCAAATGAAGGGGAAAGAGTCATATATTCATAGTTTCATCAGTAAATGTATACAAGAGTACAGTACCTATCACTGAATAAGCCTGAAAGTATGATCATCTAGCAGACCTCTTGATGCTCCCAAAAAATCCAGAACCTTTACAATGACTTCCTAACTCATTTAAATAAGAAATCTCTCCCAAAATCAGTTAGGTTTTCCATTAACTACCTCCATCGAGTCACTAAATAGGTAAAGTAAAAGTTACTTTTACAAAATTACATGGTTTTCTAAAAATAGCAAACTCTTAACCAAAAACAAAATATTTATCTTAAAGAACCACTAACTACAAACTGCCTCAGATCTCCTTCGCTGCCTCCACAAGAAGAGATATACCATCTAGACCTCGAGCCCTTTTCTTAGCTCTTTTATCCTTTTTCTCTATAGCAGTTATCCTTTTCTGCAAGTCTTCATTTTACTGTTGTAGATGATCAACAGTCTTCTCTAGCTTTGCACAGTACCTGTCAGCAACTCTTTTCCTGCTAAGGACTTCTTTAGAAACTTCTGACAGCTCCAAAAAATGATTATGCATATCCTGCAACTTCTCTACCATCCCTTTATTAACTTTGAATAATCCATCATTCGTTTCTTGCAGGTGCTTCATGTGTTTCCTGTATCTCTGAATAGTTTCCTGTACATTCTCTTCATCAAAATTTGGGATCTATGATATATTGTCCTCCTGCATTAAGAGATCTGAAAAATCATCATGAACAACTGATTATACTAAATATCCTACTTGCCTGAGAATATCTTGATCTTCTTCATCCAATTTATGATCTCCAAAAACATCTGCCTTTGCTGTATCTTCTTCTTGCTGCTTGGTAAGTCTAGCTTTTATTTCAGCAATTATTTCAAATAATTCAGACCTAGGCTGTTCACTTTCTCCTACTAACTGTGGTCTTTTTGTCTCTGCAGGTTGGGAAGAGGAGGAAGGCTTGATAGTTCTCTTTCCCTTACCTTTACTGCTCTTTTCAACCGTTTCTGTTTTTTCACTAGAGGAAGAACTAATCACCACAGCTTCCTGTTTGGACTCTAGTTTGGGGTTAAGCAGCTTTTTCATGTTCCATCTCAGCTTGTTAGTAGGTCTGGTTTGAGGAATTTTATATGACCTTCTGTGTGAAGCTACCTTCTTCTTTTTCTTTTTCTTAGACTTGTCTGATTTTACCCTTGAGGTAGGAAAGTCTCCACACGTTTCTGTACTTGGATCTGTCTCAACAATCTGTTGTTCATCCTCCAGTAAATAACCTTCATCTTCAGATAGTATGGTAAGAGGGCTCCTTGGTTTAGTTTGTAATTCCTCTTCATGAGTAGCAGCTCCTTCTATATCAACATTCCTAGTTTGCTCAGAATGTGCTACTGGCGGTGATTTCAAACAAGGTTGTACATCTTCACCTGCAAACAATGAGTACTTGGCTTTAGGGTACTATGAAATCACTTTGAGCTGACTGTCATCCTTCACCTGTTTTGCTACCTGCTCTGTCACCTTCTTGGCTTTGACCTCATCTTTACTTGTAGATTTGAGTGAGTGACCTAGCTTTTTGATCATTACCTTCCCCTTGTCAGTCTGTCTCTTTGGTTGTTGGTCTTCTTTTTGAGGATGAACATCTGACCAAAATAAAAAGAAATCCCAATTCCTTCCCTCATGCTGCAACACTGTGGTGATGATCAATTTAATGAGACCATGGTGAAAAAGTGACTGGGAAGTGTGATCATCCTGTGGCTTTATTTTACTTGACATCTTCTGCAGGCTTTTTAAGAAAAAGAAGGGCAAGTTCATTTTTGAAACTCCTATTATGTGCTGCAGGAACCTGAAGTGGTATTTAAAGACAAATGAATATATTCCTTCACAGGTCACATAACTTTGAAGAATCCTTAAAGGCTCAATCCACTCCTTCCTGAAATTTTGAATGAGGATACCCTTGCCCCAGTCAGGAATCACATTAGGCAATAAGTATCTTTGGGGTTCAAACTCAGAAGGTGATTTTTTAAACCAGTGCTCTCCCTCATTGCTGATATCAGTAGCTTATGCTATTAACTCCACAGTTAGCTTGAATTTCAAAGCATCCATCATGATCATATCTTCTTTAAGTCCCTTGGCAAACTTGCAGGACACCTGAGTATTGAAACCATCAATCTTCTTGAAAAAATTCAACCATCCTGCCTGCTGAAACAGGTCTACACAGTCAGGAAGCTTCTGAATCCAAGTTAGGTCTGTGGGCTCAGCCCTGTTGACCTTTCCACTTTTTCCCATATTCTCCTCTCAGCAGATAGAAACAGTCTGACTTGAGGTTTCAGAAATGTTTTAAAACTGGCTTGCTGTTATTTGAACTCTTTTCAATTTGCTATGTACTCCTGTACAGGCCTGCAATGTCAGTTTTCTCTTGTTTCAACCATACAATTAGGTTTCTGATAGATACACTGTGAGATCAGATCAAACATAACTGAAAACTGTCATATGAACAATAGGCTCTGCTTAATTTTTCAAACTGTACCATCAGGGAGAATATCAAACTGTTTCATAATATCAGCCATTCAAATTCTTTGTTTTAGGGTTTAGGAAACAGTATGATGTGTTTTCAAACATAAACTATGTTCATCCTTATTACAAACTGATTCAAACACTGAAGACAACAATTCAATATCCAGACTGTTCAATGCAATGGAAAACTGTCAGTGAATATGACTATTTTCATCAAGGTTTCACTTAAATATCAGCATCAAAACAGGTTCACCTCAAACCCTAAATCTTCCATTGCTTCATATTTTCAAACACAACATCACCCATAAGCTCATTGGATCAAGTGGGGACTGTCAGCATAAAAAACAAAGGAACAAAAACCCCAATGTTTGCAACATCTTCCCTCTAGCCACAAAATGTCATCAAATCCTGTATATAACAGCCAATATGTCCTCCTAGCATTCGAACATGGTGCTTCCAGCAAATGATTTCACATATCATAACAACTCCAACAGTTTTCAAACCACTCGAATTAATCAACAAAACACCTCTGTGTGAAACATGAGCATAACTAGTCAATTTATCAATCTTTTGAATGCTGTTTGCTGAAAATTCTGGTTTATACTGGCATTAGGTCTTGAGAAGAATCCTTTTAATTAGTTCGTTGTAACCATTCTTCTTCACTGTCAGAATTTTTGAATGCATAGGAAATCAAATGATAAGCACTCTTCATTAAAACAATCATAAGAATTCTCAGGCTGAATGCTTTAAGTTCAAGGCCTCTTTGCTGCTCTGTTCCTTCAGATACTTCATAATGGCTTCTGCTAACTATTTCTGTGGTGGGAAGTTTATTTCATGTCCCATTCTATCATCTTAAACAGTCAATTTCTCCAGATAAACACGCAGCAAGGAAAACCCAAATTTTTGAGTTATAAGGGTTTGTATCGAAGCACCTACCAATTTCTCAACTGTCGTGGCTTAAAGCTCTGTTTTAAGGTAGCAACGGTCTCTCCTCAGGTATACAGGTGTCTCCAGATCATCTCCTTAACCGCAAACGAGAGGATTAAGATGCCCTAATTTTCTGAATGTTGTCTTCTCTTCACAGGAACACGATCCACTTCTTTAGCGTTTTAACTCTTCTCCACGAACTCTTTTCCCTTATAATAATGCATGTAGAACGAGAAACTTGACAGTTTAGCCGAAATTTGCTGGTCTTGTCCAACTGATTCCACGTTTTTAGCAATGATGAATTTTCTTTGGCTGCGTGACTGATAACTGCTAAAATACATGTCTAAACTGCAGTCACACGTGTTAAAACACCTTGCAAAATACAATCAATCACTTCCAGACGAAACCCATGATGAAAATTTGCAAAAATATTGGAAAAACAAAGGGCCGCGATATTCTTGAAGCGCGCCCTTTGTTAAAATTTCCACCAGCACTACAAGAATAATTGCTAAGCCAAATTTTCACAGTTTTGCAACTTTTTGCCAATTTGTCGAATGTTTTGAAAGCTGCTAGGTTTAGAAAATAGGTTTAACTAGTCTCTCAACACATTAATGAATCAACCTTTGAACAAAAGACCTTCTTTACCCCTTTTAAAACATAAAAAGACCATAAAAAATCGAATAAAATCTAAAACGATTGTGTTCAAAACCTATTCAATCAGCAATAAAACTTCTAAGGAGACCAAAACTGAAAATTAAAACCAAAAAAAATTAACTGAGGTAGATTGAAAAACAAACCAAAACTGGAGAAAATAAACCAAAAATTGAAGGAAAAAATCACTGACTCAACACACAGGAGGATAAAAAACTTGAAAAGCACACAGCACAAACAAACCATGGAAGAAGCAAGGAAACGTTCAACCAACTCTTGAATTCATTCCAAGAATTTCCAATTATACAGAAAGAATTTGTTCATTGCAGATTTGACCTGGTCTAAAACTATGAGAGAATAAGAACTCGGGTTCCATTTTATTGTTTTATGCACATGGAAAACAATTTTCCAAGGTTTTTTTTAAAGAAGGTTCTATTTTTAAATGTCAAATGTTTCGTTCTATTTCTAAACACAACAAAACTAAGAATTTATTAAATGAATATTATTTATTTATTTTATTTCACTTTTTACAAATGGAGGACTTAATTCAAAGGAACAAATTGAAGCATTTTTACATCATGATTTTTCCTAAAAACATTAGAAACATCCTACTTTCTGATCCTCGAGATAACATGAAGCACGAAAGAGACCATATTTATTCAAAAACTAAAATAAAAACTGAAAATGACATTCTTTTATTGATTCTCCTACCTATTCTATGCTAATTGGAAATTCAAAATTAATTACGTGTAAGCGTATTTCCAATTTAACCATTAAATAAATAGTAATAAAAATATATATATATTCAATTTTGCAAATGAAAAATTAAAATATACAGGAATTTGTGAGACAAAAAAAACTGATTTGACCTGGTATTTGCTTGAAATAATTGTTCAATGAAACTTCCTCTTTGTCCTCCTCGATCTCTTGTTCAAATAATTCTTCTCCATCTAATATACAAGATTCTTCAAATGCTGATTCTTCTTTCACTTCTGGAGAAGGGGTTAAGCTTTTAGTTGCTGTCAAGATCTCCTCTTCCTGAGAAGAGGAGATCCCATCTTTTGCTAGGATATGATTGAGTTGTTCCACACCTAAATCTATCATTAAAATCATATTCTTGGTATTCTTGTACTTCCATGTAGATCAAATAAAAACACCAAAACAAATTGAAATCTAAATATAAAACTATAAAAACTAATGGAAAAAATAAAAACTAGTGCATAGTGAAATCAATCCAAACTTCCATCTACAAAATGTCTATCTTGCATAAAAAAACAAACTTGCATAAAAGAAATAGTCTATCTTGCAGGAAAAGTAAACAATTTCCAAAAAAATAAACACTGTTACATGAAAAGTCAATCACGCTTGCGAATAGGAAATATATTTACATTCAAAGGGAACAACAAGGATTTAGGGAGACCCACCAAAGTGGATGCATCCAGCTGTTACACCATAGAAATTCTATAGTGAATTCGTCCTTGCATCTTATCATTTCCCCTCCCCCTTACTGTGTAATATATAAAAAAACAACCTATCTACCGATCTAAACTATGATACCCTTTTAGAACCTCCCCGACAATAGAGCCAAAATGTGGAGTGAAATATATGATAGTTATTTTGACATAAATTATCAATCTGGGAAGAGACTAAACTTAGAGGCACAAGCAAAATATATGCAGGATTAGAGTGACACTAACCTATTATAATGCTTAAAAAGGAAACACACATGCAGTTGAAATCTAAGAAAACATGCGACAAATCTAAGAAAGCACATGTGACTGAATTTGAACATAGTTTATGAAAGAAGGAAATTGCATGAAAGTTAATTTAAATCTACAACAACATAAACTTGCATAAAATGAAATTAACTAAGAAAACATGAAATCCATTAACAATTCAAAATGACAAAATCTATTATGGAGAAATCAAAATATTCTAAAACGCCAATCCTATTACAAAATGATAATATCCATGACTAACTCTCAAAAGACATTACATAAATTATTTCTCTACTTCCACACCACTAAAGAGACCTCCTACCTACATGAGGAGAGAACCCTCTTATTTATACATGAATGTTTTGAACAAGAAGATAAGAATATCATAATTGCATATCCACTTTTCTCTCAACCTATCCCTTCAAATTCTCCATAATATCTTGGATAAGATATGCTATCTCCATGACCTTCTCCCATGAATATGCTTGAATGATTATCCTAAATATTCTTCCAATCTTCAAATCTTGAATATGAAATTCGAATTTGAGGCTAAGTGGTGATTTTTGACTTTGTTAAAGTATTCAAATATGCTTGAAAACATCATAAAAATCATCCAACTTTGAGATATAATGAAAATATGTTAATTTTCTTAATATTTAATCATAAATTCTCTCAAAATACTTAAAAAAAAAGGAAAATAACAAGGTAACCCATGTTTATTTATGAAAATGGTGTAGGAATGGTTAATGGAGTGATTAATAGGGATGAGTGCGAGGAATAGTGAAGTGAAGATATGATGAAAACACAACATTTGGGTGACCAAACAAATATCAGGCTCCACAACCAACAATCTCCCACTTGGATATTGATCACAACAACTCCACTGCTACTGCACTTGATGGATTATGCTTTGAACCTTGGACTTGGAAAATTTCTCATCTTCACCTTCATGCTTGAAGTCCAACAAAAACCAAGCAAGAACTCAATTTTTCTCTGGTTACTACCTTTGTCAACATGTCTGCAATATCCTATCTAGTATGTATCTTTTCAAACGTTAACAGTTCATCTTCCTAAACATATCTTACGAAATGGTACTTGAGTTGTATATGTTTAGTATTCAAAATGATTTTTGTGTTATTTTCAAGATGAATGGAACTTAGTATACAACCTTCTATCCTCTTTCTTCTTACCCAATTCCTCCATAAACCTCTATAACCAAATAATATCTTTACTAGCCTCTATAAAAACAACATAATCTTCTTTCATTGTTGAAAGTGCAATAACCTTTTGCATTTTCAAAATACAACTCACTATTGTTCCACCTATAATAAAGACATACCCTACAGTGCTCCTCCTATCGTCTCTATCACCTGCCATATATGCATCAACATATCCCTATAGAATAGTGTCTGAACCTCCAAAACATAATGCATGATAAGTGGTACCTCTCTAATGCCTAATAATACATCGTACTACCCTCCAATTCCCTTTACATGGATTGTTCATATGCATGCTCACAACTCCCACTACATGTGCAATATCTGGTCTTCTGCACACCATGCATACATCAAGATGCCAATTACTAATGAATAGGGAACCTTGGACATGCATTTTATCTCCTCATGTGTCTTGGGACACATCTCCTTACTTAGTTTGAAATGCCTATCCAAAGGTGTACTAACTAGTTTTTCATTCTACATTCTAAACCTATCCAACACCTTTTCTATGTACTCAGCCTGATGAAATTTCAATTTGTGATTTTTCATGTCTCTTGTTATTCTCATACCAAGGATTTTCTTTGTAACACCCAAATATTTTATCACAAATGATTTAGCTAGTTTCCTTTTGAGCACATTTATATCCTGCATGTTAGACCCTACAACAAGAATGTGATCGACATGTATAATAACAAGATAATATATATTCCATTATCTCGCCTCTTGAAATAAACAAAGTGGTTAGAATGACATCTACTATAACCATGTTTTATCATAAACTTATCAAATTTCAAATTCCACTATCTTGTAGCTTGCTTCAGAACATACAATCTCTTATTCAACCTAAAAACCAACTTCTCCTTCCCTTGAACCTCATTGTAACACCCCGGTTTTGACCCTGTTTGCATGATGTATATAATGTAATTAATCATGGTGAGGAGCTAAAGGCAAAAGCCCCACCATCGATTTGGTTGTGTATGTTTCAGCAATATGGATAGTTGCCGATGGTATATCGTGCTATCCAGCACATTATAGTTTGGCATCATGTAAATACACACATCAATTAAATTAAACCTACAGCCAGCTACGACGGTGCAACGTTAAAATGAAAAGGGCATGATTTTCCTAAGGATAAGGGGGGGAATTGTCTAACCATGGGAGCCATTGGGAAAGTGCCATGTGTCAACCACCTTCTTGTCTCTTTCAGCCACCAAGTCGTTTGGGGCAGGCGTTAGTTGAGGGCAGTTATTGCTTGAGGAAACATGGGCATGGGGGGCATCAGTATGGAAAGCTACTGTCAACTCTGACGGTATGCATACCTAGCGGCAGAAGATATCATTTCCCTCACGTAGGCAGTTGGCCTGGTCTTCACCTTCACTATTGTGTTCAGGGGAACTCAATCCACACACAGAGAGACATTCTGTTTTCCTCACACACAGTTTTCCCATCATTTTCCTCACGCACCGATCGGGGTTGTCCTTTGGTTTTGTGCATGCAGCGAGCTGGAAGAGCGGCCTCAAGGGAACGATTTCTGCCGTGTATGTGAAATAGATGTGGTTTTCATCCACGATTCTGGCTTGCTGTTGGTTTAACCCACAATTTGGGTTTCTGTCGTTCTTCCCATGATTTTTGGATACTGTTGAGAGTCCGATTTCTTCTTCCATATCAGACTGTGTGTGTGTTTCCTTCTTCCATTTTTGGACTGTGTCTTTTCCCCTTGCGTACAGGTTGATAGTTTTTTCTTTCCCCTTTTCTGCCTATGTAAGTTCTCCAGCCATTACATTGGGGATGGTGTGTGCTGTGGGATCGTGGATGTTGGTTGGTTGTTGATTTCCACATTCGTTAACTGAGTTTTCCTCTATCCACGCCGGGATTTTGTCTCCTTTCCCAATTGCAAACTGCATAATGTTGCCATCGTTTCAGTGTAAGTTTGTGGCTGTTGATCTACCCTGGTTTTGGGTTACTATTGAGTTTTTTTGGCCACGCTAGGGCCAAGAACAACCCTGAGTTGTCTTGTGGACCTGAACTATGTTTCACCTTTTGTTTGGGATTGTCACCCGGTTGTCTTTGCCTTCTTCACATAGCTATGAATGGATTGTTTTGCTGCAGTATGTAGTGGTTGGTCTTCAGACTGTTGAGAGTGGGATTAGAGGCTGGGTATGCTTGAGAAGACTGGTGTTGAGGCCACCAGCTTAGCATTTAGCTTTTCCTAGCTCCTCGACGACCTGGTAAACCCTACTATGTGTGGGTTTGGCTTATCGTGTACCTTGGCTATGTGTAAGCCTGCATTGACCCTTATTCCTTGAGGATCATTCCCAGCTCAGGGGTGGCAGCGCTGCTGAGAGATTGATGAGCACGCTGGCCTATGGTTAGGTGGAACATTGCAGCGACGTAGCTGGTTGCAGGGCAAGTTCTTCATTAAAAAGATAAGTACTCCTGACTGTTCCATCTCTGCAAATATATCTAGTGTTTCATAAGAAATGATGAACATATTGAATGCTTGAATGTATGGTTTTGCTTCTGTTGTATGCTTAATAATTATGCATCTCTGGATGTTTTACTTCAAAGCATTTCAGTTTGTCAGTTTTTAGTTGTGTAAAACTTCATGAAGCTTCTTGCCCAGATGTTTGGTGTTTAGTAGTGTCCTCTTGCTTAGTTGGAGGGTCGGGGATGTTACACTCATACCCCTATGGCTGCTGCATATAAATATTTTTGGCCTCCAAATCCCCATGGAGAAAGGTTGTTTTTAAATCTAAATATTCAATATGCAAATATTCTACCACCACTAGACATAATTTTCCTCTACGCAAGATTGATATATTAATTAAGATGAGCTCTTCTAATCAATGTAGACACTCATTCCCATGATAACCTTCCATAATGTTGTCTATGTATTTCAATCCATACCTTCATTTAATCAATATTGTTTGCAATGTATAAATGTAGAGCATTCCACCCTCAACCAATTATATGAAAAATTAATAATTCACCAATAATTAGTTACCATGGTAAAAGGTACGATATACACAAAAAGTAAGATATACGAATAATAAGTATGATATACACAAAAAAAAAGTTATATGTATTATAAATTTCCACCATCTAATTACCTTTCACTTTACTCATTTTACCATTCCCCAACATGTGGTGCTTTTGAAATTTATTGATGAATTTCACATCCCAAATGTGACTCACTTACATATTTGATGGTAATATAGGAAGATACTGAGTAATACACACCATGGATTGATATATATCCCTCGAAACATGCTCTTTGTATAACTAAATCCTTCAATGATTTCAAGTTCCTCTCCACCGTCCATACCGACCTTGTGTGTACACGTCCACACGTTTCAATCTTCTTGAGTTGGTGTATGACTTAGTGTTCTTGTGCATTGAAAAATGTTATAGGTAGATAATTTTTCATTTCACACACTAGCCAAGGAATTTCTCTCTTCCAATACTTTATATCTCCTTTATGGATTTCTTTTGATGAGAACCATCTACAAACTATGCTACAAAATCACATGTTTCAACAAAATTGTCATATACATTACAATAAAACACATGTTATTCAATTCGAAAACAAATTGAAAAACCAATTTTCATATAAATTTGTTAGAAATACTGGATTACAGAGCAATAACAATTAACAATAAAAAAGATGAAAATATTAAAACACATCACAAGAGAGACAAATATATAACATGGTTCACCCAAGATGGGCTACGCCCACATAGAAATTTCTAGTCCTTTATTATTATTCCACCCAACAAAATGAAGGGATACAACCTGTAGAAGCCCCACTGCACTTCCTCTTCACTCTCTCACAATATATCTCTCTCCGACATAGAGATCACTTTTACAATGCTACAATACAATACAAAATCATATTACAATGCCTTCCTTTTTATAGGGAAATTACCATGGGTTAGCCAATATCATGGGCTGAAAAACTATTGGCAAACAAACATCCCAAAAATTTATTTCAAGGGCTTTGTCGACTAACCCCCTTTCTCAATTTCCCGTTGGTCCCTACACCCCCCTGTTGGCAGAATTCTATAGTAAAATTGAGCTACAAACATGACTGAACAATAACATATTTGAATCAAGAATATCAAGCTCCACAACCAACAATCTCCCACTTGGAAACTCATCACAACAAATCCACCATTGACTCACTTGTTGGAATATGCTCTGAAAATTTGACTTGGAAAATTTCTCTTCTTCACCTTCATTATTGAAGGCCAACTAAAACCAAGAAGGAACTCAGATTCTCTCTGGTTACTACCTTTGTCAACATGTCTGCAAGATTCTAGCTAGTATGTATCTTTTCCAACTTTAATAGTTCATATTTAAGAACATATCTTATTAAATGGAACTTGAGTTGTATATGTTTAGTATTCGAATGAAAATATCAATTCTTTGCAAGATGAATGACACTCTGGATTTCATCGTACAACCTTCAATTCTCCTGATTCTTACCCAATTCATCCATGAACCTATACAACCAAATCATCTCTTTACTAGACTCTGTAGAAGAAACATACTCTTCTTTTGAAATATAAATCATTGTTGTTACACTTACAGTAAAATCATACCTTGTGGTGTTCATCATGTTGTCTTTATCACCTGCCATGTCTGTGTCAACATATTCTTGTAGAACAACGTCTAAACATCCAAAACATAATGCATGAGAAGTGGTACCTCTCAAGTACTTGAGAATCCACTGTACTTCCCTCCAATGCTCTTTACCTAGATTTTCCATATACTTGCTCACAACTCCCAATGCATGTGTGATATTTGGTCTTGTACACACCATGGAATACATCAAGCTTCCAATTGCTGATGAATAAGGAACCTTGGACATTTATTCTATCTATATATGTGTCTTGGGACAAATATCCTTACATAGTTTGAAATGGATGGCCAAAGGTGTACTAACGGGTTTTTCATTCTTCATTTTAAACCTCTCCAACACCTTTTCTATGTACTCACTTTGAGACAATGCCAATTTGCAATTTTTCTTGTTTCTTGTTATTCTCATACCAAGGATTTTGTTTGCAGCACCCAAATCCTTCATCGCAAATGATTTAGCTAGTTTCCTTTTGAGCACATTTATATCCTGCATGTTAGACACTGCAACAAGAATGTCATCTACATACAATAGCAATATAATATATATCTTCCATTATCTGGCCTCTTGAAATAAACACAGTGGTCAACATGACATACATTATAACCTTGTTCTATCATAAACTTATCAAATTTCAAATACCACTATGTTGGAGCTTGTTTCAGGCCTTATAAGATCTTCTTCACCCTGAAAAAAAATTTCTCCTTCCCTTTGATCTCATACCCCTATGGCTTTTGGATATAAATCTCTTCTTCCAAATCCCCATGGAGAAAGGTTGTTTCTACATCTAACTATTCAATATGAAAATATTCTACCACCACTAGAGTTAAAATAGTCCTACTTGAAGTCATTTTAACAACAGGAGAAAATATTTCATTAAATTCTATACCTTTCTTTTGTGTAAATCCATTTACAACAAGTCTAGCCTTATACCTCTTCTTTCCTCCTTCTTCCTTCAACTTGTAAACCTATTTATTTTGCAATTCTCTTTTACTTGTAGGAAACTCAACCAAATCCCAAGTTTGGTTTCTTACCAATGGGTCCATCTCCTCATTCAATCCTTGATCCCACTTCTTTCTAGTTTCCACTTGCATTGCTTCTTCATAACAATATGGTTAACCAGAATTAGTCATGAATAAATAATACAGTGAAGGAGAGAATTGTTCAGGGGGTTTACTAAACCTGGTCTATATTCTTACACTTGCAGGAGTTTGGGGCACTTGTTTCTATTCTTGATTTTCCAGTACCTTTGGAACTTCATTTTCTTTGATTTCATCAAGCATTGTGTACTTCATGTTTTCCTTTTCCTCTTTCCTTACCTACAACTGATATTTGTACATAACATTTTCATTGAATACTACATCTCTATTCCTAATAATTTTGTGATTTTCATAGTCCAATAAGCAATAACCAAAATCATCAACCCCGTATCCAACAAAAGTTCATTTCTTAGATTTATCCTCAAGCTTTGTTCTATTTTCTTTATAAATATGGAAACATGCTTCACAACCAAAAGTTCTCAGAAATGAGTAGTTTACCTTTTTACCTGTCCATTCCTCCTATGGAATTCCACCATCCAAAGCACTTGAAGGCCCTTTGTTTATTAAATAAACAATAGTATCTATAGCATCATCCCAAAACTGTAAGGGAAACCCTACATGCAATCTCATACACCTTGCATGCTCCATGATCATCCTATTCATCCTTTCTGACACATCATTTTCTTGTCATGCTCCTGGGACTATCTTCCCTCTACAAATACCATTGTATGAATAGTAAATATCAAAATCCTTGCCACAGTATTCACCTCCTTTATCAGATCTAAGATACATCAATATTTTCCATGTCTCATTCTCAACCAAAGATTTCCACTTCTTAAAAGTAACTAACACTTCATATTTATGTCTAGTGCAATAAACCCAAGTTTTTTTGGTTGCATCATTAATAAAAGTAACATAATAATGAGAAACACCAAGATATTGTACCTGAGTCAGTCCCTATACATGTGTATGCACAATCTCTAACTTTTCACACTTCTTTTGTTTCCCACCCCTGAGAAATATAACTCCCTTTTATTTTCCATAAACATAGTTCTCGCAGAATTCCAAACTTACTTGCTTCATATTTGGAATCAATTTCCTTGAGTGGAGAATCTGCATCCCCTTCTCACTCATGTGGCCAATCCTATGATGCCACGATGTTGTACCTCTTTCTAAGGAAGCTACAGAGTTAGAATAATCAATATTATGAGGACGCCAATACAATATATCTATCCTATATCCTTTTGCTCTTACAAGTTCTCCTTTAGTGATCTTCCACCACATTTTTCTAAACGTAGACAAACAACCGCTATCTCCCAACTTCCGTATTGATATCATATTTCTTTTCATAGAAAGAATATTCCTTACATCATTTACCATCCATTCATTTCCATTATTTAACTTAATCTAGACCTTACCCATTCCAATAATTTTACATGGTTCATCATCCCCCAATAAAACATGTCCAAAATCACCTAGAACATAATCATGAAAGAATTTTCTATGGTGTGTAGCATGAAATGAAGCCCCTAAATATACTACCCAATAATAACTAGTATTATCTATTAAAATAATTGAAGAATCTTGTAACACATCACCTCCTACATTTGATTCATAAGTAGTCTCTTTCCTCATGTCTCCTTTCTCCTTTGGATCTCTATAGTCTTTCTTTAGATGTCCTCTTACCATAGTTCCAACACTCTATCTTTCCTACTCTAGAATTGGATATTCCCTTTCTATACTTGCTACGATTACCTGGTCTCTTTCCTCTATCCCTTTATCTTCCCCCGCTCTCCATGGTCAACGCATTACTTGATGTCTCACCTGTGCTTTTTCTTAGCATTTCCTCGCTAAGAATAACACCAACAACATCATCAAATTTAAGAGTTTTTGAACTGAAACAAAGTTACTTACAACCATTACCAAGCCATTCCATATTTATGTCAATGAGCACAAGATTAGAATATCCCTAACCTCATCATCAAATTTCTCTCCTACAGAACTTAGCTAATTAGTAATCGTATTAAATTCATTTAAATGGTCAGCAATAGAAGCACCTTCTCACATATTCATATTAAATAAATACTTCATTAAAAATACCTTGTTTGAAGCCGAGGGTTTTCAATAGACATTAGGTAATGCACTCATTAGACCCTTTGTTGTCTTTTATTTTCAAATATTAAAAGCCACCGACGAAGCCAGGCACAACCGTATTGTTTGCAGTGCCTTTATGTCAAGAACCTCCCATTATCCATCCTTCATAGTCACCAATTTTTTTTGTTTTTCTGCCCAATGATAGGAATTGATCCTTCTAGTGCATATAGTCCTTCGTTTGCATCTTCCATAACTAGTAGTTTTTGCCTTTAAATTTCTCGACCCCAAACTTTCCTTCTTTTGCCATTGCTCCCACTTGAAGCAGGAGCCCTTCTTTCTTGTGAGTTTACCAGACAAATAGAACTTTGTCTTTGATGTTAATTGTTAGAAAATAGGATCGTAAAGAAATAAAAATAAAACAAGATGAAATTATAAAACAAACTAACACATTACAAGAGAGACATCAATATAATCTGGTTCACCCAGGATGGACTACGTGCACACATAAATTTCCAATTCTTTATTATTATACCATCAAGTAAAATGAATGGATACAACCTACAACACACCCACTGCACTTCCTCTTCACTCTCTCAGAGTCTTTCTCATATAATCATAGGGATCATTTTTATAATGCTACAATACAATACACAACTATATTACAATGCTTTCCTTTTATAAGGGAATTACAATGGGAAAATACTATGGGCCCATAAAAATTTGGCCAAGAAAACATCCCAAATTTTTGTTTCTGTGGATTTTTCCTTGAACCCCCTTTCTCAGAAGTGCTTCCCCCCAACCCCCTACGGGAGGGATGGTCCCCCTCGGACTCCCGTGGGAGGACAATGTCCCCCTGCGTCCCCTTTTTGGGATGAGTGTACAGTAGTAAAACTGGGGTACGAATATGGTTGAGCAATAACATCTTAGAATTAGGAAGATTGGGCTCCACAACCAACAATACGACCATAGCTTACATGGCCACATGATGTGGAATTGTGAGCCTCAGTGGTGGTATCATGATGTGTCGATCCAACACCACTACTACATGATTGTAAAATAATAGGAAGAGATGGCATTTCCTAGCCCATATAATGGTGCTATGGAAAACAATTTCCCATGCTAGATTCATAAATGCTTCCTATGTTTGTGGTATCATATCATGTGTAAGCGAGACATATGCCCTAGGAAAATTCCTACAAGGTGGAGGTATTTGGTGATTGGCATCATGATGCCTAACATTGGGATGATTTTGAGGCATCACATGACCAACACCTTGGAATTCCAATATATCAAAATTATTTATGTCTTTTCCCATTATGAACTCATCATACATCTTTCTAAGGAAATAAAAAGGAATTTCCATGTTGTTGTGGGGTGCAATAGAAAAAACCATATACCATCGATCCATCCAATTCTCTATGAATGGTGGATATATTTACCAATAAATAGATATGTGGGATCTATTTGTGTTTGTAAATATCCCCATGTAATGTCCCTAAAATCGATAATAATAATAAAAAATTTCATAGGCTATGAAACGGTTAGATCTTAAGGACATCATTTATTTCTGATGCGGGATAAAAACTTGTTTGAAGAACTAAACGTAAGTTCTATCTATTGCTTTCCTTGTGTGATTTTCCTATATGATGATGATGTCTACATATTAGTGTTCTATACTTTGATGTGTTTATAAAATTACTCTTCCTATCTATCTTATTTATTAGCATCATTGATACTTAGTCTATTTTACGTCTTACTTTCATTATTCGTGTATTTAATTTGTTTATTTTTATTTATGAAGAGGCTAACTTACCTCTGTATGTAAAGGGGTGGAGTGGTGGGGTTCTTTCCCTTAAAGGTCCACTCAGAAAGGTAAGGTTCATATGCTACGAGGTTTACTTATTTCATCCTGAACTAATGCATGTCTTTACATTCTTCTATAGGTGACTTCATCTATCAACCTAGACTTGCGGACATAATGTAACTGAGTCCTATAATATACAACTATTGGAACCTAAACAACACTATTCCTATGCTCAAAAGCTAAAAGAGGAAGAAGGGTCCTAAGCCTATATTCTAGCTTATAACTATGGAAAAATGGGATATAATATATGCATGCATGTTTGTAATAACTATGTGGGTGAAGGTTTCAAAACCTTCGTTGTAAAACTTTTATGCTTTAAAATTTAAAGTGGAGGGGTTTATGGTATGGAATATGTTATGCCATCGAAACTATAGATAAATCCTAGAAAATCGCAATATGAGATGGTTTTACAAAATATGGTGATGGGGTTTAATATGGTGGAAAAATGTGTGAAGCCACACTATAGACTTATGGGTTTCGATTTGTATGGATGTGGCGGCTAGGTTGGTGCATTGAATGCACCTTGGTTTTTGCATGTTGCATGCATTATGAACTATATTAGGGTTTCAAAGTCATTTATTTGGTCTTCATTGTTGTTTAGAGGGAGGTCTCACGCTCGAGGTGGGAGTTGCAAAACCAGTTTACCTTGACCTTGTGGGTAGGTATGCCACTGTTCGTATCATTGCACCTTTGAGTTTTTGGTTTGGTTTACAGTCATTTGCATACTTTGGATCCATCTTCATTTTTCGTTGTTGTAGGTGAGGATAACATGGATACTCTGCACTTTGGGAAGGCAGATTTGTTGGGTTTCCTATGCGACCTTCCCTGGTAAGCCCCGCGTAAGGAAATGGGCCTATACCCAAACATTGAACTTGTTGTGTTTTACTAAAGGGTTTTGAATCTTGGTCTGGGAGATGTATGTTGTAATGCATTCACTATTTGTTGTTTGGTTGGATGTTTGGGGTTTATTCGAATTGTTTTGGGAATTATGTAAATGTGACCGTGTAAAGCCTTTTCTTGGCTCTGTAATTTGTAAATTTGATATGTTACTGGTTAAAAGAGACTTGGATCTGTATGTTTGGTTTACCATTTACTATGAAATGGTTTTTGTTTTTTAAATGAATCTTCTTGGGTTTTTTCATTGTGTTTGTAAAGTGGCTCTGTAGTTTGTAATGCGTACCTTTACAAGTTTAACAGTGCCATTGCTATGCAATGAAACCTGCATTTCCACAACTTGATAATGGATACAAATGGTGAAATAAATGTGGTTTTAAAGGATGCATTTGGTTAATGAGAATGTATCTCTATTTGATTTATGATTTGGTCATCTTCCTACAGGAAACCATAAGCACTTGGCCTAGGCCTTGCATTTCTAGCGTAGCCTCTATTGATGGAGTATAATTTTTTATGGAAACAAATCGTGTTTGTGTATTTAGTTTGTAGGGAAAGAGCATAGCTCTGTTCTGTAATTTATATGTGGAATTTTAATAAATTACGATAGCCTATGAGGGTTAAACCCTGCATGAATAACACATCCTGTAATGTGTTTAGTATTTTATCTTGTATTTGTAAGATTCGATCCTGGGTTCGTAGACATTTTGACTGTGTTGAAGGTTGTAATCCCTCATTTTGTTAATGTGTTGTATGTGGTGATTATCATGTTTTAATTCTTGGAAATACACCAAAGCGATGCATTTGGGGATGTACTATGTTTAGAAAAATAAATGGCCAGCAACCAATCCTTACAAGATTCGATTGTTGGGCATTTTAATAATGTTTGTAAGGGTTGGTATTTAATGGTATGATTTGAAAGAAAACATGGATATGCTCTCGACCTTCACACCTTTGGTATTTTTTAGATTTATTTTATAATTTTTTTTACATCATAATTATAATGTTCAGTTTGGTTTATATGTAAATAGTTTTATGAGTAATTATGTATTGAGATGATGCATTTGTAAATTTTCCTTTAATATTCAAAATAGGGAAAAACAGTGCATGGAAATATCTATTGATAACCACACATGAATATCTTTTACAGTATGCAGGGGAATATAAAACTGAGAAATAAATCACAACATCACAATATTGACACTATTATTTTGGGTATGAAAGCCCCTGGAAAAACCCAATATGGGAAAACCGGTGCAATAGTCAGATATAGATTTTACTATGAGAAAATATGTAACTTTTAGAATCACTGTGAATTCACCCAAACCCGGTGAATGCAGTTACATGGACGAATCGCTGGGGAAAATGCTCGCTAAACCTCAACACCCTCCTGCGTGAGTGTATGGCCCAACTGTACGAAGCTCGGTTATTCTGTTGCTCGCTCCTCTTTCTTCCCAGCTAAATCCTTTGTTTGAATTTATCTTCATGTTTGTATCATGTCTCTGTCGGAATACAAGTGTGTGTGTCCTCTCCACCAATTGATCTCTCTTTTATAAATTTAGGTAAAGCAAAAACCCTAATTTCACTTTCTCTTTAACTAGTGGTAAATTAAAAACCCTAATTTTAGTTTCACTTTAACTAGTGTTTCACTAAAGTTAATTTTAGATTACTTTAATTATTTTCCAAATTAAACATAGGAAAAGTAAATTAAATACAATTGGTTTCCTAATTTAAGTCTTTTGCATGCAAGAACACATGCATGGAAGAAGACCTTCCTTGTTGCTACTATTTTAACACTCCCTCTCAATGAGGAAGGGATTCGATAACAACCCCAACTTATCCCTAAACTTCACAAAACTATGTATGAAAAGTGCCTTGGTTAAAATGTCCACCAACTGCTCATCTGTCTGTATGTACTCCAACTGAATGGTCCTCTCTGAACTGAATATCTCAAGAAGTGGTATCTGACGTCTATGTGTTTGCTCCGATCATGAAACACTGGATTCTCAGATAGCTTGATGCCAATATGATTGTCACAATGAACTATTGTATCCTCTAGCTCAAAATCGAACAACCCTGCAAGTATCTTCCTCAGCCACATACCCTCACAAGTAGCCATGCTAGCTTCCATGTACTCAGCCTCTCTCAAGCTCAATACAACTGAATTCTGCTTCCAGTTGAACCAAGAGACAAACTTGATCCAATGCTAGAACAAAAGCCTGAAGTACTCTTCCATTCCTCTATACATCCTATCTAGTCAACATCTGTGAAACTTTCTAATTGTACACTCCCCCTGTGCTCATAAACCAATCCATACTCCACTTTACCTCTAATGTAGTGAAGTATGTTATTCATAGTCATCCAATGCACTCTCTGAGGGTGCGGCATGAACTGACTCAAAGATTTGATTGCAAATATGATGTCTAGTTGAGTTTTGACTAGATACATAAGCGATCTGATAAGATGATGATACAAGGTAGGATCAAATTCATTTGACCCGGATGCATCAATATTCCTCAAATTGGAAACTAGAGGTATGGCCATAGGCTTGCAGTCCTCCATCTTGAACCTCTTCAGGATATCTACTGCATACTTTTCATGTCCTATGAAGAAACATCCATATCTCTTCCAAACCTCGAATCCCATAAAGTAATGCATCAACCCAAGGTCCTTCATCTCAAACTCCACTGCAAGGTTTCCCTTGTAGTCTCTAATCAACCTCTCATATCCTGTCAAAAAGATATCATCGACATATAGGACCAGTATGAGAGGAACCACACTTGTCAAGAAGTACAGGTTATGTTCATCCTCACTCCGTTGAAATCCAATATCCCATAGATAGCTGTCAATCCTTGAGTACCATGCTCTAAGTTGCTTCTTGAGCCCATAAAGAGCTCGATGCAGTCTACATACATGCGTCTCCCTGTCCTCCACATCAAACCCCTCTGACTACTCAATATATACCTCCTCCTATATTACTCCATTGAGGAAGGAAGTATTGACATCCATTTTATGGACACACCAACGCATCTTAGCTGCTAGTGAGATAATTGTCTGAATAGAAGAATACCTGGAAATAGGGGTGAAGGTCTCCTCATAATCAATACCTTCCTTCTACGAAAACCATTTTTCCACGAAGGGTTCCTTGTATTTATCCACTCTTCTGTCTGCTACATGCTTCACCTTATAGATCCATCTGGATCCCACCACATTTTTACCTTGTGGCCTCGACACAACCTCCCATACATGGTTTTCATAATGGATTCATACTCCTCAACCATGGCCTCTTGCCACACATCATGCTGTGCAACCTCCCCGAAGCTGGAAGGTTCAGAGTTAATCAACTCTGTCATCAGTGTCATGTAACTAATCCTCTCTAGTGGTACACTTTGTCTAAAATATGTCTATGGAGGATCTACTTGCCTGGAATCCCGCACTATGGGCCTAGACCACTTAGGCCTTGGCCTAGTGTCAACCTGTTGTGGTTTCTGGATATCCGTCTCCTACTGCAGGTCATCCTTCAATTCAATGACTGAAGGATCCTATCCACTTGAATCCCTCTGACCACCAGAACATGTGCTTTGTGTCTGTACTTGTACCTTAGCTCCTCCAACTTTACCCCTGACTCCCATGCTGGCTGCTACTCTGCTCGTAAGTCCAAATATCTCCTCAAGTCCCTGTCCTCATCGAACTGGACATCCTTTCTCACAATAATCCTCCTACAAGTTGGAATATAAACTCTATATGCTTTTGAAATCTCATTGTTCCCAACAAGTAGACCCTTCCTTCCAGAACGATCTAGCTTCTTCCTATTGTCAGCATGAACATGACAATAGCAGACATTACCGAATATGCGAATGTGACTCACATATGGTCTAGTTCCTATGAATACCTCCTCTAGTGTCTTCATCCCCAAAGTTGTGTGGGGACACCTGTTCTGAATGTATATTGTAGTCTTGTATGCCTCGGCCCAGAGGAATAATGGTAATCCTTGATCAAATAGCATGGCCTTGGATTCTCCATCCATCATCCTATTCTTTCTCTCTGCAACTCCATTCTATTGTTGGGTATGGGGCATGGTGTGCTCCTTCTTGATCCCCTCAACCAAACAATACTCCATGAGCTCATTGGAAGTGTACTCACCCCCATTGTCTATCCTCAACACCCGAAACTTGTTCCCTATTTTTTCTCCATGATATTCTTAAACTCTCGGAACCTCTCAAAGACCTTTGACTTGGCCTTAAGAAAATAGATCTAGGTCTTCTTGGAATAGTCATAAATGAAAGTCACGCAGTAGCTATAAACACTGAACAATTGGACACTCATAGGCTGGGATACATCATAATGCATCAAGTCCAAGGGATCCTTAGACTTGTGCTCACTCTATGGGAAAGGCTTCCTTATTTTCTTACCCAAAGAATAACCATTGCAGTGGTTATGCTTTTCCTCCTGTACCCAAGGAACTCCCATGACTTCTTGTCTCAGATGCTTCAATGCTCCATGGTGTAAGTGTGACATCCTCCTATGCCACAACTCACCCTAACTGGTGTTGCTGCTACTGCTAACTAGAGCCTTTGCAGGCTCAAAGTGTAGTCTATACACTTTCGTGGGAATCTTTCCAATCACCCGATCCAAGCTCCTATCTAACCCCTTGGGCTTGATATATACTCTATGGTCACAGAAATTCACCTAATATCCCTTTTCATCTAGAGTGGAGATTGATATAAATTTCTTGGCTAGCCCTGGAACATACAACACATCAACAAAACTGAGGGATTTGCTAGAATCCCTCTCAAACTAAACAGTGCCAACTCCCTACACCCCTGACCACGCATCATCACCCAGCTCAATGTGGATCCCTATTCCACCCTCCTGCAAGTCTCTGAATAATATCTTTTGTCTAGTCATATGACTAGATGATCCACTATTGATGTACCATATGTTGCTCCCTGTGGTGCTTTCCATGCAATCTATCAAGCATAACTCCTCATGGAAGTTCTTGCTAAACTCATCAACCTATACAGATCCAACCATCTGAGTGTTACTCTTCTTCTTCCTGTCTGGGCATTGGGAGGCAAAGTGTCCCTACTTATGGAAGATAAAACACTTGACCTTTGATACGTTAAGGTTCTTCTTACCATTCTTCTTCCTCTTTTCCTTCCCATTTATCTTCCCTGTAAGGGATGGAGCCTCCTCATTCAAAATCTGTGGGGAACTGTTGGATGAGCTTGATCCTTGACTCATGCGAGTCTCCTCCTGCACAAATTCATCCCATAGTCTCTGCCAATCAGGGAGATTCTCCCTAGCCACAACACCTTTACCAAAGGTGTCCCATGGCTTAGAGAAGCCATTGAGGGCTATCCGAACTAGCTCCCCATCCACTGTCTTAGAGACAACAAATCCAAGATCATCCTTGATCTATGTGATCCTCATGAGATAAGTAACCACTCCTTCTCCCTTGGCCATATTGGTGTTGTGCATCCACTTATCTTGCAACACCATCTTCCGGTTCTCATTCTTGATTTGTAATAGACTCTCCAAAGTTGTCCACATTTCCGTTGTGGTATTCTTACCATAAAGGTGAGGGACTGTATACACTAGTGGAAAATGAGATATTAGTGACCAAAATCCGCATATCAATGACTACTTTTGGTTTGGCAATTTTTGGTGGCTAATTTACAGTCTTTTATTATGTAACCAAAATTGGTCATTTTTATTTTGGTCATAGCTTGTGAGTTGGTCATTAATTTGTCCATATATTTGGTCATATATTTGAATCAATGACCAAATATATGACCACATTTATGACCAAATTAATGACCACATGACAAACTGGAATATGACCAAATTTAGTTGTGTAATAAAAGACCATAAATTAGCCACCAAAACTGCTTTTTGGTCATTGATATGTGAATTTTGGTCATTTTTTGGGTCATTTATATCTCATTGTTTGGTTATGTATCTCTCAATATTTGTTCATTTGATATGCAAATTTTGGTCATTAATCTCATTTATTGGTTACTACTTTAGTCATTTTTAGTCGTTTTATGTGTGGTTATTATATTTTAGTAGTTTTAATGGTTTCCGTTATTAATCAATAGAAATTTTTGATATGATATTATGTTTAAATTAAAAAACAATCATACATTATTTATCATCATCTAATACACATGTGAATTATGCAATGTCACATTAATTAGTTAATTACAATACTTATAAATAATATAAAGTACAACCATATCAGTTTTAAACTACACAAATTATATTATATGAAATGTAAAGTTTTACAATAAATATGATTTTTCTCAAAAACTATCTCCATATAACTTTAAATTAAAATCATCTAGTACATCAATGACTTTTCAAAATATTACAATGGCTAAACCATCCCACTTGTAATTGGCTGCTAAGCCATACTTAGATCCTGCAGCAGCTTCAATTAACCCATACTTAGCAGCTTGAAAGCCTCAACAGCAAGCTCTTCATACTCAATGGTCCACTTAGTTAAGTTCACTCCTACAAAATCCAATAAAAAAAATTCACTTGTAGAGTAGAAAAATAATGAACTGTAAAGTAGAAAAAAAATGAAGTAAATTATTTATAATGTTGAATAGCTAACAACAACAAGGGGTGCCAACAGCAAAGTCCCTTCCTTTGAAAAAAATTGAAATAAAAACCTAAAAGGAAATTGGAAACTCTTGTAAAATCATATACTTTAAAGTTGTGTAAGGTTATCTTTTATGCGAAAATTCCCGACTCCCATAATGATCTTAGGATGGACACACAATCACAAAATAATTGGCAATGCAGGGTAAGGAACACATCATTACCTTTCTTTTTTATAATGAAAGTATTCTAGAGAAAAGTGTAGGAAATATATTGTTCTAATTGGATGCATAGTGGTGGAAAAAACTTACAAATCCCTGCAAATGTTTCAGCATAGGAATGGAGTTACACCATTAGTTAGTAAAAAAAATTCAGCAATCCTAGAAACAAAGATACTTTGGTCGAATTAGGAATCTATAGAACACTTGTCTAACATAGATAAATAACAATTAAATATTATCGCAGATATTAATAGTTGCAATTAAATGATATAAATGACTACAAAGAGGCATGAATATGATATATACATTGGCCTTGTGTTGTTGAACCCTTGCATTCATGCAGTAGTGATATAATTGAATACCATGGCACATGTACAATGATCAAGCATACTGTTAAAAAATGGAATTCCTATAGCATTAGAGATTTGGGTCTCTTACCTACTTCCCTAGTATTCTCAGGGCAGTCAAGTTCATACTAGAAGTTTTAGGTTCAATTTATATGAAATCGTGAGTCTTTTGCATGTGCTATTTAGTAATATATTGGCCCCAAAAAAATCTGACAAAATTTCTCATTAAATTTCTAAGACTATATGCATAAAATTTCTTTAAGGAAAATCATGTACGTGATGTAACAATCCTATTTACAATAGAGGTGGATAAAATATCTGGACATCAGCATATAGTCCAATAACCTCCATCCAGAATCTAGATTCTCTAAATGATTTCACATAAAATGAAGATTAGTTTTACAAAAATTGTCTCCAATAGAATTCTTTGCATGTATTAATTAATACAAATTCAATATTATTATACTTTGTGTACGAAATCTAGGGCTTAAACCTAAAACTCCAAGTTGGGGAGCTTTACTAGTTTTTTCATAAAATTGGAAAAATATTATCCAACAGATTGCAGCCTGCCAAATAAAACAAAAAATGTATATATATACCTAAGGATCTCAATAAAAAAACTGGGTATGTGAAGCAAATAAGACCCAAGGATCCCATAAACAAAGGAACCTTATCCGAGAGTCCTCAGTAGCAAGAATACTTTGTCTTGGGTGGATCCTCTCCATCTATAATCTCAATTTTGTTGAGAGAGGGAAAGAAACATAGGTGGTTAAATTTTGATTTTTCAATGGTTAAACATTAAAGGTATATAAAGGGTTCCTTTCCATTTAAAATTATTTCAAGATAAAATGTAAGCATGGAGACCCTAGTTCCCTGAGAAGATAAGACAAAGGTGTCAAAGATATAATTATCATGATGTGGATCATTTTTTATTGCAACCACCCTTTCAGTATGTTAGAAAAGATGAGGTGTATAATCTTTTCCTGTACTAAGCTATTACAAAAGGTACCTAACACCGGAAATACATACCATTTTTCCAATATCTACATGGGTATCATTTAATGGGCTACCCCGCAGTCCTTGAATAGACTGTGCAATGCCTATTTAATGTGTTAGTGATATACTTTTCGACTGTGCAATGCTTCTTTAATGTGTTAGTGATATACTTGTCTTAGAAGGAAAATGCATTTCTAGGGATGGACAACTTAAGAGCCATATTTTCAATTCCATAAAATTATGAAAGAACAAAACCCCAATAAGTATGCAGAAAAAAAAACTTTCAGGAAGCGAAAGAAGCGTGTAGAGAACTTAGATAAAAGGCTCTAAAATTTCGCTTACATACACATAAATTTGTGAAACAAAATTCCTAGAATCCACTAGCTAAATGTTTATATACAGAGTAAAACTATAAACGAGTGTATAGATTGGTATGTTCTAAACTAATTACACATTAGAGAAATATGATAGTGGAATCACATAAATTAACGATATTAATATTTGTTGGGATAAAAAAACTCCAAAATAGGCACACAGAAAGATAGAGGTACGAAAAATTTTGCTAACTAAGAGAACAAGGATTTTTTTTTTAAACATAATACTTATAGTTGAAAAACTCAGATCCTAGATATAAGGATTCCTCAAATGTATATTTTTGTTTTGTCGTAGAAGTAACCCCAAACACAAATATAAAAGGGTCTCCTATTAAACCAGAAAGTTCACCATTTTCACAAGGAATCTTTACATGTATAAGAAATTTGTAAAAACAAATACAATGTATATTTCTCATAGTCATGTTGCTTCTTAATCATGATATAACGTTCGAGAGGAACTTTGAAAAGAACCCAGATAGTAAAAATGAAAACCCAGAAAGGGAGTATATAAAAAAAAGAAACCCTAAATGTGACTAGGGACACCTGTTTTTTTTCTTCACGTGCCATGTTAAGACCTCTCTTAAACAAGAAGGAAATTTAAGCCATGGAGAGGGTTTAAATATGTACTTCCTTTGGATTGATCCTAGAAGCAAACTAAATTACTTATTCATATAAGTTTTGATGGGTCTGTTAGAATAATCAACCCATAGTTAGCTACCTTAGACATTAATTTCATTATTTTTGTCTTATTTGCCTAGTTCATGTGTCCCACCTTGTGCAAGTTGTCATTTACCTATCCATAGTGGTCAAAATTGAATTATTTGACTCATGTAGCACTTGGGAAACCTCAAGGAATCAAATCTGCTTTATTCCTGGCCTCCTAAGTTCCCTTCTGCTTTTTCTGCTTTATTCCCTGCTTTTTCAGTGTTTTAAGGCAAATGGAAAAGCTTGGCTAGGTGAGGTTGACTAGTTTTTTGTCCTACACGTCCTCCACTCTTTTCTCCTTGTAAAAGAATGTATTATTTTTCATTCCATCACTCTTTAGCTTTCCTAATCCTTTTTGCTAATTAGTGAGCTCCATGATTGATTTGGGATCAACTTTTTGCACCTATGGGGGATTTGCTTAATTTTAGTAAGCCTGCTTTATGCTAGATTCGAATTGCTCCTCATGCATTCGAATCCCTTATGTAATTATTTAATGATGCAACCTATTATGTTACAGGGTTGGCTATTGTACACTTATTCAATACAGTTTAGTGTTCAGCTCATGATTCAGTCTCTTTTGTGAGTGATTTTGCATGTTCAATTGATAATTGTTGTGAGTAAAATTAATCTATCACTGGGTTCAATTTCCACATGGTATCAAAGCCATTGTAGATCGATTTCTCTCCTTCAAAATTGTTTTGCATGTTCGACATCAGTGACTAGGAGCCTTCTACTGACAGCTGGGACAATTTCTAAGTTATGGATCAATCTCAGAAGATCATCTTGACTCCCTTCAATTTCTTTGAATGGAAAGCAGAGATGGAGATACTATTGAGAGAAAAATGCCTCTACAGGGTGACTATGGAAACATAAGCAGAGCCCAATGCAGATGCAGAGAAGATTAAAAGGCACAACAGGAGGGATGGGGCCTATGGTCTCCTATGTCTGAGTATTTCCAGAGACCTCCTTTTCCATCTTGATGGAGTGACATCACCGAATGAAGTATGGGAGAAACTTACTGATCATTTTGGAAAGACAGTTGAGATGAGGGGACATCAAATCGAAAATGAAATGATCTCCCTGAGTCCCAATATATTTGAATCTCTGCAACTCTATTTCTCCAAGTTCAAAGCACTTGTTTTGCAGCTGAAACAATGTGGGATCGAAAAGAAGGATGATCAGCTGGTCTTGGCCATTCTCTCAAAGCTTGGCCCTGACTATTCAGTGTTTGTTTCGACCTTCTATGCCACAAAACTAACAGCTCGAACCTGGAAGATGCCTAGCCTTGCAGATTTCATGGAATCTCTCACACAAGAACAAGACAAGCTGGTGATGATGGGCACCATCAAACCATTCAAAGATCAAGCTCTGATCGCTGGAGATTCGAGGGTGGATTCAAAAAGCAAAAAGAAAGCTAAAAAGCCACCTGAGAAAAAGAGAGACAAGAACAAGTCTCCAGAGGAGCTACAAGGTTCCAAGAAGAATAACCAGAAGAAGAAAAACAAAGGAGAAATGAGCAAGTGCGCATACTGCAATAAGGGAAATCACACTGAAAGCTCTTGTATGAAGAAGAAAATAGACATGCTGACCCAACTCCTAGAGAAGAATGGCATCTCCCTTCCAGATAGCTCAAAGAAGAGAGAAGGAGGATCAAGTTTAGATGACAGAGAGAGAGTTCATGCATTAGTTGTTGGCACATCAAGCTCACCTAGTTTTATCATTGATTCTGGAGCTTCAAGACACATGGTTTCAACCAAGGAGGCCTTCTCCTCACTTGAAATGTCGAAGGGACCACCTATAGTACTGGGAGATGACTCTCTCACTGAAAGTTTGGGAAAAGGGAGGATTGATCTTGATCATGGTCAGTTCAGCAATGTGTTGTATGTTCTTGGTCTTGCCTCCAACCTCTTATCAGTGTACTAGATGACTCACAATGGGTCTCCAAAGAAGGTCATATTCTCCCCTGATGAAGTTGAGATCACAGAGATCTCAAGTGGTAAAGTCATTGCAAAAGGAGTTGCAAATCATGCTCAGAAGGTATACATGTTCTCACACTTCCTACCCTACTCAAACCCCTCTGCTCTTCTGATTCATGCTAATGAAGCAAGCAAGCTTTGGCATGAAATATTTGGCCACCTAAATTACAAGTATCTTTCTGATATTAGTGAAAAAGAGATGGTCATAGGGTTTCCCACGATAAAATTTTCCAAAGGATTCTGCCAAGGTTGTATCCTAGGAAAACACCCTGAGCACAAATTTGAGAGAGCTAGTCATGAGAGAACCTCTGCACCCCTCAAGCTGAGCCACAGTGATGTTGCTGGCCCATTCCCTCATATGTCCATGAGTCAGGGCAAATATGCATTGAATTTCATAGATGACTTTTCCAAGTATTGCTGGGTTTACTTCCTGAAACACAAGTCTGAAGTTTTTGGGCTCTTCAAAGTCTTTAAGGCTTTGGTTGAAAACCAGTCTGGGAGGAAACTCAAGGTCCTCAGATCTGAAAATGGTGGTGAGTATGTCAAGTCTAAGTTTATTAATTATTATGCAGATTTAGGTATTCAGATGCAACATTCTATCCCTTACACACCACAGCAAAATGGTGTTGCTAAGAGGAAGAACAGATCATTGAAGGAGATGGCAACATGCATGATGGAGGCCAAAACTTTGCCACCAAAGTACTGGGCCGAAGCTATCAAATGTGCATCCTATATCCAGAATAGGGTTCCTCATAAACAGCTTGATGGTATGACTCCTTTCGAAGCATGGAGTGGGCACAAGCCAGATGTGACCCATTTCAGGATTTTTGGCTCAAGGGCTTGGGCTAGAATTCCAACAGAAAAGAGAAAGGCTTTGCAGCCCCAAATCCAAGAGTGTCTAGTTGTTGGATACTCTAAAGATTCAAAAGGGTACAAACTGATAAATTTGAGCACAAACAAATCCTTCATCGAAATGTGTGTTCAGTTTCAAGAAGAACCCTTTGCAGCAATGGAAGTTGGAGAAGCCTCTTCACCACCTGAACCTCTGAAAGTAAGTGAAGAGTTTGTTGAACATGATGTTTCTGATTTGTTTGATGTATATGAGTTTATTGTAGACCCTAATAATCATACAAGGCCAAAATGGGTGGCCAAGATACTACATGCAACAGGAGAGCTAGCTGGGGATCCCAATGACCCAAGGAGGACTGGATCTCAATTTGAGAGTGGTCTGTGCATGAAGGATCCTATGTTTGGTGAAAAATTCTATTTGATGGTGGAATATGAACCTCAAACATATGAATAAGCAGCAAGAGATCCAATATGGCAAGCTTCCATGAAGGAAGAGTTCAGCTCACTCCAGAAGAGCAACACATGGAAGCTAGTGGATCTTCCCCCAGGGAAGAAGTTAGTTCAGTGTAAGTGGGTCTACGAGACCAAATTTGCTGCTGATGGTTCACCACTGAAGTAAAAGGCTAGATTGGTAGCCAAGGGATACTCATAGGTTCATGGGATAGATTACAATGAGACCTTTGCCCCAGTGGCAAAGATGGATTCCATCAGGCTAGCCCTAGCCATTACAGCCTCAAAGCAATGGGAGGTACATCACATGGATGTAAAATGTTCCTTCCTGAATGGAGATCTCATTGAAGAGATATATATGCAGCAGCCTCAAGTTTTTTCTACTAACCCTTCTCTTGTGTGTAGGTTGAGAAAGTCATTGTATGGGCAAAAGCAAGCCCCTAGGGCTTGGTATGCCAAGATCGATAGCTTCTTGCTATCACTGAATTTTGTTCAGTGAAAATCAGATCCAAATGTCTATTTGAAGTTAATTAATGGTTCATTAATGATCATTGTGTTATATTTTTATGACGTCCTCATTACAGGAAGCTCAAAGGGTGAGGTTGCTTCCTTAAAGGGTGCAATGAACCAAGCCTTCTCCATGACAGATTTGGGGCTCTTAAGTCAATTTTTGGGGCTTGATATTGCTCAAACCAAAGCTGGAATCAAGGTGCACCAGTCCAAGTATGCCTTGGATTTGCTGAACAAATTCAAAATGAAGGATTGCAAAGCAAGCAAAACTCCTTTCCTTTTAGGAGTGAAGCTGGAAGAAGCTGATTCTTCACCTATGGTAAACAATACACTGTATAGGAAATTGATTGGACGTTTGTTGTATCTGACACATACTAGACCTGATATTTCTTATGCAGTAAGTGTGGCTTCTAGATACATGGATCAGCCTCATGAGATCCATTGGAAAGCATCCAAAAGGATCCTTAACTTTGTTCAGGGAACAAGGACACATGGGATCTTCTATAAAGCAAAATCTGATCTTGATTTGATTGGATTTACTGAAATTGATTGGGCAGGTGATAGCACAGAAAGAAATTCCACATCAAGATATGTGTTCATTCTTGCAGAAGGGCCAATAAGCTGGTCAAGCAAGAAACAGAGTGCCATTGCACTCTCATCTACAGAAGCAGAGTACAGAGGAGTTGTTAATGCAACAACTCAATGTTTATGGTTGCAGGGTTTACTTGGAGAGTGTGGCTTCGAATCAGAGTACTCAAATACCATATACTATGATAACTAGAGTACCATTCTAATCTGCAAAGATCCAGTCCAGAAGCAGAGAACCAAACACATTGAGATCCATATGCACTACATCAGAGAGCTTGTGCATGATGGCACCAGTCACCTACTCTTCTGTTCATCTTCAGAACAAGTAGCTGATATATTCACCAAAGCATTTTGTGAGAAGACCTTCAGCAATCTCAAATCACCGCTGGGGATTGCTGATCATGCTGTGAAGCATGAGTGAAGACAAGATTTCCAAATTTTGTTTTATAGTCCATGTTTAAGGGAGGATTTTCCCATGTGGTTTTTT